>WHVA01000242.1:0-160203 GCA_015179125.1 Gautieria morchelliformis
CCTCGGAACGAAGCCTGACTCTCTCACTAGACGATGGGATGTCTACCTTAAAGAGGGGAATAGCGACTATGCCACCATAAACCCACAGAACCTACAGCCAGTGTTTACCCAACACCAGCTGGCATCGTCCCTTAGAGCTACTAACCTCGCTCCCGTCGTACTCCGAGCCGCTTCGATGCTTGATACCGAGCAGATCCGAGCTAACATACTAGCGAACCTCCCCTCAGACCCCATAGCCAAGTCGCACCTCGGCTTGGTTAATGACCCGAGGTGGACCACAGACCCCGAGGGTTTTCTCAAGCTTGACAACCGAACCTATGTTCCAGCGGCTCAAGACCTTCAACTTCGCATCCTGCAATACAAGCACGACCACATTCTCTCGGGACACTTCGGGGTCAACAAGACCTTGGAGCTGATCCGATGAGACTACACTTGGCCAGGGATTAGATCCTTTGTCAAGGAGTATTGCAAGATGTGTACCACTTGCATGTGAAGCAAGCTGCAACGTCACAAACCCTATGGTCTCCTCAAACAACTTCCCGTCCCGAGAAGCCTTGGAATTCCATCTCTATGGATTTCATTGAGCAGCTCCCCCTTCATCCGAGTTCACCTCCATACTAGTGATTGTTGACCGCTTCACTAAGCAGGTTATCTTCATTCCTACCACAGACAAGATAACCTCGCAAGAGCTCGCTCATCTCTTCGTCCTTCATGTCTTTTCCAAGCATGGAGTCCCCTCGCATGTCACCTCGGACAGGGGTTCCGAGTTCGTCTCGCACTTCTGGCGTTCCCTAGGGAAAGCCTTGGACATGCGGTTGCATTTCACCTCGGGATATCATCCTGAGGGTGACGGCCAGACCGAGCGTGCTAACCAGACCTTGGAACAGTACCTCAGGATATATTGCAACTATCAGCAGTCCAATTGGGTCTCGCTCCTTCCCCTAGCCGAGTTTGCCTACAACAATGCGCCTAGCGCAACCACCGGCATCTCCCCATTCTTTGCTAATAAGGGTTACCATCCAAACCTCGCAGTTCACCCCGAGCGCAACCTCGCATCGGCACGAGCCTGAGACTTCGTGGTTGACCTGGACGAGCTTCACCAAGAACTTCACCGCGCCATCCTTGAGGCTCAGAAGACCTACCAAGCCTCGGCCGATGTTTGCCGCAAACCCGCTCCTGATTTCCAAGTAGGATCCCTTGCCTTTGTGAAGGCACAGTACTTCAGAACGACTCGCCCTACCAAAAAGCTCGCCGAGAAGTTCTTGGGTCCTTTTGAGATCATTTCCCGAGTGGGTACTCACTCATTCACCCTTCGACTTCCAGAACACATGCACTCAGTCCATCCAGTATTCCACGTATCTATGCTTGAACCAGCCTCGCCCAACACCATCCCAAACCGAGTTCAGCCGCCTCCGCCCCCAGTCATTATCGACGGCGAACCCGAGTTCGAGGTCTCTGAAATCCTCGACTCGAAGATCGATAATAGACGCAAGAGCTGCAAGTTACTCTATCTTGTTAGGGGGACTGGTTACGAAGGTACCGACGAAAAAACCTCGTGGATCCTCGCTTCCGAGCTTGATCATGCTTCGGAGCTGGTCACTGACTTCCACGAATCTTACCCGGCCAAGCCAGGGCCTTTGACTGCTCTATGATCGTTTCCTTGTTTAACCCCCATGACCCAGTAGTTAGATAACAAAATCCCCTCGCAATCGAACAACACAAAAATCAATAAAATCCCAGAAATATTCCATTATTCCAGTTACTAGTTTATTCCAACATCCTCATATCCTCTCCCTCGCTCTCCTCGCTACCCTCACCTGACTCCTCCTCATTACTACTGCTACTTCGCTCCACCAGACCCCCATGTCCCCCATAATCCGCCAAGTCTCTCGCCCCCTGCATCCGCTTCAAATAATTCTGCCTCCTACCCACCCTTTTATCTAACCTCGGCTACGATTTAAGCTTCGCCTTTCCGGCTACTTAACATCGGGCCGGGATCTAGATCCGAGGATAGGCGAACCTTGTTCATATTACGGCCTCGAGGGTCTCGGCCATAAGGAGGGGATACTGTAAGAACCCGGCCTTTGGCCGGTTACTTACCGGTAAAACCTTCTTCCGAGCCCAAGCCTTGTGATATTCGTGCCTGAGTACATATGATCCTTATCCGCGCCCGAGCCCGAGCCCGAGTTTGAGCTCATATCCGACCTTGATCCCATGCCCGTATCCCCTTAGTTACTGTTTCCGCTCCATCACGCATCATTCGTATATTACCTCGCCCTGACCTCGGTCTCCTGACCTCGCCCTGACCTCCCCTAATATGTTCTCCCCTGACTCGTACCCTCGCCCGTATATAACCCCCTTGTATGCATTTCCTACTCCTCAGTCTGAAAATCAACTATCGTATCCCTTCGATCCCTAGCTAGTTTCTAAGTCTCGCCTCTTAAGCCAAACCTCGCCTCTTATTCGTTTGCCTCCGAAGTTGGGACTCGTGCGTAGGGTCGGCGCAGCACATAAGCTGAAGCCAAGTCCCTCTCCGACTTCCCCATCCAAACCTCGCCCCGTAACCTCGGACCTTACCTCGGGCTTCGCTCCCGATCTCGGTCAACCTTACGACGGATCGTACCGTAACATGGGCTGCGAAGCATGAATGCCAGTTTGCAGTGGACAAGTTCGGACTAATGGGGTTGAGCAGACGCAGGGAGAAGGACCCCACGAAAATGAGCAAAACCAGACCGCTGGCCAGGCCACCGATAAGAATAGGGCAACACCGCATATATCCTACGACGACGCACAAACTTCTAGGAGTGATCATAGACCAAGAACTCAGATTCAAGGAACACACAAACTACGTGCTAAAGAAGGGCAAAGCGTACATCAGTCAATACAGAAGATTAGCAAGGCCGACCAAAGGAATCACAGCTAAGCACATGAGAACTTACTATCTTATCGTGGCGGTGCCAAAACTGCTATATGCCGCTGACATGTTTCTCATACCAGCAAGCGAACAAGGCAAAGGGACCAAGGGGAAAATTAACAAGCTAGCACGGATACAAAGACAAGCGGCGCTGGACATCACCGGAGCCCTCAGAACCACGGCCATGGACACACTTGAAGCGCATGCTAATCTCATGCCGTTCCCATTGCTAGTAGCCAAGCTGATACATAGAGCCGCAGTAAGACTCGCTTGTTTACCTGACGAACACCCGCTCGCTGCAAAAGTAAAAAGAACAGCCAGAAGATACGTACAGCGACACCGATCACCTCTCCACGAGATTCTGCACGTGTACAAGCTCATCCCGGACAAGATGGAAAAGATCCAAACTGTGGTACTTGGACCCAAATGGGACCTGGCCTTCAGCACACGAATCCCACATGACAAAGAGCAAGCGATTGAACAGATAGAATCAGAAGAGGCGGAGGTGATAGTCTTTTCTGATGGATCATGTCTGGAAGGCGGGATAGAGCTGCGGCGGTACTGTACAAGAATGGGAGGGAACACAGATCGGTGTGCCTGCACTTGGGGTCGGAAAGCGAGCACACGGTATTCGAGGCTGAGTTAGCGGGAGTGGCAATGGCCGCCAAGATGCTGCGCGCAGAGAGGAGTGACAGATACGTGATAGCCCCAGACAGCCAGGCGGCGATCCGGACGACAAGAAGAGAAAGCGCCATACCCGGGCAATACTTGGTCAACGCGGTACACAGGCAGGTCCAGAAAGTCGTCGAACAGCAGGTGGGAGCAAAGGTGGTGATGAGGTGGGTACCAGGACACGAGGGGGTAACAGGCAACGAGAGGGCAGATGCGGAAGCGAAGAAGGCTGCGAAAGGAGCAACTAGCAGTGGGAGGGATATACCAACGGAGTGTCATGGACCCTTACCGATAAGCAGGGCAGCCGAGACGCAGAGGCACAATGCGAAGCTGAAACAGCAAGCACGGACAGCGTTTGCTAAGTCACCAAGAGCACAATTCGCGCTTGAGATTGACCCTTCTATGCCATCTGCAGCGTTCTCGAAAATGACGAGGGACATGCCGCGCAAGCATGCGAGCCTACTCACGCAGCTCAGGACGGGCCACATAGCCTTGAACAAACATATGCACAAGATAGGCAAAGTAGACTCACCATTGTGCCCCACGTGCCGAAACGCGCCAGAGACCGTACACCACTATCTGTTTCGATGCCCAACATACAGCGGACCCAGGAGGAGACTGGAGAAGAGTCTCAGAAGAGGGGCTAAATCGGTCAAAACTCTACTAGGCGGACACAAAGCAATGAGCTACTTGTTCAGATACATACACGAGACGGGGAGGTTCGAGAAATCGCACGGAAATATGACGCTACCCGAAAGGGCGAAGGAGGGGAACAGGAGATGAGGCAGGACAGGCGGCGGAACCACAGTGTGATGACACAGTTCGAGAAGATACACGGAAACACAGCACTTCCCTGAGAACTCGAGAGAGCAGCAGAACACGAGATGGAACGGACAGAGGAATCACGGGTTCGAGAACTCACACACCCCGCCCATAAAAGGCACGGACACACCCAGGGCTACGCCCGCGAGGTACGGAGATAGAGACCTAGAGGCGAGAAGGAAGCTATATGGAACAAAACATGTATACACTGTCTTACATAGGGCGCAGCCCCAAAAGACGATAAATTGGAAAAAAAAAAAAAAAAGAAGTGCCCGAATACTTGGAATTGCCCTCAATGTCGAGTCTCGCAGAGGTTGGAGCCTTGTGTCGGGCCATTTTTGGAAATCAAATTGCTGCGGTAGGTATTTGCTGAGTGCTGAAGCTTTCTGTGCTGACCAGAATCTTGTAGAGCTTTGACCGTTCCCCTAACGAATCCTTATTTCAAGTTGCCAGCATTGTCATTCTGGTGGGCATGAGATGCGTATGTAAAATTAGACACTGTGAACCAGATTTATGCTTACCTCCTGACTATCAAATTAGAGCTTGAGCTTGTATGGGAACACAGTGGAATATCGGGAAGAGCCTCTACCTGTTAACCCGCTATAATAGTGTGCTTGTCGAGTCGTTGATGTTGGTGTTTTGTGCGCTGTCTTCAATTGGCTGGATCACTTAGACTGACATCATCCATATGAATCCCAGGACATATGAAAACCCTGATGGCTATGAAGCGAGTCCTTCTGGTGGAGAGACAAAGATAATTACTTATGAGATACTTATGCCCGAACGATTCCTGAATGGTCGAGTGTATTGGGCACGGGACGGGGGGGCAAGGTCACAGGTATGTTGCAGTACAATACTATATATTGTGGATTAGCTCCTTTGGATGGGGTCGACGGTGCGTGTGTTATCCAGCCGGTGACCGGTCAACCCATGACTGTCAGACAGCGTCTGCCCCGGTGCATACTTTGCAGAACGTTGTACGTACAGCTTAGCTTAATTGAAGTCGTCGCAGAATTTACCCAGTGACTGATGCATCGGTCAGCGCTGTATATTATATATACCGCGGCGCGGCTCATCAATTCTGGGGCTTCACGTTTCTCACAACGACTCACAGATCGACAGGAGAAGAGCTGAAGCCTGACGCCTCGATGGAAACTGGGTATACCACCGGCTTTACAGTAACTGTCGTCCACATTCGTTTCGGCTCATCTCACTGTGGAAGAAAAGGAAGCGCTTGAGGTCCTCCGGATGTACGAGGACAATTATGACTAGGCGCATGTTCAACACTGCCGTGGAGTGTTTTAGCAATGGTAACTGGTAAGGACGGTTACTGTATGCAACCTTTACATAAAGACGGAACGAGTTGTCTAAGGTTACCTAAGTATTATATCGTGCGTAGTGGCACATGAGACCGCCCATAGAATTAGCAAGATAGAATTATCGTCGTGCTACAGAACTCCATATCCATCAGGTACACATTGAGGATATATTGTCATTCCTTCACGACAGCTCTGATCTATTGTCGTTGATCTCATATGACCCCGAAAAGTCTCCAGTACATATCCACTACTAGTATTTATTAATATGCGGTACAATTCATAACATTCTTCATTTGAGCCCTGTGCTTCGATGCAACTTCTAATTGGAATAACGAGTAAAACCGCCCACAAATCTACCTTCGACACCTAGAATTGAAGAAACAAATGCTCCAAAACGTCACACATACACAACTTTAGCACCGCTCCCACCACCGCTAACCTGGCCCCCGCTAGAAATGATCCGCCCTTCGGTCGTAACGACACGAGCCCTGCTCCCGCCGGGGACCATGGTCCAACCCCCCTCCCCGCCCCCCTGCTCCCCCCGGTTGAGTTGCGGCAAGTCCGCGACGTGCGCGTTGAGGCTGAGGACGACGCACTTAATGGAGATGACACGTTAGTTCCTGATAAAGGCCCGAACAAAAGAAAAGTGGAAGCAAACAAAGAAGAAAGAAAATAAGGAACCAAGATGCATTCTGCCCAAGGGGAGAGCTAGTGCTACCAAACTCCCATGCCACGAAGTCAATGATCATGACAAGACTATCAGGGTGCCTAGTGCCCCCCCCTTAAAAAAAGGCGATGGATCCGCGGTTCCTTAACTAGAAGAAAAATGGGATAATGAAGATAACACCCCTAGACAACTGTCAAAATGACGTGGACCTCACGAAGAGGCGCGCACCGCACGCTGGGTGACAGAATTGGGCGTGGCAGAGAAAGGAAAGGAGAATATGCAGTGACAAAGAATAAACGGAGTATTTGGAAAAGAAAATAGCAAGAATTGAAAGAACGATAATCCAACCCACCTAGAACGCATATCACCCCACTCAACTCCAAACAATCTCTTGAATAGCGGCTTCTCCTTGATAGACGAAGCATAGCCCAATGAGGAACTAGTGGCGTAACTTGAAGACGGGGAAGCAGGGGAGACATATGCCAGGCGGGCGTGCATTGGGTGCTGGAATAATTAAGGTTATTCACCATGTACGAAAAATCGACCGGTGCAAGCAAGACGCACCAGAATCTCAACCCGCTGCCCCTTCGGAGGGATGATCATGTAGCCACCTGTGCACCCGTCCATGTCCGACGTACGTGCAATAATTGGCTCCTGGCGAGGTGCATAGTATGTGACTGGAGTCAATGGGCCCCCATGCGAGCGGTGCGCGCTGGTGGAGTGATGTGAGGAAGGGTGAGACGCCAAGTTGGAGTGGGTGTGGGAGTGTGCTCAACTAGGTCCACACTCTGCCTCAGAGATACGGTCCTTCGTCCGAATCACCCCCACCCAAGTGTCATGGAATAGACCCCACTCTGAAGTACTGGAATGAAACCATTATGTTAGACCTCTCATGGTGGTGGGAAGCGGATTTACCTTCAGAGTAGGGAACATGTTCCCTTCCTCCTCGCGATACACGAGTGAATTGAACAGCTTAGAAATAAGGGCTCGTGTCAGTGCTTATGCTTATGTTGGTGGGAGCGACTGTAGGTGTCAGAAGAATCAGAATCAGATTCTGGTTGTAAGTATGCGTCAGTATCAACCACTTGGTGGAGAATACTAGTAGCTCACGGTATTTGCACGACTTGTTGGGTTTTTTCTTGCTACTGTGGTTCACTTTCTGAAACAAGTGATATATCTCATCACCGCGTTAAAGGACTCACATACCAGAAGGCATTTCGAAATCCTCCGCATCGCAGCCAACTTCAGAACCTTCGTAATCATGAGTGACGACGTTCTTTCCAGCGGCCTTCTTTTTGTGCGTCTTACCCTTTGCGTCCTCCAGCTGTTGCATGTAGAGCTTGTAGAGTTCTTCATATGAGGATGACTTCTAGACTATGCACTAGTGTGTGTAGAGAAACTGAGCTAAGTATTATAGCGGAATTTCAAAAGTTCAAATTCGCGTTTTTCAGCCTGGCGGCTTAGGTACACCGTATTAAAGTGTGTGTTCTTGAATGCAGGAAGGATGTCAAGTATGTCCCTTCCTTGCCTTGGTCACTGAGGTTGTTGCTGAACAGAGTGTTTTAAAGCAGATGGTTGACAGAATGGCGCTATCTAAGCTACCGAGTATTATGTATTGCCCCGTGGGAATACAGGTAAATATGCATATTTACAGTAGTACTAAGCAAATTCCAGAGGAAGCAGAAGTCAGATAGACATAGGGGGTAAGTAACTAATTGGGAACAAAAGACTACAAGGGGGTGCAGGGTAGAGTAAAGAACAATGGCAAAAGAACAAGGGGTTGAAAAGTATATCTGACATAACAGAACAACGGGACTCCAAAAAGGAGACAGACATATGGTCTTGCTGTGCTATGAGTCAAGTCTGGTGGGTCTGAGTAATAGAGTCGAAAGAACAAAGGATATAACAAGGGGCGGGATTGTCAGAATTATCGGAGGGTCGGAGTGTGAGTGTCGGAAGTTGGAAATGCATGGTTGTAACACCAAGCCTAGTCCCATTTCCACACAATAGTCCTTTCCGACCCTCAATCCCAACACTCTTATTCACTCTTACACTACTTAAGTCACGAGTTAAATCTAATTACTATTCTGCTAACCTATGTTTCCGACACTCCAAGAAAATTATGCTACAAGTCACTCTGATGCTTTACTCCTCCCTCAAGGTTCCCCCGTTTTTCCCCTCTTTGCCATCCTTGTCATCTCCGACCTTCTCTTCCACTTCCACCTCTTTCTTGGGCTCCTCTTGCTTGACATTGTCAATTTGATCTCGACCCTCTCTTCCACTTCCACAACCTGTTCCACTGACGCACTTGGGCCCACCTCCACCACAAAACCCGCCTTCTTCAACTCCACTCCCACCCAGGCCCTCACCAAGTCATTCCACCAGCGCATTTCCTGCAGAAGCTGTTCCAGTATGGGACATCACACTCAACTGGTTCTGCAATGTAAGAACCATATTTTGCTGGATGACAGTGTTGTCAGCCAAAATATCTTGGATTTCCCCCTGTTGGTCCTGCATCGTCCACATGGATCCTGCAATGTCCAACAGCGGAGACACCATCGTGTAGCAGTTGAGCACCGCTGCTTCCAACATTCTGGCCACCGGGAATGTTCCTGTGGGTCTTCCTCCACTTGGACCTGGTTTGGACCCCAGTGTCCCTAAGTTGCTCATGGCAACTTTCCATCTTTTTCCACAGTTGACCCTCTCGGAACACCCGTCTACCACACACCGCTTCCGCTTCTCCTGGCACCACTTGCAGGATGTATCCCATGGATTCCTGGACCAGACACATCAAAGCCTCTCGCCTTGCATGGATCACATGGAGCCTGTTCATCCTTGTTGTCATCCTCCTGCACCTTCCGCTTCCTGGTTGCAGGATTTGCCAGACCTGTCAGGGGACACCCTGTTTTCCATTTCCATTTCCGACACCACACCCAGTTCCGACTCCATTTCTGACTCCGCTTCCAGTTCCGATTCCATCTCTGCCTCCGCTTTCGGAAATGATTCCGCTTCTGGGAGAACTTCCACCAGTTCTGTTCGCCTTGCCAGTTCCACTCCAATTTCTGACTTCCACTCTTGGAACAGTGTCGGAAATCAAGCAACTCAGGTAATAGGTGGCATCAAGGGTCGATCAAGGGTCAGGGAGGTCAGGAGGATGCAGGGTTGATGGCGGGTGCCAAGTGTTGTCCCTGGCCACGCAGCGTAGTATAATACAGGCTCGCTGACATTGGGGGTCCTTAGACTTTTCTCTTTGGATTTCCCCTTGTCAGTTGTGTGGTAGTGTGATTTCCACAACCAGCCAGGGTTGCCCTTACAAGACCTATTTCCCGCAATTCCCACAGATGGTGATCCTTGTTCACCCAGTCCTGCTGAAACTCATCCACCCTATGTTTCCGTTCCTCCACAAGATTCTGCCTGGAGACCATGGCTTTCTTTTTTCCCTTGCCCTCAGGCATGGGCATGGTCTCTGGGGTATATTCTGACCCTGTCTCGGATTTGTACTTAACAATTTTCTAAGTCCATAGTCAGTGTCATTTCAGGACCCAGAACATTTCCGACTTACCTGTTTTCTGCCGCTTGCCGCGGCCACCTTTTTGTCAGCGGCTCTCTTTTCCACTGCCTTGTGTTTCCGCTCCATATCGTGGTCCTGCTCCACCTTCTCTCTGTGTCCTTGTCCCTGTGCTCTTTATCCTTGTGCTCTTTCTCCTGGCACTTCTCCTGGAATTCACACTCGCACTCCTCAGCCTCACATTGCTCGGTCAATTCCTTTTTCGCAAGAATGTCTGTGAAGTGTTTTTTTTTTTTTCATTTCAGTGCTGGAGATCTTAGAGAAGTCAATGTTTTGCTCCATATTAGTTAAGGACAAAACGCATCATCACTCCCGCCTATCTTTTGAACTCCACCACATTATTCACAAGTCATGTGACCTGACTTGTGCTCTCACAGCATGAAGCAACCCAGCGAATTGGACATACCAATGTGAGGAACGAGCAGATAGGCCACTAGCTGGAAAACATGGCAGATGGAATTGCCAGCATAGTCACGATGGCACGCAGACTAGCAAAGTTGCTCACGGATCTACCAGCCTCACTGACCGAGTGCCGTGCAGATGTGTGCCAGAGCAATACAGAGATTGCCAGCATGAGAGGGACACTACAGGCTCTCGAGGACAAGAACAAACACTGCTGCCATTGAGGCTTACACAGAGTGACAGACAGTGTGCACAACAGCGCAGCTGATGAGCAGCACGAGGTGCACAACTGGCGATGGATGCCGCTGCCGACCATCCCATCTGTGCAGGACGTATGGTTCAGAAATGAACCGAGGAACCGAGGGGCCTATATGCCCCCCCCAAAGGATGGCAAAACCATCCAACAGGCAATCTGCGAGCAGGTGGCCTTGGAGATTGACTCCGAAGACATGGCCGCGAGCCTGGAGCTCGAGGTAGAACACTGGCAACGGAAAGAGGCTGTAAAGATGTGGACCTTAAGCCTTTTGTTACAAGGGCACAACAGAACTTGACCAATGTGTGGTATTCTGAATGCTACCTACACTGCCGGAGATGTGCAGCCAAACTAGCCGCACGTCATGCATTCCCTCATCGTTTAACACATGAAACCACTCAGCGACATTTTCCGCCGTTTGGTCCCTGTGCAATTCTGTCTCGCAACCTTGGCCAGGCATCTGGCCCAAGCTCACAATGATAGTTGACAGATCAAATGTCCAGATCACCGAGACTGGGTCACGAGCTGGCCCAAGGTCTGGATGTCAGCCCCTTGACAGACGGCTACATGCGCATGCAGCAGCTCGTGAACAACTTGTTTGGTTTGTGGTGGCCACCTGGTTAACATCCGTCGCATGGATTGGACTTTTTCAAGCCATGGCATCGCGGTTGCCTCGCAACCACATAGTAAGGAATAGTGCATCTTGGTTTTATTTATGCATCCATTTGTTTCCACTATGAGTCAACTACTTTATATATTGGTTATCATAATATTCCAAACAATATTTAACAATATTCATAATCATCAATGGGGTGCATTCACTTATTCCATATCCAATGCAGAGGAGAACGTCTCCTGGTGCTCGGCTGGGTCTGCACTCACAATAGGCACAGTGGGTTCACTCCAAATGTCCGCACGCGATAGATGGGAGCTTAGGGTGGACCTCTGGTGCCCATTGGCTTTGCGATTGGCCTCTATGAGGCATTCAATGTAACTGTGATAATGCCGAATTAGCGGCATTGGAATGGGTGCCAGGAGCACTCACTTCTTGTAGGCCATGGGATCATGCTGATGGTCCTTTTGGATGCGCATGAGTTCCTGCTCGGCGAGATCCCAGAAGGTTTGCCCCTTGGGCTTGTGCCCTCTGCCGCGGGTGGCCTTCACGGATGCGCTGTCTGAGGGCTCAACGTCCTTATCGGTCTCTCCTTCAGGCAGTTCTGCAAACCGCATGTTGTTTCTGGCCACAGCACGCTACAGGGCGGAAAACATGAGCACAAGAATAGAAGATGAAGAGCTGGTGGAACCCCTTACCAGCACAACACATCTGGCCACACACACATGCGGGATGTCATGTGGGACTCCATGGGTCAGGTGCTTACTCAGGAATTGGTAGACAAATCCCTCGAGGTCTTGGCCGGTTCCACCAGTGGCAATAGACGCGTATATCTGAGAGAAATGAGAGAGCTTGATGAGTGCATGAGGAGGCGGAGGGAGGTGGGTGAGTACCATACATCGGGCAAACTCGTGCCCTTGCGTGCACTGCCGTTTGATAATGGCACACACCTTATGCCATTGCATGGGGTTTGAAACGACTTCTTTGAGGTCCCACTCCCTGGAAAGGTGCTTGACACGTGTCTGAATGGGGAGCCATGGGGTGAGAGCATGGCGCAAAAAGAGAATATCTTACCTCGATATCCATCCAAATCTTCGAGATGCGCACATGGTCTCCTTCGGCAAGGGCATGTTTAACGAGGGCCAGGATGGCAAGCTATAACGTGTGAGTCCTGATATGGGTAGAAACAAGAAGGTATGCGTACCTGAAGATTCTCGTTGGGGGTCCACCCGGCGCACACCTGCCTGCGAAGGCCTTCGAGGTCAGCCGACATTTTGGCCTGAGTCTCAACTAGTTGCAGGACCAGGCTCTGGATGGACATTGCTTCGGCGAGGGCATAGACAGCCGTGGTCAGCTGCGCCAGGGGCATCCTGGTGCCCACCTATGGGGGGCATGTGGCTTCAAGCGGGGCCAGTGTCGATATCAAGACCAACTCACCTTGGCGAAGGCAAGGAGCTGATGTCTTTGGGAGGGGGAGAGTGACATCTGGGTCGCGATGGCCTCAACTTTGGTGGTTTCTAGGCCAGCAACGACTGGGGGTGCGGTGGAATGAGCCTGACGGGGCGTGTGTGGGTCAAGGTTTTCTACATCGTGGTCGTCGCTGAATGCATGGTGATATCTGCGCTTGGGCTGGGGCAGCAGGGAGGGGCTGGGTGTGTAGTCCATACCATAAGGGGTGTGGAGGAGGTCGTTCATCAGGTATTGGGAAGCCACGTGAGGCATGCCAGGGAGGCGTGTCCCTTCATGGTTGGGGGCACCGGGGTATTCCAGGTCGGTGCGGGTTTCAAAGGTTGGTATACTTGAATGAATGTCAGACTGGGAGGAGGACGCCATGGCAGTTCGAGGTAAAAAGGGAACAGACGGGGTCGGGTATTTGTATCCCTGGAGTGTTTGGTTGCACAATGTTTGGGGGTCACCTGACGCCGTGGGAGGGTCACGTGAGTCCAGTGAGAGGGGTCGGAATCGAATAGCGACTTGGGGCTGAGACGTTGAACTCATGTCATAAGAGCCTGGTGTTTGGTGCCTATCAGGAAGCCCAAGAACATTTAGTCTGAGATTTCGCCGGTTAGGGCTTCATCACGGAGCAGGAGGGCTTCGTGTTCTCAAAGACAGGCTGCCGCGATCAGTTCTCTACAGTCCTTGCATTGGGGGGCGGTACCCATGGACGTAGCAAGCTGGCATCTCGCATCTGAGTGAGATTTATGACCATTTGGGCGGGATTGATGTGGTGAACTGCCGGAGCAGTGCTGGTGGTGTCTTCCCGTTCCTGCCTGATGGGATGGGTGGCAGACAGGGTGCATTTGTTCCCAGCGCAGTTATGTTGCGCATTTATGGTGCACCGTACCTCCTGGAGCGTGGGGTCATGGAGGCATGAGTATTGATAACGCACATGCGGATTCAGAGGATACCACTGACCTGGGGGGTTGCCAAGGCATAGCGGCCACTGGGTTCCATCAGGGGCATGTTGTATGGTTGGATAACCGTGTGGGTATCCATTAGTTTTAGGAAGATCCATTTGGCGCGACTTTCCAGGTCATTGGGGGAGCCCTTGCAGTGCAGGATTTCGCGCACACAGCAGACCACGGGCCCACTGGGTGCACGGGGTTTGTGGATCACATAGGAATAGAGTACGCATGTGTCTCCATTGTTCACGACACACATGCGGTTGGTCCGATAAGTTGCCCCAGGGGACGATTGCGGCGAGGGCAAAAAACCACCGGCGATAGTGTGCGCCCACGGCATGCTGGCATGGCCAGTTTCAAGGAGCGCGAAACCTGGGGCGGGGCATATAAGTACAATGTCGTGGGAGCATGAGGGGGTGGAATCACCTGCAGGGGGCATGGGCATCGTGAGAGGGAGACCAAGCAGTCGTGAGAGGACATTGTCCTCACGCACAAGGGCAGCGGGACCTCGTCCGGCCGTTGTCCACTTGGTGGATGACTCGCCATTGGGGAGGACAACGTCTGTGGCATAGTACCCCCCGCTCATCAGGTGACAGATGAGGTTGCACTGCGCTGCCTGCATCGCAATGTCTCATGAGGGCGCCGAGCGATTGGAGTGAATGCTCCACCCCCGGATGACCGCGTTGAATGACTCGAATGACTCTGTGGCGAAGAGACTTGCTGGGCCAAAAAGTCTCACATGGTCTGGGAGATGGAGTAAGAGATGGAATTTGGGTTTATTGAACCAGCGGGGCGTCCAAGCGCAGACACAGTCGAGTAATTCCGCAATATGTGTTCTCAGCGTGATCTGAATACCACATTAGCTAGCCCTGCCCATGTGTGCTCATGAATAGAGACAACATACCAGATATGCGTCAACATGGGCTATACTCAGTTGCCATACCATAGGCACGAGGTGCGACAGGGCGGCCCATGCCTTGAGGGCTGGCGCAGGAAGGATGTCGTATAAGGCGAATAGGCCTAATTGTAAGGGCAACCCTGGCTAGTTGTGGCAATCACACTACCACACAACTGACAAGGGGGAATCCAAAGTATGTATAAATGAACAGAGTATACAAGAGAGGGGATTCTCACCTGACAAGGGGGAATCCAAAGAGAAAGGTCTAAGGACCCCCAATGTCAGCGAGCCCGTATTATACTATGCTGCGCAGCCAGGGACAACGCTTGGCACCCGCCATCAACCCTGCATCTCCTTGACCACCCTGACCCTTGATCGACCCTTGATGCCACCTATTACCCGAGTCGCTTGATTTCCGACACTGTTCCGAGAGTGGAAGTCGGAAATTGGAGTGGAACTGGCAAGGCGAACAGAACTGGTGGAAGTTCTCCCAGAAGCGGAATCATTTCCGAAAGCGGAGGCGGAGATGGAATCGGAACCGGAAGCGGAGTCGGAAATGGAGTCGGAACTGGGTGCGGTGTCGGAACTGGAGATGGAAAACAGGGTGTCCCCTGACACTAATTGGATGACTATGCGGAAATCCCGCCCGACCAGAGACCCCATGTACTGGAAAAACATACGGCCCGCGACCTTGGAGGTGGAAGGTCCAAGGCCATCCACCTCGAGACAGGCCAGCCGGGTTGTGACTACCTGCTTCTCAGTGTCGGACGTGCGCGCAACAGCATCACGCCAGAAATAGCACACGATCCCCAGCAGGAGTACATACAAGACCTCTACCGGCATGTGAGCGTGGGGGTCAAGTTCTTCAAGCGCCAGTGAGCCCACGGGGGACAACGAGTGCAACGGGTCCATACACACCATGAAACCTCCAAACAGGACTGAGCGGCTTGTCGGGCAATGTGGTCAGAACCTCGTTTTTTTCTGCCCCCCCCCCCACAGTTGATAAAAACGACCTGCAAAATGATGCAGGAGTGGGTCCTTCACCCCATTGTCCATGCCTAAACTCTGGAATCCGCTTTGTGCACCCAGGTTTTGCAAGTGCACCAACATTTGCCCGGTAATGTATATGGTTTGACCACGGGAACGCGCAGGAGTTGCGCCCTGCGCACACAAGAAGGTGAGTGATACAGATCTTGTAGGCGCGTGTTTGGCTGACCTCAATGAAGTGATGTACTCTGGCCGCCATGGATGCGACCATCTCTGAGACTCTACGTCCACGGGACGCTCTTGGCCCTGGTGTGGAGGCCCGTGTCTGTGCCTCAGCAGGGGGCTCGTCATCGTCCTCGGCTTCCCGTGCATCATGCCCTTTCACCCAGCAGCAGCAGCAGAAAAACTTGCCTTTCAGGCTGATGTGGCATGCCATCTCGCTCTGCATGGGGTTGTCGCCCAGGAGTGCGAAGACTACAGCAAACAAGAGCACGGCCTCCCGATGCATTGCATCATACGCCCACATGCCCACGCGATACAACTCCCTATGGCCATGGTCAACCCAGGTTCCAAGGAAAAACGCGGGGTGCACTCACTCAATTTGCTCCACCACCCCCTCCATCATTTCCACCGTTTGCGCGATATTCGAAGTGCACACAAAATGTATGTGATAATCACCCTTGGCTGCGCCTTTGGACAAACCTGCTAATGCGAAAAGCCAACTATAATGTTCATTCCATTTTTTCGATCGATTCCCTGATGTGTCATCGCAGTACAACCAAATCAACACGGCCATGACCCTGTGCCCCTTAGCGAGAATGCGCCAGCGATTGGGGAGGGCATGATCCCATCCAGAATGTGCCCCATTCGGGTGCACACACCCTGGGATGTGTCAGCCCCATGCCGCCAATTCATCGGGCCCACATGCACCATCGATGTCCCTTGGCGAAGGAATGTCGTGATACCTGTGGGCATGCTGCAGACCAGGGAAATTCAGCAGCAATGCATGCTCAGAAAACATCCCATTGTCTCCCTGGACCCATCAGATGCCACAGTCCACTCTCCTCTGTACGGCCCTCGAACTCCACCCACCTGAGGACTTACGGCATCACCCTCAATGACCCCCACAGGTGCCATGACAGTAGCCACATCGCTATTGCCCCCCTCACCAGCCCCTCCGACATCGAACCAATCATCGCCTCCCAGCATCACTGCATGTGAGCCCGCCCGATCCTGCTGCATCTGCACCAGAGAGTTCGCCTCACGGAGATCCTCAATATATTTCTCAACTCTGCATGAGTGAGCAAAGGTCCGTTCATGCTCGATAGCATGTCTTAACATCCGCCCAGGTTTTTCAAGGTCGTCAGCGCACCTGAGGCAGTGCCATTGGTTCCTCCTGCTTTGACGAAAATCTACGAGAACGATGAGAAGCATGGCAGTGTGCCCCGAGGTCTGTTGCACTTACGTTCAGGCGCAGCAAGACTCATATGAGAGAAAGACCGATGGTGAGACAGTCTCAACTCAGACTCACATGAACAACAAAATGTCAAACAAGCTCGAATCTATGACTTCTTCATTTCCTTCAGCCGGTTCCCATGTGTTCAGGGGAGAACCTGACTCACTCACGATCGCCGCTAAGAATGCGCTATTTGCAAATTTGGAGCTTCCAGTGTCGGCCATCAGCCCACACGATAGGGACCCTTTGGTGCAAGGTGGTTATTCAGATATCTGGCGGACACACTTGATGCGGGACGGTGTGCGCACGCTGGTAGGTTGCCTAGATCCTTCGAGCGTATGTCTAATTACAAATCTGGCGGGGTCCATCAGGTCGCACTGAAGGTCTTGTGTCGCAACGCCAGGACCCAGGACCAAGTGAAGGAGGTATGTGCGATCAGGTTGTATTGGTGCTCGACTGTTTACTTTGGGAATCCTCTTATATGCAGAGCTTCCAGCAGGAGGTCGGGTGTTGGAGAGTTCTTGATCACGCAAACATTGCGCCGCTAATTGGTGTCTGCTCTAACTGGCACGACGGTTCACCCGCAATTGTTTCTCCGTGGTATGATCGTGGCACGGCCAACCAATACCTCCAGCGTAACCCTAATGCAAACCTTCTCGCTATAGTATGTCTTCCAATCTACCTCCCGCATAGTACTCACGCTTCCCAAGGCCAAAGACATGGCAAATGGCCTCGCGTACGTGCACGGCAAAGGCCTTGTCCATGGCGACATCAAAAGCGTATGTCTCCACCGCCCTCGTCTAGCACCTCTTGTCCTTGTACATTAGCGCCCATATACCATTCTACACAGGCAAACGTCATGATCGACGAGCATGGACACGCACGCTTGATCGACTTTGGCCTGGCACATTTTATAGACACACACGTGGACGTGGATCTCCCAGAGGGCTCGATCAGGTGGTGTGCGCCAGAATTGTTTCAGCCTGGTGCCGTAAGCACGCCTTCTAGCGACGTATATGCATTCGCTAGTACTGTACTCGAGGTAGGTCCATTCGCAAACCCACTCCTCCGATCGGCGCAACGACATCTTGATGATTGTGATCACATTTATCTTGTCGTACTGCTATAGCTCCTCAGTAGACGCGTACCCTACCACACGCTGATCGAACGGATCGTGATCTCAGGGGTCATGAAGGGGATACTGCCGTCATGCTTCTGCGGTGACTTTTTTTCTCTGCCCCGAGTGCAGGGCCTAGTTGGAGCAGAGGCGCTATGGGAGTTGTTGCACAGCTGCTGGGTGGATGCTGCACGTCGACTGAGTATGTCTGAGATGAGGTTGAGTTTGATGAGTCTCGAATAGCCTAGGATCTCTCCAAGCTTGCGCATACACGCAGGCGATAGCCAGGCATGACAAGTGTAAGTAGCCGCCCGTCAAAATGGATAGATACCCAGCTTCGTGAAGTAGCTGCTACAGCGACTTGTTATAGCTCTTACAACAACTGCTCAATATAGTAGTTCCAGTTATGAAGTGCGTGCCCTGTGGCAAAGCTGAAGGGAACCTCATGGCTAATTAGAGTGAACTTACAAGGCAGAGCAGGATTGGAATATTGTATATCCTACCTACTCAGGTGTAATTACTTAGCTGGCCATCTCTGAAGTTTGTCCAAGGGATTGACATAATAAGACATCATTTCCACTAGGTGCAACTCACTGATTCATTATGGCCATACCCCATAGCAACATTGTCAGGGTAACCCCATTCATGTAAGGGTGACCCTCAAGCATTGCAGAGAGCACACAATCATGTTGTCATGATCTGTCTATTTTGGCCCTACCAATCACCGTTCAGACTTAGTATCCCTCGATACATGGATTATTTATCTGTTTCATCACTCAACTGTCAAGATTGGATGTAGGTGTTAATATCAGCTCCAAGGCCGTTCGTGCTTACATCAAGAAGCAGCAAGTGGCCCGCGTGAAAATCATTCTCCATATTGAACCGTCCCAGCTTCCTCATGCTCGCTTCAGTAAACCAATGGAGATTTGGGAGAACCTTGAACAAGTCCATTGCACTCGCGGATTTGCGACCCGTCTTGCCCTTCGCCGTGAATTCCTGTATATGAAGAAACAGGACGACCAGGTCATGAATTCATGGATTGCCGATGTCAAAAATACCGCATACCGTCTCGACGCTGCTGGAGTTACGGTTATCGATGAAGACATCATTCTTGCACTCACAGCTGGACTACCAGATTCGTATTCCATGCTCATCGTCACGCTTGACAACCTGCCCCCAAATGAACTCACACTTCCAAATGTCATCACCCATCTTTTGAATGAGGAGGTGCGACAAAATGCCCACGAAGATGTCGTAGAACTCTCAAGACCTATCTATTCTGTACAAGATGTCAAGAACAAGAAGATTAAGACACAACTTTCCGAGATCACTTGCTACAGTTGTGGCAAGAAAGGTCATTACAAGTCCAATTGTCCCGAACCGAAGAAGGATGAAACGGGCGATAAAATCGCAGCTTCTTTATTCTGATTACATTTTGACTTTCTGTCACTCGAGAAGCCGTCACTCGAGGAGGTGTGTTGGAATACGAGCAACGTCATATTGACGTCATTTACATGAAAACGGCTTTTTTAGTTATTGCGTTGTATACTAGCTCTTCACGTAGTTGGAACCTGCTATCATCTTGCTTGATTCTCTAACATGAAGTGTAGGGTAATCTGAGTAAAGGTCCCTTGTTGACAGTCAAAGCTAATGGCTTGTGTAGCTCGACGATGTAATGTACAAGGCTCAGTGGAAAGGTTGTTCAAGTTTGAATGATCCCTTTGTTGGCAAAGGCTCTCCTGCGGAGGTGGTCTCCAACAGCAGGGGTGACACCAAAGGGTGGAGTAGTGAAGATGAGAGGTGAGGACTCACAAGTGAAGTCCCAGTCCTTCCTAAGGTGGTAACCTAGAAATGGAGGCTCAGGACGATGATCACAACGTGGCAAGGTAGTCCACAAGGAAGCACTTATACAGAAGGAATGTGAGGTAGTAGTGAATAGGAGAGGGGCCATGATGGATTGGAATGATTCAGGAGGTTCAGGGATGGGATATGTAATAGACAAGACATATAACAGTTTGATACAAACATGAAACAATGGGTGTCGGGGGAACCCCCTACTGAGGATATTTCTGGTATTGGCCTCAATTCTGACCCGAGGTCCGGATCTGACCTGAGCACATCCTCCTGAGGGCCAGTGTATGGGAACTGCTGTTCAACCAGCATATTGTGTAGTCTCAGATCTAGCTGTTCAACCAGCCTTTAAACTGTCTCCTTACTGTAACTTTGTATTCTGCATCAAAGGCCTTTAAAAACCCATTTATCACCATCATAAAAATATCTGCTATCCTCATAAGGCCTATTCAAACCTCCCTCTAATTATCTATGAATTTTACTTAATTTTCCGAGGCTGTCTTCACTCAAACTCACTTATTTCTGTGCAGAGTTGTGGATACACATGTCCCAATAACTCTGTTTCAGACTTCCAATTTCAAACTCCGACCAGACACTTGCGTTCATTCACAGATTGTGCACCCATGGTCACCCACAAATCTGGTCAGGGGCTCCTTCAGACTCAGCCTCTGAGTTCGAAAAGCCTAGTCATTTGCTTGTACAGCCGCAATGACTCAACCGATTCATGCACACCTTGGTGAGTCACATGTACATGACTCATCCAAGCTGTCATAAATCACATGAGTCCAATGACTCATTCCTGACAAATCAAGCCCTGATTGGTGGAAAACCCTGTGGAGTCATCAGTAGGAGTCATTTCAAGTCACTGTAAGTCATTATGAGTCAGACAGAACCTTCCCACACATTCTGAAAGCTTCTTCATGACTCATTCCCCCATTCCATCAATAGATAGAAGGTTCTACTGCTTAGTTAAGTGCCTGTACAATACGATATAAAAGGAGGCCCTTTTGCCTGCCTTTCATCAGCCAATCTACCCATCTTCTATCCTACACGTGACCTCATGTGACTTGCATCTTACTAAGCTGCTAATTCCAGCTAGGGTTATTCACTTACTTTAGTGTCTAATTCCTTGTTAAGTAGTTACTTTACTGCTTAGCCACTTGGACTAATCCTCCAGGTGTAATTCTACAGAGTGAGTCTGTCAATTGATAGTCTTGCTATTTGCACTCCAATACCCAAGACGATCTGATCAGTCGATTTTCCTGATTAGAGACTTTCACAAGTCACTTTCATGTACTTCTCTTTGTCTCTCATTTTATTGCAGTGCGCTGGTAGATTATCAGGGCAGTATAAGGGCGACTCTACCTGCTCGTTGTAAGTCACACAGAGCACTGGTAAGGGGATCCAAAGATATATAACATAACACTCAGTAACTACATAGGCAACCTACACACCTGGTAAGGGGGATCCAAAGAGAATCGGGTGAGGATCCCCTTACCTAAGCAACTAACTATACAGCTACTGAGCAGGCCAGCCTACCGGACATGAACATGGGTGGGGGAGGATGGAACTCAAATTTAAGGAAAGGGAGGAACAGGCAAGGACAAGCAGGCGAGGAAGGCAGAAGATAACAGAAGATAAAGGAAATAAGAGGAACCACCAGGCTGTTCCCTGACATCACCCCCTCTCTATGGTACGGCGTCTCGACGTACAAAACCCCTGAAGCAAGTGAGCCCAAGCCTCCTGCCACCGTCTTTACATAATTGGGGGAGCAGAACTTGCAGAAGGTCATGGAAGGTCCGGAAACATGGGAACGGTCCAGAAGGCAAACCCCGACATCTAAACCCTAACGTCACCCCTCTCAATGCTTGTTGTCCTGACAAGCGCAGTCATCGCCTAACCCCAAACATCCCATAAGGCTTCGCTTCCATGTACACCAGAGGTGGGAACATGCCCTGCCGTCACCATGGCTGCTCTTGCCCTCCTGGTATATGGGAATGATGAGCTCGTTGGGATGGGATTCCATGGGTAGCTCCGGACCCTTGAATCTCGCATAACACACACACTCCCCTGCTGCATTGCGGAAGGACCTCCCCACATACCCTTCAAATGTGTAAGGTGTATCTGCATCACCGACAATGATGGGGTCGGTAAGATAGTAGGTGTTCCGTCGCCTGTGTTGAGGTCTGGACCAGGCAGGCAGGGGTTCGCTGGGATGGGTGATCATGGCCAATCGAAGGTCCTCTGGGTCAATGGTCCATTTCAAGGGTGGCGAGGCCTCATAGGGCTGGTTGTTGCCTGAGTTATTGGCGGTAGGGTCATGACATTTGAGTGTCTCTCTCAGCTTGGCCTCACTGGCCGGTCTGGATTTGGAGAAGCCGCAGAAGTGCAGGAGGTTGGGATCAATGTCTGACATGGTTGGGAGCTCTGACAGGCCTCTGGTGAAGCTGGGGAGGGCAACGAGTTCCATAGTGGGTGAGGACATGGGTGTGTAAGGGAAAGAGTGGCCGTGGGGAGAGGGTTAATATACAGTTTATCAGGGTTTAGGGTTGACATAGTGAATTGGTGAGGTATTAGCTGACAATGCTTATGTCTTCTCCATTAGGCCACGGAGGTGTTAGCCGACGCTTATCTCTGGGGGTCTGGGCCGTCACACATCTGTTTGTGCATCGTGGCATGTACAGCAGGCTCAAGACATGTGGGGCATTGTAGAGGGTTCACTGCAACTGTAGTTGTCACGGTGTTGTGGAGTGGTGCACACATGTCCAGCAACAGCATCTGCAAGTCACTGTGCTTGGTGTCTTCATGCAGAGGAAGGGCTGCGAAAGGGCTGCTGCTGCAGGCTCTCACCCCCCTTCTATGGTGTGTCATCCTGGCGCACCCTCAAGTCACTATCCCTTCCCAATACCATTCCATATCACCACTCTCACAAGGACACATTACCACAAGCCTCCTTGTTTGAAGGGACTGCTAGGATACACACGTGCCATGATGTTTGGGTGACTTGCAGTCCAAGACTTTGATATCTTCCACACTCCTTCCCATCTACCTCCACTCCAACATCTGACCTCATGGCTCCACATTTCAGGTGCAGCAACTGCAACATAGGGCATGTCAGGGCCATTCTTGTTGAGGAACACCACTATCTGTTCAAATCCACCCTTGATCGACTCCCAATCATTCCCAGTAATGGATGATCTTGGATGCCACTTCCCCAACAACACCTTCCTCTCATGCCATCACTCTCCTTTTTCATGCATGTGACCTCAGCTCCATTGGTCTAGGCACCCCACGTCCTGCCTACCCTAGGGAATACTGGACAACCATGGGTAGGTGCGGCAAGGTGGTGGTCTCACTGTTGGTTGCCATTGCATCTGTGCTTGAGGCTGTTGGGATGCATCAGGAGGGGGAAGGGTATACACGGTCAGCACAGCAATCGTTATGGGGGCAGGCCCTTGCGGATGGACAAGTGCAGTGATGCACGTGAAGGTTGCGTGTTCTCCATCTGCACTGCCACTGTCAAAACACCACATACACTGCAGCAATAGTGTGACTGGTGCTGCTACCCAACCCACCACTCGAGTCACCCGTTACATGGTGCCATCCACTCATACACCAACTCCCTCCTGGTACAGCTCACGCAAAGGCACCCCACAACTTCCAACAACAGCAACCAATATGGGCATGCGCTGCCGACCCCAACAGCGGTATGACCAGCTTACGATGGACCCTGACCCACCCGGTGCATGGGACAGCTAGGCGGCAGAGGCATCAAGCATCCCATACGATCTGCTGCACACTAGCAGACAACAAAGCGCAGAGAAGAGCGGCAGTTGCAGGCCCCATGACTTGGTGACAGAACAGGAACCCTCATGCAGGCAGTGTGTGCCTGATAGGGTGCGCAGCTACGTCACCGTGGTGTCTGGGGCATCCCTGTTCAGTCTACAGAGCTACCAAGGGGTGTGGCCACCAGTGTGTCTGTTCTGCCGAGCACCTACACACTTCCCATCTTCATCTCCGCATTCTCCCTCGTTATACCACATCAGCCCAATGTCTCTCTCTTCTCTATCTGCATTGTCTGCTCCCCCTCTTCCCCCAGCTCGTGTCCGGCGTGGGAGAATATGCTCGCACGTTGGTAGGAGCTGGTACAGGTAACAGGAGTGTGACAAGGGGCGCGAGAGCGGGGTGTCATGTTGCAGGGTGGTGGGTGAAGGGATGCGGGTCGCTCGGGTGAACAGTGCTGCACGGAGACGGGGGCCATGCGACACCGTACACACCTGCATGCGCTGCGCAGGACTGTCGTGGCTCTCACCGTATCGCGGATGGGAGGAGCCTGCACCGCGGGGCATGATGAGGGTGTTGTGTTGGCGACGCAGGTCACGGTCGTGTCACCCACGTATGCAGTCACCCTCGACAAGGTCCGGGTATGTAGCGTGGCGATCGGCGAGCTGTCCAGGCTGCATGCTATGCGGGTCTCTCGTGGCGGCCTCGTCCGTGGGTGGTAGCGCAACCTCACGCCATGTGTCTGTGTACGCGGTACGCATGGGCCGCGCATGCAGTGAAGCCGCGCGGTCTGGCGATGTTGGTCCACGAGGTGCGGGAGCGCTGCTGCGCGTTTTGCGAGGGGCGGCCGCCTGCGTGGGGGTGTGCTCTGTTTGCAACCTCAGTACGTCCCCCTGTGGCCGCGCGTGCGTGCATGAGCGGGCGCGGGCACGTTTGTCTGTACGGGACCCCACGTGCATTTGTGACATAGTGACGCACGCGAGGGCGGTGGACGTGGTGGTGTGTTTGCACGCGAACAGGAGCGCGGGTAGGAGGCCATGGTGTAGAGCGGCGGTTCGAGGCTACTCGTCGTACAACCCCTGATAAGCCGCTTGCCTTTGAGCAGCAGCGTCGCGCGGAAATTCATGTGCCTGTTCAGGAAGCGGACACTCTGCGGCAGTGCATCGCTGGAGTTCCGCTTGCGGTGGAACAGGATTTTGTAGAGCACCATCCATTCACCGGGCTGGCTGGGCGAGCGAGCGAGAAGCAGTGTGCGCGCCAGAACGCGATGGCGTGCACCAGCTTCTGCCACTTGTGCGAGATGAGCTCGGCAGAAGCAGGTCGTGCATGGGCAGGTGTTGGAGACAGCGCACGCTCAGCTCCGGTGGGAGCGTGTCGACGAGGTCGAACACACTCTTTGCGTATGTTTCAAGCTGAAGGATCTACAGGGATACATCGCCAGGAAGACGAGTCAAGGATAATGGCGATGAGATGCAGCCAGTCACCCATCCTCAATCCACAGACCGCCATGTGTACGTTGTCATCGTTGAAATTGCGCGGCCATCCCCGCGTAGCGTGCGGACGCTCTAGCTGGAGGAGTCGTCGGGGCGGCGCGTCGTGATGATGAGACGCTCGCAATCCCTGCGGAGCTCACTCTCTGACGTAGCGGTGCACTCCTGCTTCACCGTGTTGAAGTCATCCAAATACTCCACCAGGAATTCCTGACCAGTTGAGCCTCCATCATTCAGCTGCCGTTGTTTGAGATGGCAAGGAATGGCAGCTTCGGAAACCTTAGAGACATCGGCAGCAAGAACTTTAAGTGCGGCATATCTCCAATGCGATAACGGTTGTGCAGAACATCGTCGATGTGTATTGGATGCGAACCCCCCTTTCCAATAATATCCAATTGGTTCTAGAAAGGGATATTGCCGGTAGGTAAAGAGTTTAGGGCTCTCCTCGGGGCTCATGTTTGTATGGTGAAGAATATGGCAAGGATTGTGTTGTCCGTGGACCCTTTCCCAGCCGGTCAAAGTTTCTGAACAGGGTACTTGTGCTCTTGAGACCGTACGTCGTGACATCTTTACGGAGCCACAGCCTTTTTTAGTCCTTCCAGGGCTGTCTTCACCCATCTCTGTTCCTTTTCCATCCCTTCAGATATCTCCTGGTCCATAGACGCACACGTGTGCAGTGTCGACAAGTGCAAAGACGGGTATGGAAGACGGCGTACAGAGGTAACGGCTGTGTTGCAGGTGCGTGATGTGTGCACATGTGGTACGGCGGTGGGATCGTATTTGGACAGCGGTACGTCCAGCCGTTCTTGTTCATTTTCCCTCCAACCTCTTCTTCACAGCTCCTTCCTTTGGTCAGAATTCAATTAAAATGATTGTGGGGTATAGGAGAGGGTCGGGGACAAGGATTATGCTGCAGGGGGGTTTCGGATGAAGGGAACATGGTGGTCGGTGTTGGGTGCATTTATGCTCCTGCACCAAAATCAAGCATAATATGTTCGATTTACTGTATGGTGTTCCAATTCTTTCTCACATTGTTCTTGTACCATGCATTCATTTCTCTGATTATTTTCGAAATTTTCGGGTCACTCCCTATCTCTCCATTTCATTCTGTTATTCCTATTTTCACAGGCGGCTGCACCCAGCGGAGTTTGAAATGACTTCGACGCGCGAGCCCTTGGGCGCTAAAGTGCCGGGTGCATGTATATGCCTTCTGAGACAGGATTGTACTCCTCTCTCAGTGACAATAAATTCACTGAGAGAGGCGAGTAGTATTCTTTGTATTTTCATAACATGTTGACTGAAAATCATGTAGTACATTTGATTCTAGGTATTGTATTAATATATCAGTGACAATAAATTCACTGAGAGAGTACATTTGATTCTAGCTTTCTAAGAGCTCTACCGAACCTTCCCTGCCATAACCCAGAGTTGCTAACAGTCGGGTGCGATGGTGCAGTTTCAAGGTGTGTGAAGTGCGGGTCGAAGTGTGGTGTCATGGGTGTGGGCGATGTAGAGTAGACACCAATGGCTTGGGCTGTAGATAGATCGGGATGTAAGTGTCGGGGGGGTTTACGGTGTTGCACGGAGCGGTGCACCCTACTGCGTGTCAGGCAGCGTTTAACGTGTCGCCTTGAATTGAACCAGAGGGCGGTGCACGGCCCCACGTTCACCCGTTGTCTCCTGCTGGCGGCGTTCACCTGCACCCGCAGTGGACCGTTACTAGTATGCTGCAGAAGCAAGAACGAGTTTGCGCGGGAAGGGGCACAGTCACTTTGTAAGACCTCGTTCGTCGCCTTTCGCCTACACCTGCAGTGGACCGCTAATTGTGCGAGTTGAAAGGTCGGTGGGCTTCTGCGTGTGAAGAAGGACAGCGTAGGAAGTGGAATCGCAACGCAGGAAAATCGTCTGCGTTTGGATTGCACAACTGTACTGTCAGTCCTCGGTTGGTGATCCGATTCTGCTATAAGGGCAACCCTACCTGCTCGTTGTAAGTCACACAGAGCACTGGTAAGGGGGATCCAAAGATATATAACACAACACTCAGTAACTACATAGGCGACCTACACACCTGGTAAGGGGGATCCAAAGAGAATCGGGTGAGGATCCCCTTACCTAAGCAACTAACTATACAGCTACTGAGCAGGCCAGACTACCGGACATGAACATGGGTGGGGGAGGATGGAACTCAAATTTAAGGAAAGGGAGGAACAGGCAAGGACAAGCAGGCGAGGAAGGCAGAAGATAACAGAAGATAAAGGAAATAAGAGGAACCACCAGGCTGTCCCCTGACAGGCAGTCCATTTACAAACTTGCCTGCTAAGTACATTCCTTTATATTTGGAATACGCTTGGACCCTGATAATGTCCTTGAACCTACAGTCTTTTAGTTTATGGTTCAGTGCTGCTAAGAAACACATTGCCTTCCATCCATATTAACTTGGACTAGTTCTTACATGGATTGCAACCAAGGTACAAATATTAAATTATTTCCAGAGTTGTGCTGCAGCATTGTTTGATATTCTTGGAGTCTCGTAAATGACACGTTCTGATAGATTGAAGTGTTAGCAATAACACCAAAGTCTTGAAGGGTTCCAAAACAACCACCCACTAATCTGATGCTCTAGCAGCAGACTGCAAGTATGCCTGACCATACTCGTGACCCCCTAATGGGATGCAGGTGACAAGGTGTGAGTGGTTTAGTTAAGAATTCATATTAAGTTAGACGGAGGTTCTGGTGAAGTTGGGACATGTGTGATGTAAGAGAGGCTACAGAGTCAAAGGATTCACTGATGAAATTGGGTAGAATCTCTTCAATCTGTCTCCAGTATAGAAGAAAGGCCGTGGATGACTATCTACCGATAACCATGACAATCCACGGGTCAATCCCTAAGAGTAACAGGTGTGATGTCCACCATTGTTTAGTCATGGGCGCCCAGCTGCTGTCAGCTGTTGCAAAGGTGAAGAGGGGGGCGTGTGGAGGGAGGGATGCGCTGCACGTGAGGTGGTGTTCAAAGGCTGTGATGGGGTTGCTGTGCTCGGAGATATCGATGAGTTGCAAGTCATCCCCATGGGGGCCCTTGGTTTTTGTGAAAGGGATGTGGATAGTTGTGAAACGGCGGCGCTGCCTGGCAACACCGTGGGTGATGATTGTTGAGCATGCCACATGGACGGCAGGGTCGAACACATTATATGAGGGTATTGTCAGGTCACCCGAGTGACAGCATTCCCAAAATGCTGTGGATGCCACAGTGAATACAGCTGCATCGAAGGAGTTAGTGAGGTCTAAGTTGTCGCATAGGAAGTTGATGTGTCATTCAGTTGATGCCATCAATGTATGCTGGCTAGCCAGGTGGATATACATGATTCGCTCATGGAGCCATAATTAGTCACAAAAAGGGCCAGCAGTACCTCAGAGGCTGGCATGCGGTCTCTCTTGGGTAATGCAATTGAGTCACAATACTGGTTGAATCTTAAGATACCGGCACCCCAGCGCTGGCGGGTGCCTTTGACCACACTGCCGGAACAAACCTTGTGCATTCACATGATGTGCTCAGGGGGAAAAGACAAATGTGACATCAGATTTTGTTCAATAGAATAAGGGGTGTGCCATGATGTGGTGCAGTCAGCAGCAAGAACATGAGGGCAAAACAGAGATGGGGCAAGAAAATTGTTGGGATCGTGCGACACTCGTGGTTTATGTTGTCGAGCAGGTTGCGGTAAGGAGGCATTGTCAGCCACCTTCCCTCCTGCTTGCAACGGGCTGGCACAGCGTGCAGCCAATACCTCTTGTCATCTAAGCATGTGGAAGAAAGGGGGTGAGCTCCTTGGGGAGCGTGAACAGGATGTGGAGGCGTGTGTCAGGTGGACCCATCTCACCGTGAGAGATGAGATCCGCCCTGTTCTCTGTGGATGGTACATACTTCGTGTCAATTGTGACATTGGTCGGTGCGAGTAGGATGGATGTGCAACAGATGGAGGCATTGCGCTGTGGATTGCATGAGCAGCCCCTTGCTAGGAAATGACACCGGTATTGTCACTGTTTACGTGCACGTGCGAATCTGTGATGCCAAGAGCATGGATCCAGAGGGTGGCGATTTCTATGGCTACTGTCTCTACCCAGCCAATGTCTTGCCCTTACCTGTCCCAGCCCAGTTTGAGGCACCAGGCCACCCAACCATTTCCAACTGTCAGGCCCACACCCCATGATGTTGAGGCATCGACCCAGAGGTCGATGTCCTTGGTGGTGCATGGTAGTAAAGATCGGGAGAGGTTGGGAACCCAGAGTATTTCCTTCCACCACTTAAGGTAAAGGCAGACATGCCTATCAATGAAGTTCCAAGAGAATCTATTGGTGGTGAACTTCGGAATGGTGCTCGCAAGCGTGGGTAAGAATGAGCAGCCCATGGTATGAATGAACGTGACATGTTGCAGCGTCCCAAGGAGTTTCATGGTTGGTAGAAGCTGGGCTCTGTGGCATGAAGCGTATGAGATGACACGACCAAGAGATTTGATGTGCTTATGTTTGGGGATTGTGACCGTGCGGTCTGCCAGGTCCCATGTGAAACCTACATACTCTGCCATGAACGAGGAGTCATGGCCCTTGATCCCCACAGGGTGCCAAAGCACCCCCAGAGGGTCAGTTGCATCCATGATCATCGTCAGGTCGATGTCATAGGAGAAGGTGTCCTGGTTGCATGTGTGTGGGAACAGGGAGGAGAAATCTGGTTGTGTAGGAACATCAGATGGTTCGTGCATGGGTAGGAAATAGTCAACCCAACGAAAGACTGTCTTTACACCGTGGCCACCTAGTATGTCTACGATGGCGTCGGCAACTGTTCCTTGTTTTATGCCGCCAGCTGTGGCCAGCCTGAATGGGAGGATGTGGTCAATGTAGATGCTGTCGCGCCATGGGATGGCTGTGTAACATTTGTGTGCGGGCAGGACGTGGCACATTGTAGCAACTCAGGGTTATGGCAGGAAGGTTCGTTGGAGGTTTTAGAAAGCTAGAATTAAATTCACTCTTTCAGTGAATTTGTTGTCACTAATACATTGATACAATACCTAGAATTAAATTCACTACATGATTTTGGGTCAACATGATGTAGAAAAATAATAGTAACTACTCGCCTCTTTCAGTGAATTTGTTGTCACTGAAAGAGGGGCGGAAATGTTTCTGAAACCGCATATACCTCGAGCCAGCCCTTTAGCGCCCATGGGCTCGCGCGTCAAAGTCGTTTCAAACACCGCTGGGCAGAGCCGCCTGTGAAAAACAGAAATAACAGAATGAAATAGAAAATTAAGGAGTGACTCAAAAATTTCGAAAATAATCATGAAAGTGGATGCATAGCAGGAGAACAAAATGAGAAAGAATTGGAGCACCATACAAAGATTTGAATATATTATGCTTGGATTTGGTGCAGGAGCATATATGCACCCAACACACGTCCAGTAGGCTGCAGGTCTAGGCAGGCTGCCTGAGTGCCGGGTGGGGCTGTGGCGAGCTGTGGGAATGAGTGCACGTCAGCATGATGTGTGACAGTACGGTGTGTGAGACAGGTGCATGTTTTGGGTGTCTGGGTGGGATGTGGCACTGAGTGCATGGGTGTGTGTGTGGGTGTACATAGTTGTGTGGTGTGATGGGGGAGATCTCGTTGCTGTGGGTGTGGCTCATGATGTCACATGACATGGATGCGGTGCGTGATGTGTGGTCAGGATGTGGTGGGAAATAAATGTGTGCGGTAGTTATGTATTGAGCTATAAGCCATGCCCAGCTCCACCGTGTTGGGAAATTGTTTGAGTCGAGCATGTCATTGACCAATGTGTATATTGATCCTCAGACCAAGAAGGTTGTCTCTCCTAATGTGGTAACTCCTTTGAAGCGTTTCTGATGAGTCTCCATTTGTCACAGCCAGGCTCTTTTTTGACGAGGCCTAGGGGAGATGTTCAGAAGTGACTGCTGAAGATGACATGGGCTTCCTCAATCGTGAAAGGGCCTGTGATGCAGCCGGCAGTGATTTCCTCTTGTAGGTGTTCATCTATCAGGTTGGGTTGGTCTAGTGCTGATTTCATGTTCGGGGGTATGAATGTTTCGGTGAGGTCGGGTGGCGTGCCGATTGGTGAGCCCTGGGTGGTATCTAGTACAACGTTAGGATACAAATTCGAGAGGTTGAAGTGTTCTAGTGAATGATGGAAGGTGGTGGCTATGTACAGTGTGATGATCCTGGATCGTTCAGATTCTAGGGCAACGGACCACCCAGTGGGAACCTGCAAAGCAAAGGGTGCAGCGGTGGGGGGGGGTGTCCTTCAGTGGTGGCATGCAGGCATCGGTGAGGTTGAACTTGAAGCAGACGGCAGCTGAGTCTGTGGTGTAGAAGAGCTTCTTGTCTCTTGCCACAATGTTGGTCTTGCGGTCAGCGTGTCCGTGTAGGGTGGCCAAGGTGCACTGGATGGAAATATGAGGGTCGAGGAGGCCACATTTGAGGCAGAGCTTCAGCCTCATCTCATGCTCTGCCTTTGCTTGAAAGGGTGCATGGGTCTGTCTGCCATTGTGACATGAAGGGCCCGCATCACCTGGGCCAGGAGCACTGTATGGCTGGAATCTGTAATTGTTCCTGCTTGTTTGTGAGCGTGGGTGTGCTGCTAGTTCAGAGCAGACTGAGGCTTTTATCAAGTCCACAATCATTTCTTCGTTCACTTCCCTGTCCGCCAGCAGCCACACATCCGAATACTCAGTGCTATCTGTGTCCGGTGAGAACAGTTTGTTGAAAAGCTGCTGGCGCATCTTGATATCCATAGATAAGAAGGTTTTGAAAGCTGATTTCATGTGGGGATCGGTGCTGCAACAGTTAAAATGGTCGGCCCAGGCCAGCGGGAGTTTGGAGCTTGGTGCCATACATAGTTCGAGGCATCTGATAAAGTTGTGATAAGCTTCACTGAATAAGGCAAAATCTAGATGCTTCTCGTCGATGAAGTTGGATGGGTTGATCAGGTGTATTGACTTCGTCATCAATTTGGCTGTCTTTAGATTGAGTTCAAGCCTAATTCAGTCCATGCTCTCTCTCAGGAAGAATGATAGTGAGATTTATGTGCAGGCTTTGACCATGGCGATGAGTTGAGTGGGAATGGTGTGGTTGTTCAGCTGCTGGGTGTTCACGTCTGCGTCCGCGTCACTGAAGGCATGCGTGGGCATGGGGATGGTTGGGACTGGGGGTACCACCACTGCCAGTATGGTCATCGCTGGGTTGGTGGTAAGGGGTTGATTGGTGATGGGCAGTTGGCTGGGGTTACTGGTTTGGGTGGCGGTAGCAGGGATTGTCGGCGTGGGGTTGGCCTGTGTGGAGCCGTGTGTCTGTAATTGTGGGTACATTGCGGTGAAGTCAGCGCTGATCAGGATGTCTTCGTCCTTGGAAACGTTGGGCTTGTTGCTGGCCCAGCGTCCGGCCCTGACTGTGTTCCTGGCTGCAATGAGACCATTGATCTGGTCTATAACCTTGTTCAGGGTCAGTCTTCTTGTGTGCTGGTTGATGCCACGTGAAGAGGTTGGCCTCCTGAGGGATGGTCTGAGGGACAGTGCCATGGTTGAGGAACCCAGGTTTGGTACTGGAGGGGCTATATTCCTGGGAGTGGTGTTAGAGGGGGGGACGGGGTTAGGGGGCCTCAGCATCGAAGATGACATCAGTGTCATTCTAGACGGTGTGGATGGCTCTGGGTGTCCCATGGAACCACTAGGTACAATGCCGGGGCCATGAAAGAAAACTTCTGCCTGCGTCTTACCAGGGGGGTAGATGGAGGCGAAAGGAAAGGAATGTCCACATGGAATGACAGTTCTGCTATTTATGGATGTGGCTTACTTCAGCTACTTTAATCAGCCCGGTTGTAGCGCTCGACTCGCTGTGCTCATCATTGCTTCAACTTTCCATTTGGTCAAGGGAGGGTTGGTGGTGAGAGCCAGGCAGCCCTGACTACATCCCAGTGTAGTATAATATTGCCTATGGGCTCACTGGCGGTGGGGATCCTTAGACCTTTCTCTTTGGATTTCCCCTCTGTCAGGTGAGAATCCCTTCCCCTGTATATTCTAGTCATTTATGTATATACTTTGGATTTCCCCTGTGTCAGTATATGTGGTACTGTGGTCTCCACAGCCAGCTAGGGTTGCCCTTGTAGCAGAAAAGTCTCCCACTAGAGGACCGTCAGTCATACTGCATGTTGCACTTGCCATAGGTGCATTCGGAATCAGAGATAGTGATTCAGAGATTGCAATCTCTTCTGTGCACATCGGTTATGTGTTATGACCATGCTGCTCAACCATCTCCGCAACCTCTGCAACCTCCACACCACCTCCACACCACTTCTGCACCACCTCCGACTCTATTCTGCAACATCGGCAACATCCACAACCCTCAACCCTTGAAAGTTGACCCCTTGTTCTTCTACACCCCTTTCAACTCTATTCATCTGCCCTCTGCACTTGACCCTTAGCACAGCAAGATACCAAGTCCGGTGCATCAGGACTTCTGTTTGTTCCACTGTCCATTAGACTTACATGCCCTTTGTTCTTTTGCCCATTGTTCTTGGCTCTACCCTGTACCCCTTTTTAGTACCCTTGTTCCGCATTTGTCACTTACTCCATTTGTTATAGTTACTTCTGTTTGTACTGGAATTGTTTACCCTCTCCCCATTACCTGTTGTTCCAGCTCTTTGTATAAAACCTGCTCATGTATGCCCTCTGTTTCTGCATTCAGATAGTCGACTTTGATACGTGACTCCCTTTGCACTGTCTCCTGTTCTTAGCACAGCAAGCTTGCAATATCTCTGTCTCTCCACCTCTCAACCTTCTGTCTTTTGACTTCTGATTTCTGACCTCTGATCTTTGACTTAGCTTGATACTCGAACCTTTCTGTATCTCCACCTCTTCCAACCTCTGATCTCCAAAATACTTAGGATGATAGTTCATTGGCAGTGCAACACATAAGTTGAAGCCACAGTCCTTTTATATCCGACCTCTGGGATTCCCAATATGTAACATTACAACAGCCCCTCTTCTTAAATTGAGCTACCACCTTGTTTATTCAACCCCCATTAGATTTATCACCCTTCATCATACTCATCCACTTCATTTCATGGTCCTAGCGGGTCACCAAGCCCCACTGTCATATCTGTTCACCATTCAATCAGTTTGCCAAACTCTGTTGTGTCCACTGATACTTCACCGGCTTGTGTCCTTATCGTGATCGCTGTGACGTCTGGCATTCCCACGTCTATTGCTGTCCACTCGCTCGTGGCCACTCTCTTGTTTACCAGGATCATTGACCTGGTTCACTTCTGCCTGTCGCGGTAATGTGTTCTAGGATATACTGGGAACCAATGTGGGGTGGCTCTTGCGTTGCCCAGAAAATTGAGGTAAGGTTCTTGTATCGCAATGATGTCGTATTCGTCAGGGGGGCATTTCATTAGCAGGTCCAGTGTGGCGGTGAGTGATTTATTGACATTTTGTTGTCTGAGTCGCAGTTGCATTAGGTCGTGGGTCGCAGTATTCATCCCATATAGATATTGTTGATGTCTTCGTCCCCGGGGTGGTTGTTCGTTCTATCTTCCCTTGGTCCATATTCGTCTAGCGTCCTCTGTCTCCCTCCTTGGTTGTGCCATCCCTCGTCCCTGCTATTCACCGGCGGGTTGCCTCCCCTCCGACCTTCGTGCCATCGGTTGCCCGGGTCCCACGCGCCCTGCTTCCGGTCCTGGTGCTGTCATCTCATACTGGCACGTTCCTCCACTTGCCTGATCAGCTCCCCCGCGTCAGCCGCCTCCGCTGCCTGGTCTTGTTGTTCCCATGTCCACGGGTCCTCGTTGGGGTAGTATTTGTACGTGCTTTCCGGGTCTGCCCTTTCTAACCTTTGGGATGCCATCATCATTCACCCTTGCCTGCACTACTGTGTAAGCAATGTTATTCCTATCATTCCATTCATCCTCAATGCTGTTGACTGTGACAACAGTACAATTGGCATTGTCTGGATAGTCATCTGTACCGGTAATAATTTTGTATAATCCCCTGTCATGAGCTGCAGCAAGTAACTCTCATTTCCAGGTCATCCAATTCTCTTTACTCAACTTTGGTTTGATATCATGAAACTTGTGAATGCCATGTTTTGGGTGCGGAAGGGCGCCAATGGTAGGTTGAGCCGATGGCTCCCACGGTCCAACCACCACCATCGCTGCCCAATGAACCTCCAGGACACCTTGCTGCCGCTCCTCTAGCCACTATACTCGGGCAACTTAGTGACCTAATCTATGGGATCGCCCTTCCTAAGACCAAGGCCGCCAAATCGGCTACAATCTCTCTTGATGCTCTACACAAAAGCCGCAACTTGATCTCCTCAGCCCAATCGGCGCTCAAAGATCCTCGTCCTGACCTGCAGTTAGACAGTATCAATAAACAACTTGAAGCGATATCCACCCACGTAGGACTTCCAAACGCCATTCAATCCGTCAGCAAGCGCACTTATGCCTCAGTCCTCACCTCGCCCACCTCATCTGCCCCGCCGCCTCCTCCTGACGCCAAAACACCCTTTCGCAATACACGATTCGATCTTACACTTGCGCAATCTAATCGCAATAGTCCTGTGTTTGCAGACCTTTCTGATGAGGACTTGGGAGAAAAGGTTGGCAAAGCGGTTGAGGATGCAGAGTGCTGGTTTGACACAAGAATATACACACCGGATGCTGATGGCAAACAGGATGCAGAGAACCTACCACCGCGGATCTGTGCAGTAGGCCGTCACCGGAGTGGTGACATATGGATTGCAACATGCAGCGAAGCTGAACAAATCTATCTGGCTTCAACGGCACACCGCTGGCTCCCCAAGCTCTTGGACCAGCTCTCTATCGCCCAGAAAACCTTTCCGGTTGTTGTTCATGGAATCCCTTCCACCTTCAACCCTTCGCGCGATAGCCGTGACATCATCTCTCTTATTAACCACAACGAGCACATTATCACCCACCCTTCGACACTCCAGCATGCCGAATTCCTCTCCTGCCCGCAGAATAATCAACAAACTAAAAAACATGCATCCGTAGTACTCTACTTCACGGATGCCCAGGTTGCCAACAGCTGCATCACTCACCACATTGCGTTCCAAGGTCATCTCCATCCAACAACAAGTTTATTCGTCGCCCGCCGCAATGTTACAACTGTCACCGTTTCGGACACTTTGCACGACTCTGCAAAAGGACGACAGTATGTGGATACTGCGCAGGTAACCACGCAACACACAAATGCCGCTGCCCCAATGAGGAAAAGTGCGACGGCCCCAAACCATGCCAGCATGTCAACCCCAAATGCGCGGTTTGTGTGGGCGCTCATGCAGCAACCAGTTGGGAATGCTCTATCCGCAAGACTGCTTTAGACCGCCATTCACGCAAACTGGCCAATGCAGGCCCGCTCTATGAAATCTAGGCAATGCTTTCCCTCCCCCATCCTACATCCCCTCGGCCGCTAGCCATAACTCGACAGACCCACACTGCTACACACTGCCACCATCCAACAACTCTCCCCCCGATGCATGATGCTCCCACAGAGCTTACCGACCTGTACACACCTCGCACCACCAACCCTGACCACCTGCCTGGACTGGCCATTTGCTGAGCCCACGACCGTGATGCGCTGGCACCGCGCCGGCTCATCATGGCTGTAGAATAGGGATCTCATTCTCCCTATGCTCACACTCAAAACCAGTCGTAGTCTCTTCTTCCCATATCATGTAGTCTAACTGCCACAGAATAACATACATCAGGTAGATAGATGAAGTAGAATCTCTTACACAGTAGTATAGTGCACCATAAGCGCTTAGCGCTTTGAGCACTCTAATTGACTATCTCTCTCTCTCTCTCTCTCTGGTAGGTTGAGCCATAGTGAGCCCGTGAGACAAAATCCATAAAAGCAAATGTAAGGTCCAGTGTTGGGTACGTTTCAGTGATGGAAATGGAATGTAGCTAAGCCTATGACGCGAGGCTTGAAGTTAGAAAGGAGTTACGTGCCGCCTATAGGCGATAGCGGTGATGTGTGTAAGCATGATGCATCCCATGAGGCCAACCATGACTTGACGACTGGGAAGAATGGACCGAAAGGATCGGCATGCTGTGCTGGCACGAGGTGAGTACGATGACGCACGGAACGGTTCAAAGCCAATGTTGATCCGTTATGCGGCAGAGTGACATCGCGACGGTCGTCCCGAGCTCGACTCTGTCGGACGTCAGTGAAGGCGGGAGTAAGTCTACCCAGGGCCACACACGCGTTGCGCTCCCACCTCGAGACGTTGGATGATTTATTTCAGGCGAGGGCTAACTTGGTGGGCCGTGTGGAACGGCTTGCCGCATCTGACGACGTCGCACCACGATTCATGCGAGAGGCTGCTTCCGTTGCGATGTGGGTTGAAGTTCGGCCGGAGATATTCGAGCGGGCAATTGAGGAGGAGTTGAGCATATATGACAAATTTCGAGAGGAGCTGACGGGGGACAGAGGCTGGAGGAAGCACTCGAAGGGATCAAGGAGCGAAACACCTTGTTTTTGGACTCTCGACGGGAGGATCTCTCTGTCAAGGCCAGGGAGCATGCTTTACAGTCCCTGGATCTTGCCTATCACGAATATCGTGATATATGTAGACATTTGACCGAGGGAATTAAGGTGAGCCCTCGCGTGATTCAACATGGAGTGGCCAGCTCATGTTTGTTGGCCAGTTCTACAATGACTTTGCCGCCATTCTGGCCCAATTCAAGGAAAGCTGTAAAGTGTGGGTTCTGGAACGCAGGAAGGATGTCGAGTACGTCGCTTCCTTGCCTTGGTCACCGAGGTTTGAGTGCCTGGACCAAGGGATCTGAGGATATTCGCATCGTGATCTCGTTATTGGAGTTCGACTGAATGCGATAGGCGGCTCCTCGGTCGCCTTCTGCAGCTGACCAGGATGATTTTGGGTTACATCTCCCCCCTCCCAACTCGGCGGCTTGGGAAACGTTGGCAGTGCCCACACCCGCCCGCAAGCCTCCCAAGGGAGTTCGGAAGACAAGATCAGGGACGCGACAGGCTGTCGTTTGACGAGTCCCAGTCAAAATCGCCTGCGCGCCTGCGTGGTTGGTCTGAGGCCAGGAAGTAATCCAGGGGCTTCGATCTTAATGATGTATCAGAAATTCCGGACAACTGTAAACTGTGTCTAATGTCTTTCGAATATTGAATGATGAGGGAGGGAATAGAGGGAATAGGGACAGAAGATGATTAGGAGGCGTGAGGTAAATCTGATGTCGGGGAGTCAGTCTGCGAGGAAAACTTACACTTCGAAGCCAACTTGAATTCAAGTTAGATGATATCCAGCGTGTAGGACGGATGGCGTGTGACGGAAACGACCCTGATAGTCGTCGTCGAGTCAGGCGCACGGGCTACGGCCTGCCAGTGCCACGGTGCCAACCGCACAAGCGCCAAGCACGTGAGTCGCCAAAGGAGCCAATGGGAGCGTAATAAAACGCCCACAACTACCCAGGTCCTGCTCAGCACCTGACAAATGATTTTTTAATCTGCGTTATGAGCTCATCCTGGCTAGTAATTATACACGTCAGCGTGTTGATTTGTGTATGTACGCGCTGTGGTGCTAGTGGGGGGTCTGGGATCAATGGACCGGTCCATAGACAAGTCTCCGGAAGTCCTGACGTTGCTGAAAATAGTCGGATTACCGCTCGTGGATGAAGAACCTTGTTACCGCGGCAGCCGAGATTGAAGCTGACAATAGTCGGATTGCAGCCTCGTGGATCAAACAACGGCAGCCGAGGATCTTGCTGAAAATGGTACGCTCGTGATCAAGAACCTTACAGCGGCAAATGAGCATGACTTTCGTGGGAATCGGCGCGTAACGCCAAAGCAAGTGGCTCTGTCATCGGCATCCGGCCGGCACGAATAAGTAGGGCAATAAATTGCCCCGTTGCGCCATACCTGTGAATGTCATGAAATGTCACATTTTTGTGGTGTAGGAAACAGCGAATAGGTTAGAGAAGTGGTGCTTGAGACATTAATTTCTGTCACAGCGGACTTGTAAAACGCTTCCTGCGAAGCTGCCGCCGTAATAAGGTTCTTGATCCACGAGCTGTAATCCGACCATTTTCAGCAATCTCGGATGCATTGATGCCCTGTGCCACGGCGCTTCTATTGGGTGCCAAGCAAGTCACTAAGGATTAGAGCGCGTGAATACGCAGCAGAGATTTTCTTTCTGCAGTCGATCAAGGCGACGAGGAGCCACCTTACAACGTTTGTCAGATGCACTGTGACATGCCTGTGAACGTTTTATTATTCAATATTCAGGGTCGCTTCCCAAGGGCAGCCGCAATTTGCCAGTCCTGAGTGGTCAACGGAACCAAACAATCTCCACTCCTCTCACAGCGAACGTCCATCTACAACTCCGCGAGCTTCTCCACCGCTCCCGTCTCTTCACCGTCCACTGTCTTTCAACCTCAATCGTCCAGCTACACAACGGCTCCACTTTCCTCGACAGCGACTCCCGATGGCTTACTGTCCCTTTCGGCGGCGCTGTATCAGCAATATCAGATCGGTTGACTACAGAACGGACGGCTGACTAGCACTCATCGATGAGCTTGGCATGAGTATGATGAATAAAGGTATGTGCCGCGATGAATTTGGATAGCAAGAATAAATGCCCATTATTTCCTAGGACTCCACCAAGTTCCTTGAACCCAGCCTATATCCCCGCCGGCACAGCTTAGAGAACTCGATGGACTCTTCTGAGAAATGTTATGTGCAGCGCTGTAACTGGGAGTCTGTCGGAAACGCACGATCACTCACTCGCATCCCTCCCTCGCAAGTGCCGACCATTGTCGTCGTTGTCTTGATCCTCGAGTCGTGGGTGTATTTGGGTAAAGGGTACACCAGAGTTTCTGTGCTCAACTTGAACTTGAACCCATCGGGAAATCGCCTTACTTTTGATTATCCTGCTGTTCCTGCGCCAACATTCGACAAATCTAGGTAGCAATACAAACACACGTGAGGCACTGGAACCATACCTGCCTCTCGATCCGTGCTCCTGCGGATACCTTTATTCAAGGCTCCCCCGCTTAACCCCAAAGCCATCCGGACAGATTGGGACCTAGCCTGTGACCTGCACCTCGGCTCTAACCGGGACACACACCTGGTGTCCTATACACACTGTGACCTTTCGTCAACAGCCAGTCTTGGCCGGTAGCGCTCCAACCCTCCCATGCTCGTCAGAGCTAGTTGAATTCGTGCACCGTCACTATCGGCGAGGTGTGCTGCTTCCACAGACATAGACGCACTTGACATGCCACCACCCCGGTACCTGCGCATGACAGCACTCATACCCCGTCTCCTTCTATCAGCAGCTAGTCTTGGCCGGTCGTGTTCCCACCCTCGCATGTTCGTCTGTCATAACTGGTCAAACTTGTGCACCCAGTCACCTGTGCGGGAACAAACCGGGTGGCTCGCACAGGGCGTGCGAAGCGTGTGGGCGAAGCACGGGCATTCTCAACTGATTGACCAGATCCGTGGCCACCGTCGGGCGATAGTGCTCGTCGTCTCGCGTGTCTCTTCATTCTTGGACACCTGAAGGTGCCTCTTTATCCTCTGACATATCTCCTTTCATGGTTTTATGTCCAGTATGAGGCATGTCCATGCACATACCCCTCACGCATGCGCTGTCGTCCTCACCGCCCTATGGGTCCACGACCCACACAACATCACACCCCACCGGCACCCATAGGCCCCCCCACGAAGCAGGCAGCGCTAAGAGCACATGAACAAGCCCACTTTCAAAATGTCAAGCAAGCTCGAATCTATGACTCCTTCATTTACTTCAGGCAGTTTCCATGCGCTCAGCGGAGAACCCGACTCGCTCACGATCGCCGCTAGGAATCCGCCATTCGCAAACTTGGAGCTTCCAGTGTCGGACATCAGCCCACACGGTAGGGACCCTTTGGTGCAAGGTGGTTATTCAGATATCTGGCGGACACGCTTGATACGGGACGGTGTGCGCACGCTGGTAGGTTGCCTAGATCCTTCGAGCGTATGTCTAATTACAAATCTGGCGGGGTCCATCAGGTCGCACTGAAGGTCTTGCGTCGCAACACCAGGACCCAGGACCAAGTGAAGGAGGTACGTGGGATCAGGTTGTATTGGTGCTCGACTATTTACCTTGGGAATCCTCTCATATGCAGAGCTTCCAGCAGGAGGTCGGGTGTTGGAGAGTTCTTGATCATGCAAACATTGCGCCGCTAATTGGTGTCTGCTCTAACTGGCACGGCGGTTCACCTGCAATTGTTTCTCCGTGGTATGGTAACGGCACGGCCAGCCAGTACCTCCAGCGTAACCCTAATGCAAACCTTCTCGCTATAGTATGTCTTCCAATCTACCCCCCGCATAGTACTCACGCTTCCCAAGGCCAAAGACATGGCAAATGGCCTCGCGTACGTGCACGGCAAAGGCCTCGTCCACGGCGACATCAAAAGCGTACGTCTCCACCGCCCTCGTCTAGCACCTCTCGTCCTTGTACATTAGCGCCCATATCCGCTCATCCCCATTCTACACAGGCAAACGTCATGATCGACGAGCACGGACACGCACGCTTGATCGACTTTGGCCTGGCACATTTTATAGACACACACGTGGACGTGGATTTCCCAGAGGGCTCAATCAGGTGGTGTGCGCTAGAATTGCTACAGGGTGCCGTAAGCACGCCTGCTAGTGACGTATATGCATTCGCTAGTACTGTATTGGAGGTAGGTCCATTCGCAAACCCTCTCCTGCTATCGGCGTAATGACATCTTGATGATTGTGCTCACGTTTATCTTGTTATGCTGCTATAGCTCCTCAGTGGACGCGTACCCTACCACACACTGATCGAACGGATCGTGATCTCAGAGGTCATGAAGGGGATACTGCCGTCACGCTTCTGCGGTGACTTTTTTTCTCTGCCCCGAGTGCAGGGCCTAGTTGGAGCAGAGGCGTTATGGGAGTTGTTGCAGAACTGCTGGGTGGATGCTACCCGTCGACCCAATATGTTTCAGTTGAGGCTGAGTTTGATGAGCCTCGAATAGCCTAGGAACTCTCCAAGCTTGCGCATGCACGCAGGCGATAGCCAGGCTGACACGTGTAAGTAGCCGCCCGTCAAAATGTATAGATTCCCAAATTCATGAAGTAGCTGCTGTTACGCAGCTACAGCGAGTCCGTCATGGCTCTTACAAAAACTGCTCAATGTTGTAGTTCTAGTTATGAAGCACCGTGCCCTGCAGCAAAGCTGAAGGGAGCCTTAGGGCTAATTAGGGCAAACTTACAAGACAGCGCAGTATTGGAATATTGCATATCCTACCTAATCAGGTGTAATTACCTAGCTGGCCACTGCATCTGAAGTTTTGTCCAAGGGGTTGACAGAATAAGACATAATTTCCACTTAGGGCTGGCCAATTATGATTAAAGTAAAATATTCGCCATAATTTAATCTAATCATAGTATAACCAATGGTTCTCGCAGGGTTATTTACTTATACCCGTAATACAATGCAACATACTCAAAAGTAATCATTATTAATTGTGTAATCCAATCTAATCATGAATGTTCTGACCGTCTAAGTACTCTATGCCCTGACCAAGACCCTTTTTCAACCATTCCTTGGTAGTAATGGTCTTAGATGCAGTTTTAGATGTTATAGCAGAGCATGCAATCACAGGGTTATATGGCCAACACTCACCTCGACGAGTCGACACTACCCAGTGGTGTGCACTAGTGGTCACCGGTGAAGGCTCGGTACTCTATTCTTGCGCTCACGAGTGACTACCCACCCGATCAGTTCACTATTGTATGCCCCAACGGCCTCCAGAGAGAGACAGAGAGAAATTCAATTAGTGTGCTCAAAGCGCCTGGCCGTACTACTATGTAAGCTATGTCTAACTACTGTTCTGAGAGTACTATGGCAGTTAGACTGCATAACATGTGGAGGAAAGTCTGACTGGATCAGCTTGAGCATGAGTGGGGAAAACCCCCAACCCCAACCCCAAACTGAGGGAGGGTTTTTTCGGTAAATTTTACTTTATCAAATTAATTTTAATAAGAAATGGATCAGCTTGAGCATGTGTAGGGAAAACGAGACCCCTCTACCAGCTGTAATGAGCCAGCATGATATGGACATGGCCTCAAATGCTGAGTCCAAAGAAGGCGATCAGAGTTGGTGGCACAAGGTGTGGACAGGTCTGGATGTTCTCTGGAAGTGTCATGTGTTGGGGGGGGGGAGATTATTGGATGGCAGTGGATGTGTAACTGTGCAGGTCTGTTATGTTGTGGCTAGCGGCCAGGGAGATGAGAAAATAGGGGGAGTACATAAGCAAAAAAACCAAATTGTGTGCAGCATTATATAGGGTACATAGCAGGCATAGCATGGTAGACTCATGCCAATTATGTGGTTCCCCATAGCTCCCCGTGATGATTCAGTACTGTGCCATAGCTCCTCAGTGGGCCTTTCCATAGCGCTCATGGGGAGGGGCTCCATAGCACTGTAAAGGTCTATGGAGGTGTATGTGAGGGAATATAGAGTACTAGGAACCCTCAGCATATCCTATCATTTCTCTGCTAGTGCCAGTGCATGTCATTGAAGAACGGGCAGGAGATCACATCACAGTATGATTATTTTGAAAATGAAATAAAAAGTATTTGGTAGTAAACTTGTAAACTTGTATAAACTCTTATTCCAACATCTCTTCCTCCCCTCCGGCAGTGGCCTCTTGCACAGCGGCATCGAAAATGTCATGTGTGAGCTTCCGGAGGGCAGGGAGAGCTGTCTGCAAGTCTCCTGCTCAGGCAAGTGTCCTACAATGAATAACAAAGTGCTGTTAGAGGTTAGACCTGAGACCCCATGGTGTGTGTACCTTGCTTTATCATACAGGCACTTCTGCAGCCGGGTGAGGATATGCCTGCCTTGCGCATGGTCACCCCACATCTCCAAATTGGTCAGGCAACTTCTCTGCCTGATGCTTCAATGGAACTCGACCCAGTGGCAACCTTGGAACTGCAAGAGTGGCTGTGGAATAAGAGAGGGGATGAAGACCTGAGGAGATCGGTGGATGAGGGGCGGGGACTGTTGCAGGTTCCGTGGGCCTGGAATTGAAGGCCTGTGTATGGGGACAGGCTTGAATTTCCGGTGCGGCTGGCTTGCTCAGAGGGGCAAGTTGTAGTTAGGGGCTGTGGACGAAGGATTGGCCAGATTGACCCTAGGGGGCTTGCAGGCTCAGTGCACTGGGATGGATATCACAGAAGGGGGTCATTAGCCTGAGTGTTCCCTATGGGTTGGAGTGGTCCTGCATTTGGTGCATGGTGCATCTTAGTGGCTTCTCAGGTGCTGCAATAAGGGAGGACATGAACTGAAGAGCAGCCAGGTTAGCATCTTGTAAGGGGGCTAACAAGACATACCGTTTCATTGGTATTTCCCATCCTCTTTGAGTAGAACTTCTGCCAAGTCCTTGTTTTCCTGGATCGTCATATCCTCCGTGCCATGCTGGAAGCCATGGAATACAGCTACCTTGACAGTCACTTTGTCCTTCACATGGCCACAAATAGTGGAATGCCACTCCATGATCCAGTGTGGGTCAGGCCAATTGGCATGGGAGGCAGATGAGTACACATACCAGTTTCTTGTGGATGTCAGTCAGTTGAATATCCTGGCCGTTCTGTTCACACCCATTTTCCCAGCACTTGACAGCCCATAGCGCACTGTCCTCCTCCAAGGGGAATGCATACTTGGAACTCTGTTTGTGCCACTTTTAGGAATACTTGCTCCACTCCCTCAAAATCTCAGGGCTTTGGCTTGCCTTTCCTGATGAGGCTCTTTTGCCCTGGGTCCTCCCACTTCATCACTGTGTGACTGTGGCCAGGTCACACACCATCAGCAAAAATCAGGTCCTCTGAAAAATCTGGGATATCAGGCTCCACCAGTGCCATGGGTGGACATCATGATCAGAAGATATGCATGAGGGATCACACAATTCACTCACGCTGTTGTGTCCTTCATGTCTACTTTCTTTCTCCTGACAGTGTTCCTGGCTCTTGCCAGTGCATGGCCTTTTGTTCCCAGCTGTGCCAGCAGGTTCATGGGGATGAAAACCCGGGAGAGTGTTTGAACCAGGGGTCCCAGCATGTGTGATATCACCCTGCAAGCATTTGGGTGATCTGTTCAGCTAGTAGCAATGGATTCTGAGCAGGTGATAGTTCATGAACCACAAATGTAACATACCAGATGAGGAATATACTCATTGTTGACATCATCCTGTTCAGCTCTCTCATTGTGAGATGCACATTCAGGGCCAGGAGATGACAGAGTCATCAGTTGTGTGGCTTGCAGAATCTGGGTGGTACATGCTTGACTCACAATCGGAGAGCTGTGGACAAAACCTTGTGGCTTCTGAGAGGCTTTTGACACTCACATGGAATATGTGGCCTTCAGCGTAAACTGCTGGTGAAGGAACTACAGAGGCACTCTCAGTCACAGTGAATGAGGATGAACCTCATCTTCAATAGTGTCTTGTGGATTGTTTGTGTACTCTAAGGAGAGAAATAGGGTGGCCTTAGTCTGTACATGGTCCGGTGGTGAAGGGATACCCACCAATGCTATACGTGCCATCATAAGAGTCTGTGGAATCTGCATGAGGATTGTCAAGATACTCTTGGATTTCCTCGGTAGAGAGGCCTTCAGCTACCATGGTTTCTATGGTTTCACGCTTCTTCTGTGATTTCACATGTGTGCTTCCTTGGCCTCAGCTTCCTTGGCCCAATGTTTGTTATTAATGTCTAGACCAAGATCCGAAGCGCAGCTTCGGATCCCCTGACCAAGGTTGAGCACCGGCGCATGATAATGCGCCGGCGGCACTTGATTTCCCTGCGACCCTTCTACATACTATCAAAGCGCCACTACCAGTTAAATAGTTAGTATTGTATGTAGAAAACTTCAGGCAGTAAAACTCCAATTCTTCAGTGATTGTTCGGGCCCACTGAGGCCACTGATTTTTTTGACTCGAGGGTGTTATGAGTCGGTGTATCTGTTGTTGTCACTGCGTGCAGTGTTAGTGCAAACAACCGTAGTTGTTCTCCCATCTCTATCCTATCCACATCTCTCTACGACCTTACGACTCCCCCACACGTACGCAATCCCGCCCTGCAGACCTTTTAACAATGTTCACATGCCAGCTGAAGCTTCATGATGTGGAGTTCTGGAGAGCCACATCAGTGCAGTTTAATGTGTGAAAGCATGGTATACTTGCTCCACTCTCATCCCTTTTCAGTCAGCCCAGGAGCCACTCCCTGTGCTTGAGCTGACTCTGCCTGCCTGGGTGCCCCAGTGATGGCATGAACGTGGGAGCTTGTCTTGGTCACTTTGTTCCCAAGTGAAGGTGGGGGCTTATCCACTTCCAGCTTTCACAGGGCTGCATCGCAAGTAGGGAGCTGGCATAAGTCTATTTCCTTCAGTGCCCACTGTTTGGGCTTCATCGTGGTGTGAGATCAAGGAGGAAGGTGTTGAGTCTGGTGGAGAGTGGTGGTTTGAGACAAGTGGGAACCAGTCACATGACTGGCAGTGATGGGGATCATAGACTGAATGGATTTTTTTTTTTGTATACTGTCAATACCATCCAGAGCATGCAAGGGCTGGCTCCTTGACACGTGTTCACCTGTGAGGCCTGCAGCAGGACCTATTCTATGTGCAAATGCCTTAATATTCGTGTCTCCAAAATTGCTACATGTCATGCAGTGTTGCAAGCCCGGTTTGTTCACCAGGCCTGTCAGGATGCCTCAGCCCCTCATGACAATTTAGAGGAGGACCCACCTATGTGCTGGCATATGGCTGAGGATCCCCCAGATGAAGAGGTCGCAGCTTACCGTGGTTACTGTCATGCACTCCAGGAAGAGAGTGTATCCGACAATGAGCCTCACACTCGAGGTCTTGAGGTGTGCATCGAGGACGTGCCTGAAGATGATTTATTCCATAAGGAATTCCCTGGCCCTGCAGGCCAGACATTATGAAATGCCCTGTTTGAGAGGTTGTGTGACCAACAATGCCAGGGGCTATTAGGTAGCTATGGGCCATTTGCAGATCAGGCTGATTGGGAACTGGCGACCTGGTTGATTGACAGTGGTGCTAGCCAAACAGAAATTGACAAATTTCTCAAGCTCAATGTTGTGAGTTTCACCAAATCAAGTTATGGCTGGGTTACTGATCGTGTTCTCTGGTGATTGTGGGAATCAGACATGTGAACACACACGTCCCTCCTATGCAGGAAAATGTGACCTGCTACACAAAATAGATGCCTTACCATCAGGACTGGAGTGGACTTGTCACACATTTGTTGTTCATGGTGACCAGCTTGATTACAATGGTGAGAAACACACTGAGGGGATGGACATCTGGTGTCATGATCCAGTGGCTTGTGTCAGCGAATTACTTGCCAACCCTTTTTTCCGTGAACACATGCAGTTTGCCCCAGATAAGCTCTTCATAAATGACAGCAAGGAGGAGCAAATAATCAACAAGATGTGGACAGCACAGTGGTGGTGGGATCTGCAGGCATGTGGGATCCATAGTGGTATACTCAATCTGCAATGCTGACTAAGTTTGCAGAAAAAACTGCCTCCAGGGGTCACAATTGCTGCAGTTATCCTGGCATCTGACAAAACTCAGTTATCATGATTTAGTGGTGATAAGGAAGCTTGGCCTGTCTACATCTCCGTTGGGAACATATCTAAGTCAGTTCATCACCAAACATTGAAATGTGCCATGATATTGCTGGGCTACATCCCCATCACCAAACTTGAATCCCTCTTGGCAGGAACCTCTTGGCAGGGACACGCAAAGACCAGGCATACAGGGTGTTCCACTATTGCATGTCTTACATTCTCAAACCACTGATTGAAGCTGGAAAAGAAGGAGTCTTGATGACATGCGTGGACAACCTGATATAACACATATTTCCCATTTTGGCCTCATACCTGGCTGATTACCCTGAACAGTGTCTTGTTGCCAGCCACCAGGAGAATTCCTGTCCAATATCTGAGATTGCTCCCACTGACTGTGGGGAACTGGTCCTGGCCCCCAGTCACAACCCTGCCTGCACTCTCAAAGCCCTGAAGACTTGTAAGTCTGCTCTGCCATTGCCTGACATCCACAGACTCCGCTTGCAAGGTATGGAGAAGCCGTTCTGGGAGGATCTTCCATATACAAATATCTTTCAGTGCTTCACCCCAGACATTCTCCATCAGCTTCACAAGGGCATCTTTAAGGATCATCTGGTCAACTGGTGTATCCAGCTTGCTGATACTGAAGAGGTGGACTGCCAATTTCAATCCATGCCTGATCATCTATGTCTACAACACTTCAAAAAAGGCATTTTGACCATTTCGCAATGGACTGGACATGAACACAAAGAGATGGAGCATGTCTTTGCCAGCCTGATCTACAGTGCTGTGCCCCCACATGTCACTGCAGTGGCCAGAGCTGTCATTGACTTTGTTTATTATGCATCTTTTCCATCCCATTCTACTGAAACATTGTGACGATTGCAGGATGCACTCAATGCTTTCAGGCATGCTAGTCATCCTGCAGCACTTTGACACTGCCCTTGTGCATGATGACCTGGAAGCAGAAGATGTAGGTCTAAAAGGTGAGTTAAGATTCGATCCACAGTATGCTACAAGACTCACGCACACCCGAGGCTATTGCGTTGGGCATGTCAGAGTCATTTTCAGGCTCCCAGATTGGTTCCATTGTGATCATACATTGGCTTATATTGAATGGTTCAGACCAATTGGAGACCCTAATGAACCGCTGCACATGTCACCGGTATCATATGCAATACAAGAAGGATGTCGCCATGCGGCCATAGTGCCCATTCAGTGAATCCTGTGAAGTTGCCATTTGACACTGAAATTTGGTCATCAGTGCAATGCAACTTGGACAGTGGAAAAAGTACTAGATAAATGTTCGGACTTTTGCCTGAACTCTCGTCTTAGTATATACATGTTCCAAATGTGTGATGGCAATTTTGTATTAGAGGACAATACCTGACTAGTTGTAACAAAAGAAAGCATGACAGGGCTGAAGAGGATGGCACTGCTGACCTGTCCAAACCACAGCGACCACACTGTGAGCAAAGTTTCAGCACTGGAGGCCTCCAGGACTGTTTGTCTGAACCCTGAACTTGAGATACAGTAACGTCAATGTGATCCCAGAATCGGACATATGTTTGCATGGTGAATCAGGGGCACCCAGTTCACTCAGCTGTGGCATGTTCTTGAGTATGATGCCGCTAGAAGAACTGGTTGTCACTCATGACTCATGAAGTAGCATATCTCACCATATCTCACCATATGCGTAACTTATATCATGGCCTTTGTTAGTGACCAAGCCACGTAGACTATGTTGATCCATGGCATTAGTACGTCGGCTTACACAGCTTCCACAGGCATCTGCAATCTTTGTGGGCCTACGCAGGCTACCATAGGCAGGCCTGAGTTATATGGCCAGCAGTAGCACCCATTGGCCAATTTATTTTTGGGCTTGGCTAGGTATTTGGTGTTTTCCTGATGTTCGCCAGTGCGCCACTTGAGTGTAGAGCATCTGCCTAGGTTGCCCTTATTGGAACCCCTTCTGCAGCTATTTCTGACTTTGGCTTCGATCCCAACCAAGCCCCGGTCCCAAGCTCGGAGCTGAATTCCTGGGCCTTTGGCTTCAGTGACAATCCTGGAGTGGCATCAGGGTCAATTGCAGGGAGATGCATATTAGGTGATTGCTATGGAGGTCCAGATTGACATCAGTAGTGAAGTGGGCATCCCTGACTTCAATCAGGAGTGTGATGTATATAGGTAGCATGCTGGGGATCCTCAGCTTTTCATCTAATGAATCATAGGTTGTACCTAGTGGAAATGATGTCTTATTATGTCAATTCCTTGGACAAAACTCCAGAGTAGGTAGGATATATAATATTCCAATACTGCGCTGTCTTGTAAGTTGGCTCTAATTATCCCTAAGGTTCCCTTCAGCTTTGCCGCAGGGCACGGCCCTTCATAACTAGAACCATAACAGAGCAGTTTTTGTAAGAGCTATAACGAGTTGCTGTAGCAGCTACTTGACGAATCTGGGAATCTATCCATTTCGACAGGCGTCTACTTAGGCGTGTCACGCCTGGCAATCGCCTGCGTGCATGCGCAAGCTTGGAGAGATCCTAGGCTATTCAAGACTCATCAAACTCAGCCTCAACTGAGACATGTTGGGTCGACGTGCAGCAACCACCCAGCAGCTCTGCAACAACTCCCATAACGCCTCTGCTGCCACTAGGCCCTGCACTCGGGGTAGAGAAAAAAAGTCACCGCAGAAGCGTGACGGCAGTATCCCCTTCATGACCTCTGAGATCACGATCCGTTCGATCAGTGTGTGGTAGGGTACGCGTCCACTGAGGAGCTATAGCAGCACGACAAGATAAACGAGATCACATCAAGATGTCATTGCGCCGATGGTAGGAGTGGGTTTGCGAATGGACCTACCTCGAGTACAGTACTAGCGAATGCATATACGTCGCTAGCAGGCGTGCTTACGGCACCGGGCTGGAACAATTCTGGCGCACACCACCTGATCGAGAACCCCTCTGGGAGATCCACGTCCACGTGCGTGTTTACAAAATGTGCCAGGCCAAAGTCGATCAAGCGCGCGTGTCCATGCTCGTCGATCATGAGGTTCGCCTGTGTAGAATAGGAATTAGCGTATATGGGCGTTAATTTACAAGGACGATAGGTGCTAGACGAGGGAGGAGGAGACGTACGCTTTTGAGGTCGCCGTGGACAAGGCCTTTTCCGTGCATGTATGCGAGGCCATCTGCCATGCCTTTGATCTTGGGCGGAATGAGTATTATGCGGGAGGTAGATTGGAAGACATACTATAGCGAGAAGGTCTGCATGAGGGTGCCGCTGGAGGTACTGGCTAGCCGTGCCGCGATCATACCACGGAGAAACAATTGCAGGTGAATCCCCGTGCCAGTTAGAGCAGACACCAATTAGCGGAGAAATGTTTGCGTGATCAAGAACTCTCCAAATCGCGACCTCCTGTTGGAAGCTCTGCATATAAGAGGATTCCCAAAGTAAACAGTCGATCAGCAATACGACCTGATCGTACATGCCTCGGTCACTTTGTCCTGAGTCCTGCCGTTGCGACGCAAGACCTTCAGTGCGACCTGACAGACCCCGCCAGATTTGTAATTAGACATACGCTCCAAGGATCTAGGCAACCTACCAGCGTGCGCACACCGTCCCGCATCAAGTGTGTCCGCCAGATATCTGAATGACCACCTTGCACCAAAGGGTCCCTACTGTGTGGGCTGATATCCGACACTGGAAGCTCCAAGTTTGCGAATAGCGCATTCCTAGCGGCGATCGTGAGCGAGTCGGGTTCTCCGCCGAACGCATGGAAACCGGCTGAAGTAAATGAAGGAGTCATAGATTCGAGCTTGTTTGACATTTTGTAAGTTGAGTTGTTCATGTGCTCTTACCGCGGCGTCTCCTAGGGGGGCCTATGGGTGCTGGTGGGGTGTGATGTTATGTGGGCCATGGACTCATACGGCGAGGACGACAGCGTTTGTGTGGGGGGTAGGTGCATGGACATCCTCATACCGAACATAAACCATGACAGGAGATATGTCAGGATAAAGAGGCACCTTAATGTGTCCAAGAATAAAGAGACACGCGAGACGACGAGCACTGTCGCCCGACAGTGGCCACGGATCTGGTCAATCAGTTGAGAATGCCCGTGCTTCGCCCGCACGCTTCGCACGCCCTGCGCGATCCACTCGGTTTGTTCCCGCACGGGTGACTAGGTGCACAAGTTTGACCAGTTATAACAGACGAACATACGAGGGTGGGAACGCGACCGGCCAAGACTAGCTGCTGAAAGAAGGAGACGGGCTACGGGTGCTGTCATGCGCAGGTACCTGGGGGGTGGCATGTCAAGTGCGTCTATGCCTGTGCAAGCAGCACATCTCGCACCTTGCCGATAGTGACGGTGCACGAATTCAATCAGCTCTGGCGAGCATGGGAGGGTTGGCGCTCTACCGGCCAAGACTGGCCGTTGACGAAAGGCCACGGTGTGTGTGTAAGTCATCAGGCGTGTGTGTCCAGGTCAGAGCCGAGATGCAGGTCACAGGGTAGGTCCCAATCGTCCCATTGCCCTTCCCATCAAGAGCTAACACGAGGCAGCTACAGATGCACGACGCCTGAGTATTCGGCAGACGGACGGAGGTGGGGCGGGATGGCTTTGGGGTTGAGCGGGGAAGCCTTGAATACAAGTATCCGCACGAGCACGGATCGAAAGGTAGGTACGGTTCCAGTACCGCACGCGTGGCTTTGTATTGCCCACTAGATTTGTCGAGATGTAGGATAAGTTGGCGCAGGAACAGCAGGATAATCAAAAATACCGATGACTCCGACATAATCAATTCATGGTGTGGAAGGTTACCCGGTTCAAGTTCAAGTTCCCATCTTGAGCACGGAAATTCTGGCGTACCCCTTACCCAAATACACTCACGACTCGAGAATCAAGACAGCGACGACAATGGTCGGCACTTGTGAGGGAGTGATGCGAGTGAGTGATCGTGCGTTTCTGACGGACTCCCAGTCTTACAGTGCTGCATATAACATTTCTTAGAAGAGTCCGTCGAGTTCTCTAAGCTGTGCCGGCGCGGAGATAGGCTGGGTTCAAGGAACTTGCGAACCAGGGAACTTGGTGGAGCACTAGGAAATAATGGACATTTATTCTCGCCGTCCAGATTGATCGCGGTACATACCTGTATTCATGATACTCATACCAAGGTCATCGATGAGTGCTAGTCAGCCGTCCGTCCTGTAGTCAACCGATCTGATATTGCCGATACAGCGCCGCCGAAAGTGCGAAAGTGACAGTAAGCCATCGGGAGTCGCTGTCGAGGATAGTGTAGCCGTTGTGTAGCTGGACGATTGAGGTTGAAAGACAGTGAACGGGGACAGACGGGAGCGGTGGAGAATGTTCTGGCACTAGATGGACGTTCACTGGAGGGAGATTGTTTGGTTCCGTTGACCACTCAGGACTGGCAATTGCGGTTGCCCTTGGGAAGCGATCCTGAATATTGAATAATAAATGTTCACTGCCAGGACACAGTCACAGCGACTGCATCTGACCACGAAACGTCGTAAGTGGCTCCTTTGTCGCCTTGATCGACTGTAGAAAGAGTTTTCTCCTCCTATACCGGGACTCACTTGAGTTAAGCGCTGGCGCCGCGCGAGCACACCCTGCAGGACAGTTAAGCGCTTCGCCGCGCGAGCGCCCTGTCTCTTGATCGCGCACTGGCGCCGTCATCAACTCAAACTCAAAGTATAGATGTAGCCGTATCTATGGGTTCACCCCGCTGTTGGCGCTACAAATAGCCAACCCGTGAGAATGTGACTTTCCTGGAAATCGGCGGTAACACGCAGTACGCTTCAGTAATACATGGTTCACCGGGCCTCGTGCCGTCCGGCATCAACGGCCGCTGACTTTCGGCAGTCAACCTTGCAACTATCATTTGAAGCACTAGCGCGCAAGCCTTGAAGCTCCGACTTCATCTCCAGAGGAGAGGCTTGTACCAAGATGCCGGGGGGCCGTCTCCTCACGGTGCTGTGTCGGCCACAACACCTCTCGCGTCAAGTTTTCTTTAGATTATCGAAACAGCGATTACACTATTCTTTCTTTCTATTCTATAGGTGAAAGCGGCTCGGTGGGTTGTGGGCGTCGAGCTTATGTCAGGTTTTAGGTCAGCCTTAGTCAGCTGGCCAATCGGATGCGAGCGGCGCAGCCGCGAACCAAGAACGCTGCGCAGCATGGTCATGTGACCGTTTGCGTTCCAAATTAGGTCAGCAGCGAGCGGCGCAGCCGCGAGCATAGAACGTTGCGCAGCGGTCACGTGACCCGTTCGCGACCAGAGCGCGCATAAGCGAGCGTGGTCCGTGCACGACACGCGCGCGCGGTATAAAGGCCGAATGGTAAGGAGGGAACGCCAGGAACCTGCCCAACCGCCGATTCCTCTGTCTGCTGTCTGCTATGTGCTCTGTCTGCTCTGTCCTCTGTGCTGTCTGCTATGTGCTCTGTCCGCTGTCTGCTCTGTGCTCTGCTGTCTGCTCTGGGTGCTGTCTCCTCCTTTAGCTGGCTGCCTGTCTATTGCTTTGCTGGCTTTCTATTGGTAGGTAATATGTTTTGTTTAATCCATTGCCATGTATTTTATTTTATTTGTGTTTGTAATTTTATTAGTTCTTTTTTTTTTCATCATAGTATTGTCACATGTGTATTATATTTTGGTGATTTCTTTCGAAAATAGATTTAAATACCTTCCAAAGACTGCTGAAAAAAATGTATTTTAATATCAATATTTTTCCGGTTTTTTTCGAAAATAGACATCAATAAGTTCCCTCTAAAATTAATGAGATTCTGCTTTTAAATGTGGTTTGTTTTATTGTTTTATTTACTGTAAAGCCACTTACCAGCCACTCCTCTCTGGCTATACTGGTGGCCGGCTTACTATGGCTTTGGCTGGGCTCTGGGTTTCTCTGTCAGTCTCAGGGCTTCTCTGGCTTTGGCTGGGCATTAATAACAGCCTCTGCTTCAATGTACTGTACTTTTTTGACATTTTTTCGCAGATAGATGTCAATAAATTATCCTGACTTTGTGAAAATTGTCAGCTTAAATGTACAGTGCATTTTTTTGACATTTTTCAAAAATAGATAATCTTGACTCTGCTAAAATTAATAACAACTTCAGCTTAAATGTACTGAACATTTATTTTGACATTTTTTGAAAAATAGATAATCCTGACTTTGCTAAAATTAATGACAGCAGCTGCTTAAATATGGCTTCCTTTACTATTTTATTTATATCTGTATATGTCACAAAATAGATATTGATACATGTCCCTGAGTTTGCGAAAAGTTAATGATAAGTAACAACCCCTGCTCGCTTCACTTTGAAGCCCTTGGGGATATGCTACACATGCCATTGGGACATGCTATGCATGCTATACTTGAGGGGCATGCTACACACACTAACATGCATGCTATGCATGGGGACACACGCTATGCTTGGGGACACCCATGTTATGCGTGGAGACACACATGTTATGCATGGGGACAAGCATGCTATGCATGGGGATGTGCACACTATATGTGGGGACACACTATGCTTGGGGGACATGGTACAAACAAGGGACACACTACAGGGGAATACACTACAAACACGGGACATTCTACACATGCTATACTTGGGGGACATGCTACAAACAAAGGACATGCTATGCACACTATACTTGGGGGACATGTTATGCATTGGGGACACACTTTGCACACTATACTTGAGGGGGATGCTACACACACTACATGGAGGGACATGCTATGTTTGGGGACATGCTACAAACCAGGGACATGCTATGCATGTGGGACACGCCATGCACACTGTACTTGGGGATATGCAACATGTGGAGACACACTATGCATGGAGGACATGCTACACACACTATACTTGGGGACATGTTATATGTGGGCCAGGGACACAATAAGCATGCTATATTCGAGGCTATGCATGGAGGACATGCTATGCACGCTATACTTGGGCACATGCAGATATGTGTAGAGACATTACCTATCTTGATGTGTTACTTATAGCTACTTTCAATTGCAATGAGATGTGTTTTACTTATCCCAAGTTTGATTTACCCAATGCGTTTGACCTACACCCCCGTGTGAAGCATGGGTATCCACCTAGAGGTAAGGGTTCAACAATCGAGTTAAGTTGGATATCAGAAATCGAGTTGGAAGGCAGAGGTCAGAGAGACAGAGGCCTTGCAAGTACTTGCTGTGGTAAGAACAGGAAACAGTGCAAAGAGAGTCACATATCAAAGTCAATTATCTGATTGCAGAACAGAGGTACACATGACTGGGTTTTATACAAAGAGCTGAGACAACATGTCAGAAGGTAGAGGTAAGCAATTCCAGTGCAAGCAAAAGTAACTAGGATAAATGGAGTAAGTAACTAATACAGAACAAGAGGAACTACAAGGGGGTGCCGGGTAGAACTAAGAACAATCAATAGGCAAAAGAACAAGGGGAATGTGGGTCTAATTGATTGTTACGTATTGGAATTCCCGGAGGTCGGAACTGGACGGGACAACAGCTTCAAATTATGTGTTGCACCCCTGATGAACTACCATCCTAAGTATTTCGGGATTGACTTGCAGATATCGGAGAAGGCAGAAGTCGGGAACAGAGTACTGAGAGTCGAGGTTCGAGGGTCGGAGAACAAAGGTCAGAAGAGGCGGAAGAGGCGGAGGACACAGGGTCGGGAGCGGAAGGAGACAAGACTAGCAAACTCGCTGTGCTAAGAACAGGAGACAGTGCGAAGGGAATCACATATCGAAGTTGATTATCTGATTGTAGGAACGGAGACATACATGAGGGGGTTTAATACAAAGAGCTGAAGCAACAGGTAATGGTATGGTACTAAGCAAATTCTGGAGAGTGCAGGAATCGGATAGACATACGGGGCAAGTAACTAATACGGAACAATGGGATGACAAGGGGGGTGCAGGGTAGGGTAAGTACAATGGCAAAGAACAAGGCAAGTAAGTACAATAGGCCTCGGAAGAAACAGAATTACGGAAATGGTATCTTGCTGTGTTCAGGGTCGAGTAAGGGGGCCGGTATCTGGAGGTGGCCAGGGGTACTGAAATCACAAGGGTCGAGGTAGAGGGTTGCGGATGGTGCGGATGTTGTGGAATAGAGTTGGAGGTGGTGTGGAGGCGGTGCAGAGGTGGTGCGGAGGATATGCGGATATGGCGGAGATGGTTGAGGGGAACAGTCGTAACATTGATAGTGGAACAAATGGATCTCCTGATGCTCTGGACTTGCTATGCTAAGGGTCAAGTAGGGAACGCCGGTGAATAGAGTCAAAAGGGGAAGTATGTGAATAGTAAAGAACAAGGGGATGAAAAGGTCAAAGTGTGGACATTGCAGAATAGAGCCAGAGGAGGCATGGAGGTACCAGAGTTGGTCAAGCAGCATGGTCATAACATTACCTACCTTGATGTGTTACTTAGAGCTACTGTCAATCAATAAGATGCATTTTACTTATCTGAAAGAAAATTTCTTATCCGAATGTGTTTGACTTATCCCAAGTTTGATTTACCCAAGGCGTTTGACTTGCACCCCCGCGCGAAGCGCGGGTATCCACCTAGTCTAAGAGTGAAACGCGCTCAGTGGGTTGTGGGCGTCGTGCTTATGTCAGGTTTTAGGTCAGCATTGGTCAGCTGGCCAATCGGACGCGAGCGGCGCAGCCGCGAGCCCTAGGGGCCGGGCCAGGCCAGACCATTGACGCTGCGCAGCAGCGTCCCAGGTCACGTGACCGGTTCGCGTGCGCTACCAGGGTGGTCCGTGCACGACCCTTCGCTTGGTATAAAGAGAGCGATGTTGCAGCCGCACTCCCCACTGGTGTCTTTCTGTGTTCTGGCTGTACTGGCGGGCTTACTACTGCTTTGGCTTTGCTCTGTGGGTCTCTGTGTGTCTCTGGGCTTCTCTGGGCTTCTCTGCCTTTGGCTGTGAATTGACACCAGCTTCTGCTTCAATGGCCTGTATATTTTTTCAATATTTTTTCGCAAATAGCTATCAATAAACCTAACTTGCTAACCTTAACAATAGCCAACTTATATATCCTGTACATTTTTCGATATTTTTTCGCAAATAGACATCAATAAATCTAACTGGCTAACCTAACCTCAGCCACCTTAACTATCCTGTAAATTTTTTTGACATTTTTTCGCAAATGGATATCAATAACCAACAATAGCCAACTCACTATCCTGTACATTTTTTGATATTTTTTCGCAAATAGACATCAATAACTTCTTTGCTCAGTTAATAACAACTTCTGTTTTAATGTAGTGTGTTTTTTTTTATCTTTTGTTGAAAAATAAGTATAGATATCAATGAATTATCCTGACTTTGCTAAAATTAATACCAGCTTCAGGTTACATGTGCTGTACATTTTTTGACATTTTTTTAAAAGGTAGATATCAATAAATTATCCAGGCTTTGCTAAAATTAATAACAACGGCTGGTTAAATGTGGTTTCTTTTGCTATTTTATTTATGTCTATATATGTCACAAAATAGATACTGATACATGTCCCTTATATGTGTGAGGACACGCTACGTGTGGGACATGTTATGTGTGGGGACACGCTACGGTGGGGACACGTTACGTGTGGGGACATGCTACCTGTGGGGACACGCTACCTGTGGGGACATGTTACGTGTGGGGACATGCTACCTGTGAGGACACGCTACCTGTGGGGACATGCTACCTGTGGGGACACGTTACCTGTGGGGACAAGCTACCTGTGAGGACACGTTACGTGTGGGGACATGCTACCTGTGAGGACACGTTACGTGTGGGGACACGCTACCTGTGAGGACACGTTACGTGTGGGACATGTTATGTGTGGGGACACGTTACGTGTGAGGACACGCTACCAGGGTGGACACGCTACCGGTGGGGACACGCTACCGGTGGGGACACGCTACCGGTGGGGACACGCTACCGGTGGGGACACGCTACCGGTGGGGACACGCTACTGTGGGCTACCGGTGGGGACACATTACGTGTGGGACATGCTACCTGTGAGGACACGTTACATGTGGGGACAAGTTATGTGTGGGGACATGCTACCTGTGAGGACACGTTACGTGTGGGGACACGCTACCTGTGAGGACACGTTACGTGTGAGGACATGCTATCCAACTGCACTTTGGGTCTTCTCCCATTTCTGATTTTGGTATTGTTTCTGGTTCTATGAGAGTGTCACCGGAGGATCAGCTGGCATATCAATATAACCACATTGTCAAATTCAGGATCCCCAAGGTCACTATTGGATCTATTTCACAATGCACAACCTTTGAAACTGTGGATTATGACAATAGGCGCAATCTTATAATCTCTGATGATTCAGTCAAGACTATTACCACTTTCATGTCTAGAGTCGCTGGGAGGCCCATCCCAGAGGTCGAGAGAGAGTTCTGCATGTTCGGCTATTCCATGGGTGCATACATGATTCATGATACTATATGATCAGGGATATATTGTGCATGATCCTATTTACCCCAATGCACTTGACCTTACTGATTCACTTGACCTTACTGATGCATTTGACCTTACCAAGGCGCTTGACCTGCACCCCCGCGCGAAGCGCGGGTACCCACCTAGTTCCTATAGGTGAAAGCGGCTCGGTGGGTTGTGGGCGTCGTGCTTATGTCAGCTTTTAGGTCATCAGTTTGTCAGCGGAGCGCGCGAGCGGCGCAGCCGCGAGCCAAGAACGCTGCGCAGCATGGTCACGTGACCGTTTGCGTTCCAAATTAGGTCAGCAGCGAGCGGCGCAGCCGCGAGAGAACGCTGCGCAGTGGTCACGTGACCCGTTCGCGACCAGAGCGCGCATACGCGAGTGTGGTCCGTGCACGACACGCGTGCACGGTATAAAGGCCGAACGGTAAGGACATAACGCCAGGAACCTGCCCAACCGGCGATTCCTCTGTCTGCTGTCTGCTATGTGCTCTGTCTGCTCTGTGCTCTGTGCTGTCTGCTCTGTGCTCTGTCCGCTGTCTGCTCTGTGCTCTGGGTGCTGTCTGCTGTCTGCTCTGTCTGCTGTCTCCTCCTTTAGCTGGCTGGCTGTCTATGGCTTTGGTTGGCTGACTATCTATTGGTAAGTAATATCTCTTTTTTAATGCATTCCAATGTATTTTATTTGATTTGTGTTTGTAATTTTATTGGTTCCTTTTTTTTTATCATATTGTATTCACATTTGCTTTATATTTTTGTTATTTTTTTCGAAAATAGATTTAAATAAAATCCCAAGACTGCTGAAAAAAATGTATTTTGATATATATATTTTTCAGGTTTTTTTCGAAAATAGGCATCAATAAGTTTCTTCTAAAATTAATGGCAATATGTTCTGCTTTTAAATGTGGTTTGTTTTGTTGTTTTATTTACTGTAAAGCTGCCAGGCACTCCTTCTCTGGCTATACTGGTGGCTGGCTTACTATGGCTTTGGCTGGGCTCTGGGTTTCTCTGTCAGTCTCTGCGCTTCTCTGGCTTTGGCTGGGCATTAATAACAACTTCTGCTTCAATGTACTGTACTTTGTTGACATTTTTTCGCAGATAGATATTATCCTGACTTTATGAAAATTGACAACAGTTGGAGCTTAAATGTACAGTGCATTTTTTTGACATTTTTCAAAAAATACATAATCTTGACTTTGCTAAAATTAATAACAACTTCAGCTTAAACGTACTGGACATTTGTTTTGAGATAATCCTGACTTTGTTAAAACTAATGACAGCAGCTGCTTAAATATGGCTTCCTTTACTATTTTATTTATGTCTGTATATGCCACAAAATAGATATTGATACATGTCCCTGAGTTTGCGAAAAGTAAATGATAAGTAACAACCTCTGCTTGCTTCACTTTGAGGCCCTTGGGATATGCTACACATGCCATTGGGACATGCTACACACACTATGCATGGGGACACGCACGCTATGCATGGAGACACATATGTTATGCATGGAGACATGTATGTTAGGCGTGAAGACATGCATGTTAGGTGTGGAGACATGCACGTTAGGCGTGGAGACATGTGTGTTGTGCATGGGGACAAGCATGCTATGCTTGGGGACATGCATGTTATGCATAGAGACACACATGTTATGCATGGGGACAAGCATGCTATGCATGGGCACACACACACTATGTATGGGGATGTGCACACTATATGGTGGGATACACTATGCTTGGGGACATACTATGCTTGGGGACAGACACACTATGATTGGGGGACACGGTACAAACAAGAGACACACTACGCACACTATGCATGGGGAAAAACAAGGGACATTCTATACGTGCTATCCTTGGGGACATGTTATGCATGGGGGACACACTGTGCACACTATACTTGAGGGAGAGGCTACACACACTATGTGTAGGGAGATGCTACACATGTGGACATGCTATGCATGGGGGACACACATGCTATAATTTAGGGACATGCTACACACAAAATACTTGAGGGATATGTTATGCATGTGGGACATGCCACACACACTGTACTTGGTGACATGCTGCATGTGGGGACACACTATGCTTGGGGATGGGACACACAGGCTATGCATGGGCACACGCACACTATGCATGGGGATGTGCACACTATATGTGGGGACACACTATGCTTGGGGGACACGGTACAAACAAGGGACACACTACAGGGGAAAACACTACAAATAAGGGACATTCTACACATGCTATACTTGGGGGACACGCTACAAACAAAGGACATGCTATGCACACTATACTTGGGGGACATGTTATGCATTGGGGACACACTTTGCACACTATATTTGAGGGAGATGCTACACACTACATGTAGGGACATGCTACACATGTGGACACGCTATGCATGGGGGACACACATGCTATAATTTATGGACACACTATGTTTGGGGACATGCTACAAACCAGGGACATGCTATGCATGTGGGACACACCATGCACACTGTACTTGGTGACATGCTACATGTGGAGACACACTATGCATGGAGGACATGCTACGCACACTATACTTGGGGACATGTTATGTGTGCATGTTACAAACCAGGGACACAATAAGCATGCTATATTCAAGGCTATGCACACTATACTTGGGCACATGCAGACATGCATAGAGACATTACCTATCTTGATGTGTTACTTATAGCTACTTTCAATTGCAATGAGATGTGTTTTACTTATCCCAAGTTTGATTTACCCAATGCGTTTGACCTACACCCCCGTGTGAAGCATGGGTATCCACCTAGAGGTATGGGGTCAAGAATTGAGTTAAATTGGATATCAGAAATCGAGTTGGAAGGCAGAGGTCAGAGAGACAGAGGCCTTGCAAGTACTTGCTGTGGTAAGAATAGGAAACAGTGCAAAGGGAGTCACATATCAAAGTCATTATCTGATTGCAGAATAGAGGCACACATGACTGGGTTTTATACAAAGAGCTGAGACAACATGTCAGAAGGTAGAGGTAAGCAATTCCAGTGCAAGCAAAAGTAACTAGGATAAATGGAGTAAGTAACTAATACGGAACAAGAGGAACTACAAGGGGGTGCCGGGTGGAACTAAGAACAATCAATAGGCAAAAGAACAAGGGGAATGTGTGTCTAATTGATTGTTACGTATTGGAATTCCCAGAGGTCGGAACTGGAAAGGACAACGGCTTCAACTTATGTGTTGTGCCCCTGATGAACTACCATCCTAAGTATTTCGGGATTGACTTGCGGATATCGGAGAAGGCAGAAGTCGGGAACAGAGTACTGAGAGTCGAGGTTCAAGGGTCGGAGAACAAAGGTTGGAAGAGGCGGAGGACAGAGGGTCGAGAGCGGAAGGAGACAAGACTAGCAAAACTCGCTGTGCTAAGAACAGGAGACAGTGCGAAGGGAATCACGTATCGAAGTTGATTATCTGATTGCAGGAACGGAGACATACATGAGGGGGTTTTATACAAAGAGCTGAAGCAACAGGTAATGGTATGGTACTAAGCAAATTCTGCAGAGTGCAGGAATCGGATAGACATACGGGGCAAGTAACTAATGCGGAACAATGGGATGACAAGGGGGTGCAGGGTAGGGTAAGTACAATGGCAAAGAACAAGGCAAGTAAGTACAATAGGCCTCGGAAGAAACAGAATTACGGAAATGGTATCTTGCTGTGTTCAGGGTCGAGTACGGGGGCCGGTATCTGGAGGTGGCCAGGGGTACTGAAATCACAAGGGTCGAGGTAGAGGGTTGCAGATGGTGCGGATGTTGTGGAATAGAGTTCCGCTCAACCATCTCCACCATATCCGCATATCCTCCGCACCACCTCTGCACCGCCTCCGCACCACCTCCGACAGTCGTAACATTGATAGTGGAACAAATGGATCCCCTGATGCTCCGGACTTGCTATGCTAAGGGTCAAGTAGGGAAGGCCGGTGAATAGAGTCAAAAGGGAAGTATGTGAATAGTAAAGAACAAGGGGATCAAAAGGTCAAAGTGTGGACATTGTGGAATAGAGCCAGAGGAGGCATGGAGGTACCAGAGTTGGTCAAGCAGCATGGTCATAACATTACCTACCTTGATGTGTTACTTAGAGCTACTTTCAATCAATAAAATGTGTTTTACTTATCTGAATGAAATTTTCTTATCCAAATGTGTTTGACTTATCCCAAGTTTGATTTACCCAAGGTGTTTGACCTTGCTGATGCGTTTGACCTTACCGAGGCGTTTGACTTGCACCCCCGCGCGAAGCACAGGTATCCACCTAGTCTAAGAGTTAAACGCGGGGGTGGGTGGTTGTGGGCCTGCTGACCAATGCTTGGTCATTAGTTTGTCAGCGGCGCAGCCGCGAGCCCCCGGTCTGTTTAGGTCAGCGCCGAGTGGTGCAGCCGCGAGCTACAAACGCTGCGCAGCAGCGTTCCAGGTCACGTGACCGGTTCGCGACCATACGCGAGTGGTCCGTGCACGACCCTTCGCTTGGTATAAAGAGAGCGATGCTGCAGAACCGCACTCCCCACTGGTGTCCTCCTGTGTTCTGGCTGTGGTGGGCTTACTACTGCTTTGGCTGGGGTCTTGGTGTCTTTCTGTGTGTCTCTGGGTGTCTTTCTGTGTGTCTCTGGGTGTCTGTCTGTGTGTCTCTGGGTGTCTTTCTGTGTGTCCCTGGGCTTCTTTGGCTGTGACTTGACACCACCTTCTGCTTCAATGTCCTGTATATTTTTTGATATTTTTTCGCAAATTGCTATCAATACACCTAACTTGCTAACCTTAATAATAGCCAACTTAAATATCCTGTACATTTTTTTGTTATTTTTTCGCAGATAGAAATCAATAAATCTAACTTCCTAACCTTAATAACAGCCAACTTAAATATCCTGTATGTTTTTTTGATATTTTTTCGCAAATAGACATCAATAAATCTAACTTGCTAACCTCAATAACAGCCAACTTAAATATTCTGTACATTGTTTTGACATTTTTTTGCAAATGGATATCAATAAATTATCCTGACTTTGCTAAAGTTAGTAACAACTTCTGTTTTAATGTAGTGTGTTTTTTTTTTATCTTTTTTTGAAAAAAAAAAAAAAAAAAAAAATATAGATATCAATGAATTATCCTGACTTTGCTAAAATTAATAACACCTTCAGCTTAAATGTACTGTACATTTTTTTGACATTTTTTCAAAAGGTTGATATCAATAAATTATTCTGACTTTGCTAAAATTAATAAGAACAGCTGCTGAAATGTGGTTTCTTTTGCTATTTTATATATGTCACAAAATAGATACTGATACATGTCCCTGATATGTGTGAGGACAGGTTACGTGTGAGGACATGCTACCTGTGAGGACACGCTACCTGTGAGGACACACTACCTGTGAGGACACGTTACATGGGGGGACATGCTACCTGTGAGGACAGGTTACGTGTGGGGACACACTACCTGTGAGGACATGTTACATGTGAGGACACATTATGTGTGGGGACACGCTACCTGTGAGGATGTGTTACGTCTGAGGACAGGCTACCTGTGAGGACACGTTATGTGTGGGGACACGTTACCTGTCAGGACATGCTACCTGTGAGGACACGCTACCTGTGAGGACACACTACCTGTGAGGACATGTTACATGTGAGGACACATTATGTGTGGGGACACGCTACCTGTGAGGATGCGTTACGTCTGAGGACAGGCTACCTGTGAGGACACGTTATGTGTGGGGACACGTTACCTGTCAGGACATGCTACCTGTGAGGACACGCTACCTGTGAGGACGTGTTACGTGTGAGCCAGTGGGGACACGCTACCGGTGGGGACACGTTACGTGTGGGGACACGCTACCTGTGGGGACACGCTACCTGTGGGGACACGCTACCTGTGGGGACACGTTACATGTGGGGACACATTACGTGTGGGGGCACATTACGTGTGGGGACATGCTACCTGTGAGGACATGCTACCTGTGGGACACGCTACCAGTGGGGACACGCTACCTGTGAGGACACGTTACATGTGGGGACACACTACCTGTGAGGAGATGCTACCTGTGAGGACACGTTACGTGTGAGGACATGCTATCCAACTGCACTTTGGGTCTTCCCCCATTTCTGATTTTGGTATTGTTTCTGGTTCTGTGAGAGTGCCACCGGAGGATCAGCTGGCATATCGATATAACCACATTGTCAAAATTCAGGATCCCCAAGATCACTATTGGATCTATTTCACAATGCACAAGCTTTGAAACCTGTGGATTATGACAATAGGCGCAATCTTATAATCTCTGATGATTCAGTCAAGACTATTACCACTTTCATGTCTAGAGTCGCTGGGAGGCCCATCCTAGAGGTCGAGAGAGAGCTCTGCATGTTCGGCTGTTCCATGGGTGCATACATGATTCATGATACTATATGAGCAGGGATATATTTTGCATGATCCTATTTACCGCAATGCACTTGACCTTACCGATTCACTTGACCTTACTGATGCATTTGACCTTACCAAGGCGTTTGACCTACACCCCCGCACGAAGCGCGGGTACCCACCTAGTTCCTATAGGTGAAAGTAGCACGGTGGGAGGTTGTGGGCGCGCTTACAAATAATATTACGTAAAAGTTATGTCAGCCGCGAGCACCAACACTGCGCAGCGGTCACGTGACCGGCAGACCGGCGTGAACCTGGAGCGCGAGCGGCGCAGCCGCGAGCTCCTGGCGGTTCACGCCGATCTTCCGGCTCCAGCGCTCAACCCTGCGCTGAGCTGGCAGAACGCGCTGGCAGAATGCTGCGCAGCCGCGTCTGCGCACTCCACCACCACCCTCCTCTCCTCTCTGCCCACTAGATAGAATAAAATTGCGTGAGAGTGAATTAATAGATAGCCTATATAGTGTAGAACACAAAAGATCTCTTCCCAGGGAGATCTCTGCAGTGAACTATTGGGGTTGACTTCTTCAGTGGGGCAGCTTTTTCTCTGCTAAGGAGCCAGGTAGTCATCCCAGGCTGCCTTAGAGGGAGCCACAATTGCATTGCAGTTCTCTTAGTGTTGACTTGCACTACTGGTAGCTGAAGAAGACATCTCCCCAGGACCAGGACCAGGACCAGGACCAAGACCTTTTACTGGAATTATTCCAGTTGGATAGCCGAAGAAGACTTGGATATTTTCATCAAACAATTTCCCCGTCCCTTCCTTGGTACGTATATATTTCTCTTTGGTCTGCTGTGAGCCATCTGACATTTATTTTATTTTAAATAGAAAATCACAAATTCCCTTGACTTTGCCTAACAAACAAATTCTCAGTCCCATCCTTGGTACGTATATATTTCTCTGTGCTCTGGTGTGAGCCATCTGACATTTATTTATTTTATTTTAATTAGAAATTAATAAATTCCCCTGACTTTGCCCAAGAAAAATTAACAACAGCTGCATCTGCTTGCAAATGTAAGTTGAATTGTGGTAGCTTGATTGTTCCCCTAAGCTTATGCCTGCATTTCTCAGGGATCCATCTACTCCAGAGAGAAATCGTCAGCAGGAGCGTGAAAGGGCGAGGGAGGAGCAGGAGGGTCATATGACGTCGCCCACTGATCGGAGAGCACGTGCACTTGCTGCTGCTGCTGTCAGAGCTCAGGACCAGCCACCCCCTCCACCACAGCCTTTTGCCATCCCCCACCCTCCTCCTAGAAGCATTGTCGCTGATCCTTTTCAACAACCTGCGGCCGGGCCATCACGTCCTCCTATGCTTGCAGGACCATCGCGTCCTCCTAATCTCAGTCCTGGAGAGCAGGTGGCAGCCCTTCGTGCACAGTTAGCAGTTATCCCACCATTACAGCCCCTGAGAAGGAATAGGCCAGACCCTGTACAGCCTGCTCCTGTAGTAGGTTCAGCGGCTATTGCTCAGTTGCGTGCTCAGGCAGCTGGAATTGGACATCCGGTGGTAGGCTCTACAGTGGTGGCAGATTTGCGTGCTCAGGCTGCTGGGATACAGCCTATCCCAGCACAGCCCTTGGGAAGACACAGGCAAGCACCTGTACAACCAGCTCCTAGACCTCCTGTAGTAGGTTCTGCAGGAGTGGCAGCATTGCGTGCTCAGGCCAATGCAATAAGACCAATGCCGCCGCTACTCCCTGCACTTTTGCGGCCTCTTCAGCGACTCCCTGCACCTCCTCAGCCGCTCCCTGCACCTCCTCAGCTGCTCCCTGCACCTCCTCAGCTGCTCCCTGCACCTCCTCAGCTGCTCCCTGCACCTCCTCAGCCATTTCCTCGACCTCTACTCCCTCAGGACAATGCAATTCCTTGGCCTCCTGTGGCTGGACCTTCAAATGCCATTCCACCTGATCTAAGTCCTCGGGATGCTGTCTACGTGCCATACAGGAACAGTTAGCTGATATGCCTCTTGCACCTGTGCGTCAAAGACAGGCCCAGGCAGCACCTCCTCCTCCTGTCCCTATAGGCTCTGCAGCTGTAGCTCTGTTGCGGGCCCAGGCTGCTAATATCAATCCTATGCCTCTGCCACAACGAGGACGGCCACGACGACGTGCACAGGCATTGAATCCAAACCCTGAACCTCTCCCAAATCAAATGCCACTCCAGCAGCAGCCTGCACCACAACGACCTGTGCTTCTACAGCCTCCACATCCACCTGCTCATCCTCGGGCCCCTCCACTTCCACTGCCTCATCAGCCTGCTCCACAACAACCTGTGCCTCCTGTTGCCCCTGTGCCCCCTGTGCCTTCACACCCTCTGCATCCACCTGCTCCTCCTCAGCCCCCTCCACTTCCACCGCCTCCACCAATGCCTTTAAGAACCCTTCCGCTAGCACGTCGCCCTTTGATTGAACAACAGATTGCACCTCATGACCTTGGTGCTATGGATGACAAATGTCCAAAATGTAAAGCATGGCATTGGAAGGCAGAGCGTCTGTCCGACTCTACCATTGCTGAGCCCAAATTTGGTATATGTTGTTCAAAGGGCCAGATACACCTTGAATCGTTGATGGAACCTCCAGAACCACTAAAGACTCTTTTGGTCAGCCAAGACAGGCGTGGCAAACAGTTTAGGGAAAAGATTCGGAACTATAACGCTGCACTGGAATTCGTCTCTGTGGGAGTGAACATAGATGACACAGTCGTGAATAGACCTGGGCCATATGTCTTCAAAATTCAGGGAGGCCTCTATCATATTCATGGTGCTCTTCTTCCTACTCAGGGTCAGGTTAGGCCACCCAGCTATGCGCAGCTCTACTTTTATGATCCAGCAGAGGCTTTGCGACGTAGGGAGGCCAATAACAGTTTTGATCCTTTGGATTCAGATGTTTTAAGTGACCTCCAGGAAATGATGCAGGCTCACAATCCATTGGTTCCAATCTATCAGCAGGCAATGGAAAGGCTTAGGAACCAGCCAGATAGGTTGACTGTGGAGGCCAGACTCACCTACAGAGCACATACAGACCAGAGAAGATATAATATTCCTACAGCGGATGAGATTGCCATTGTGCTCCCTGGAGAAGGTGTGCCTGGAGGCACTAGAGACATTGTCATTCAGCTTAGAGGTGGAGAACTGCAACAAATTCAGGCTGAACATGCTTTGTATGCGCCACTACACTATGTCCTTCTCTTTCCCAGAAGTGAATCAGGCTGGGATTGGGACATTCCACGGATAGACCAAGCTCTTCCACGACAAGGCCAGGAGGGGGAGGAGGAGGAGGACCCTTCAAGTGACAGGCGTGTGACCATGTCAAAATACTATCGTTATCGTCTTTTTCCAAGGGAGGGTGAAGCTGAAACTCTCTTCCTGGCTGGCAAGCTCTTTCAGCAATACATTGTGGATGCTTGGGCAGCGACTGAACAGCAGAAGCTAAATTGGATCAAATACCATCAACACGAGCTGCGAGCTGAGGTCTACAATCAGATGATTGATACATTTGGACCTGAGGACAATCAGGCCAATCCAGCTAACTTGGGACAAAAGGTTATCTTGCCTGCTACATTTACTGGGAGCGCCAGGGATATGAACGAGAATTTTCAAAATTCAATGGCAATCACTAGGAAGCATGGTCCAGCAGATGTCTTTGTGACAATGACAGCAAACCCCCAGTGGAAAGAAATCAAAGATGCTCTCAAGCCAGGCCAGACTCCCAGTGATCGTCCTGACTTGGTTGCAAGGGTTTTTCATCTCAAGAAGGAGCAATTGATCAAACGTATCATGAAGGATGGTATCCTTGGTCGCACAGTTGCACGTGTCCATGTGATTGAATTCCAGAAGCAGGGGCTCCCTCATATGCACCTTCTAATATGGTTTAAAGAGGAGGATAAGATCAGGACACCAGAAGCTGTGGATGCTTTGGTTTGAGAGGTTGAGACGCTGCGCAGTAGGCTCAAACACGTCGCGGCGTCTCCGGGGAGAGCGCCGTGACTATAGGATTGGTGCCGGAACACCGTACTGTAAAATACAAGGGAAATCGGGAAGGGAGAAAGGGAGGGTAGACGAAAGAAACACAGCGGTAGTGAAAAGAACACTTGAGACAATACAATGGCTTTCCTTACTTATATCCGATAGAGAGACAAACAGGGGCAGGAGAGACACGCATTACTAATACAGTCGGTTCTGCTCTGCGGGCTGCCCTGAGGCTGTCAACGCACGAGCTGGTGCCTAGCCAACCGCGGACGGTTCACGAAGGCGAAGAGAGAGGGGAGCGCAGGCTGGCAGGTCCCTCGACGGTTAGATGCGTGAAAATCATAGATTTAAACCACAACTAACCGACGAGGTTGAGACGCTGCGCAGTAGGCTCAAACACGTCGCGGCGTCTCCGGGGAGAGCGCCGTGACTATAGGATTGGTGCCGGAACACCGTAAAAGTGCTGTAAGAGTAGGGTGTGTGAGGTGAGTGGGGTGAAAGAAGAAAGAAGGGAGGATGAGCGCGCCAGCTGCGATGTGGACGGCATCAAGCCTCGCGAAGGCCTTGAATATTCTGGAGAGCGGGCCTTCCCCAGATAAGGGCTTGGAGCAAGAAGGGGTTCTTGCGTATGTAACCCTGGAAGGCGTTCGAGGACCAACGACCGGCGGCTTGGATTCTGTCATTGGGAACTCCAGCTAATGCAAGTGCGGTAGCTCCTCCTGAGCGGATGGACTGGCCGCTTATATGGGGAGGGAAGTGGCGATGGAAGTGATGTAAGAACCACTTGCGTGTGGGGATGGATCCATCAGAGCGTAGCCACAGTTCGGGGTTTCCTGGGAAGAGTGTGTCACGAGAAGAAAGGTAGCGAAGGAAGGGGGAGAATGGGTCAATGGCGGTGTTGGTCTTTTGAACGACGATGTGATTCCCTTCGAATATCTGGTCAGTTTTGGTGCAAGGGAGAGTATAAGAGTAGTGGTCGTCGTTCCAGGTAACGGAGTGACGGAGGGGAACTGACTGATGCGACTGCAATTTCTTGCTGTCAGGCCAGACAAGTTCGCCAAGGCGGTTGAGTGCGGCGAAGCCAGAGGTGACCTGTGCAAGGAAAAGGCGGTCGTCGTGGAGGTCAGAGGGTCCGTAAGTTTGTACGAGGAGCTGCACATGAGCGGGTTCCAGGGGGCTTTTGCGTTTGACTACTGAGCCACGGACACGTTTGCAGCCGTGCAAGGTTCTGGAGACAAGGGGAGAAGTGCGGGTTCTTCGGACATTGGGAAAGTAAATTTCAAGTTGGTTCTGAATTCCTGACAGGTAAGAGATGACGGAAGAGGGTTTGATATGATAGGACATATAAACGGCGTAAAAGCTGAGGGTTTCTTCGGTTGGATCAGTGTCGAAGCCGTGGTTTTTGCAAAAAGAAAGATAGGAATGTAAGGCAGAGGAATATGTGGAGGAAGTGGAGGTGGCTAGAGCGTGAGCAAGGACGTAAGCGCGCATGCGAATCAGTTTTTCGCGCGACCAGACATCGCGCTGAGGTTGCCTGGTGCGCGATTGGTCGAAGTTCATCGGCGCAACGCCTCGTCCAGCGTGGGAGGAGGCGTGTAGGGGAGGACACCCATGGAAGGGTGGGTCCGTTGAAGGTAAGCAAACAGACGGCGAGAAAGGGCGTCAGCGATAGTGTTGCGTTCGCCGGGAATGTGGTAAACGCGGAGATCGATATTGTGTTGAATGAGGAGATCCACAACGAATTGGAGGAGGACGTTGTACTCCTTGTGAGCTTTCATAGTGTTGAAAATCTCAACGGTGTTCAGATTATCGGAATAGATAGCGAGGCGATGGATAGGAGGGTGAAGGGTGGAAGCATAGTGGATTGCACAGCAGACGGCATAGGTCTCGAAGAAGAAAATAGAGTCGGAGGCGAGGATTGTGGGAAGGGGAAAAGAGAAGCCTGTGTTGAGGTGCGGTGCCCAAATTCCATGAGTGAACGCATGAATAGCGTCTAATAAGTTCTGTTTGCTCTCAGTGTCCATAGAGATCGTCATGGCTGAGGCATCGACTTGGTAGCCAATAATTCTGAGTACAGCGCCGAACACCTGTTTGCGATGTTCGTGGGGAATTCCGAGTTTGTCCCAGAGGAGAAGGAGGCGAGCTTGTTTCTCTGGGAAGAAGCACGCGTATGGTGGATAGAAGAGAGTGCGGTGAGCAAACTCCCAAGAGAAATTGTCGTCAATATAGGCTAGGAGGTCTGACAAGCCGAAGACATGTTGGGCGATCCACAGCACAAGTGCCATGAATGTGCAGAAGAGGCGACAACCGGCTCGCCCACCGAAGAAGTTGCATCTGTCTACATAGCGTTGGCCGTCGATGGTTACAATCTGCCGTAGCTGCCAATGAAAATGCATGGGGAGAAGGCGGTAGGCACGCGAAACATCAGCTTTCCAAAGGACGAAAGGTAATCCTTTGTACTGCTTTCGGGCGTGACGCAGGATTTTGCCTAAGCTCCGCATGCCGTCTAGCTTGACTGTACCCTCGTGCTTTGGTATCATCGAGTTGCAGGAGTATTCGCCTGCACTGTGATCATTAATCAAGCGTAATTTGTCGGAGTGCGGCTTTGGGATAACACCTAAGGGCATGCTATACATCCCAGGCAGTAGTGATGTACCGAAGGAGTGTGAGTACTGACCAAGTCTTATTTCTTCGTCGCGCTGATCTCTGAGGAACTGTCTGTGAGCGGGGTCGGATATGGGTCTGTGTGAGTTGTCCCAAGTTTCAGGGTAGCCAGGTTTGGAGGTGTCTGCCCACGGCCAGAACCCTTCTCTGAAACCTCTGCATACCGAATTGACGAGGGCTTGGTTCGGGTGAGAGCGCAGCAAATGCTGAAAACAGTCGACATTGATCGGGGTGACGATTTTGAACAGATCGGGATGGCTGCGAATTGTAGCGGCAATTGTAGGATTTTTCATCTCATCTTCCGGGACACTTGGAACCGGAGGAGCTGTTTCTGAAGCTTGAGCAGAAGGAGATTCACCGATTTCGTGGTTTTCCCAGAGAAAATCCCGTGCGAATCGGGGGCGTTTCGAGGCGAGAAAGCTTTCAGTGGGTGCCCGCCGTTTTCGCGCACTTGGCTTCAGTGTGGCCAAGTTGATGACAGGAGGCGCACACGTGCTGGTACCTGCAGTTCTTGGATGAATTGGGGCACTTACTAAGGTTGAAGCGTCTGCACGGTTCGGATACTTTGGTAGGAAGCCTTCTGGAGGGGTTAGCCCCGAAGGAATCCGGTTCGTGGTTGACGGTGAGACCGACACCGATTGAGGCGATGTGCATGGTACGGAGATCCTCGAAACGGCCGAGATCGGAGAGGAGAACGTCTTGTCGACAGGCAGCCCTTGCCCGGACGGATTGATCGTAGAGAATGATTCTGTTGTGGTACAACGGGTTGATCGCTCCGAATAGCTCGGTGATGTGTTCAGCGTATGCTTGCAGCTCGCCTCGCCTGTGTGGAAAGACAAAGGCGATCGCAGCGGATGCTTTGCCCCAAGCGAGAGTCCAGTCTCCGAGGGTCTGGACTTTGCGAACAGGGACGTTGGATTCAACTTGGAGTTGGAGTCCTGCGACGCGCTCAACATGTTTGGCGTCTCGCCCGAGGGTAACCATGTTGGTGAGAATTTTGTTGAGGTCCACTGCCCGTCCTCGGATGATGCTGTCCCATTCGCTGTCTGGAAGCTCCGGGTGTCGCGCGGAAGTGATGATTGATGTCTTGACGGCCCGGCGATCTTCTGCAAAAAGTCGGAGCAGTACTTGCGTCTCTCGGAGGCTGGGTGCGAGCTGAGTAGGCGATGTGAGTTCATCGATCTCCCATGGTAATTTTGAGGTGTCGAGGCGTTTGCTTTGTCCATCGTCGCTGTCGCTTGAGTTGTCTCTTCTTTTCCGCTTGCGCTCTCTGCTTCGTCGATGCTTCCTTTTCTTGGTGTGACTGATCTCTTGCGCGTCTTCCCGGACTTCGCTGGTGTCTGAACTGTCTTCATCCGGGTCTTCTCGCTCTTTCCTGATGCTTTCGAGTACAGACGGCCCGGAATTGGAGTCGAGAGTTGAAAGGTTTCGTTCATCGGAATCGAGGATTTTGAAGTAGGCGCGGATGGTATTTGCGCGTTGTTCGCCGATGCACTCTTTTGACTGGCCAATGAGGCGGGTGATTTCGACCATGGCTGAACCTTTGTCGGTAGACGCATTCCTGTACCTGCTAAGCTCTTCGGTGCATTTTCGCGCAAGTTCGGGTTCGAAGACGTGAGCGTGGGCTGATGTGCCTGATGTAGATGACGGTGCGTGATATCCATTTTCTACGTTTTCGGTCATCGAGAGGTGGTTTTAGGCGATAGGCGAGTTTATTAGACGAAAGAAACACAGCGGTAGTGAAAAGAACACTTGAGACAATACAATGGCTTTCCTTACTTATATCCGATAGAGAGACAAACAGGGGCAGGAGAGACACGCATTACTAATACAGTCGGTTCTGCTCTGCGGGCTGCCCTGAGGCTGTCAACGCACGAGCTGGTGCCTAGCCAACCGCGGACGGTTCACGAAGGCGAAGAGAGAGGGGAGCGCAGGCTGGCAGGTCCCTCGACGGTTAGATGCGTGAAAATCATAGATTTAAACCACAATTAAAGAGGAGGATAAGATCAGGACACCAGAAGCTGTGGATGCTTTGGTTTGGGCCGTCTTTCCTGATCAGCAAGAGCATCCAAGGCTCTACAAATTAGTTTGTGATCTAATGACTCATGGCCCCTGTGGACAAGCACGTCCTCGGGCTTCTTGCATGACAGAGGGCAAGTGTTCTAAACATTTCCCAAAGGACTTTCGTGAGGTGACATCTGTCACTGAAGATGGCTATCCACAGTATCGCCGTCCTAATGATGGCAGACAGCATAATGTCAGAGGCAACATCATGGACAACCGCGACGTGGTTCCCTATTGTCCCACCCTCCTCTTGGAATTTGAATGCCATATTAATGTGGAACCCACTTTCAATGTGCGCTCTATCAAGTACATTCACAAGTATATGTACAAGGGGCCTGACAGGACCACAATGACCATTAATAAGGAGAGGGATGAGGTTAAACAGTACCTCGATGCACACTATGTCAGCTCACATGAAGGTGCTTGGAGACTGCTGGAATATAAAATACATGTTCAGGTCCCTCCTGTCATGGCACTTCCAGTCCATTTGCCAGGCCAGCACAATGTGATATTTGATCCTCATATGGATCCAGGCATGGCTTTGCAGAGGGCAGAGGATGCTAAGACCATGCTCATGGCCTATTTTGAAGCCAATGACAGATATCCTGAGGCATGTGAACTACTCTATGTGGAATTTCCTGAGCACTATGTTTGGAAAAAGCGAGCCAAGCGATGGCAACCTCGCCAGCGGGGTTTCAGTCTTGGTTGCCTTCATTTTGCAAGTCCAGCCTCTGGAGAGCGCTTTTTCTTGCGAACCCTCCTTACAGTTGTCAGAGGCGCAACATCATTTGAGGAGCTTAGATCATTTGATGGTGACCTTTGTCCTACTTACAAGGCTGCATGCCTGGCAAGGGGCCTGTTAGAAGATGATTCAGAGTGGACACAGTGTCTTCAGGAGGCTGCACATATACAAACAGGTTTCCAGCTCAGGAGGTTATTTGTCACTATTCTCCTTCGGTGTAACCCTGCTCGGCCTGCTCAAATCTGGGAGGAGTTTCAGGAGCGTATTTGTGATGACCTGGAGTATCAGCTTCAAAATAGGCATGGCATTCACCATCCTACCAATGATCAAATCTATGACTTTGGTCTCTTTCTCATTGACAAGATTACGTCAGGGGGGGAAGTCTCTGGATGAGTTCCCAGATATGCCACAGATAATGGGGCACTGGGAGGGATTGGTAGGGAACCGTTGGATAGCTGAGCAGCGGGACTATGACCCAGCTACAGAGCTGGAAAAAGCCGCCACCAATATTGACAAGCTTAATGCGGAACAGAGGCGTGTCCATGATGAGATCCTCCATTCGGCCATAAATGGAGAGGGTCTTCTGTTCTTTGTCAATGGCCCTGGTGGTACAGGCAAAACTTTTACCTGGAACACCCTGGCTCATTCTATCAGAGGAAGGGGTCTTATTGTCCTATGCATTGCATCTTCAGGAATTGCAGCATTGCTTCTAATTGGGGGCAGAACATCACATGCTATGCTCAAGATTCCAATTCTGATTCATGAGGGTTCTCTATGTGACATCAAAAGAGGCTCACCATTGGCAGAACTTCTCAAGCAGGTCCATTTGATCATATGGGATGAGGTGCCTATGCAGCATCGTCATGTAGTTGAAGCTGTCGACAGAACCTGCAGGGATGTCCTAGAGCGTCCAGATCGTCCATTTGGTGGTATTACTGTGGCTTGGGGTGGAGATTTCCAGCAAACTCTGCCTGTCGTTCCTCGAGGTAACAAGGAGGAGATCGTGGGTGCTTCTATCCAAAGATCTCCTTTGTGGCATCATGTCAAGGTCCTCCATCTTACTCAAAATATGCGAGTCGACCCTCATGATCCCCAGAGTGAACAATTTGCTCAGTGGCTCTCTGATGTTGGTCAGGGAAAGGATCTCCCTTTGGACAATTCATTGACACTTCCTCAGCACATGATCTGTGGACCACAGGTGTCAGATTTCATTGCAGCTATCTTTCCTAACATTGGTACTGGGGAGGCACTCCAAGACAAATACTTTTTGGAATGTGCCATCCTTTGCCCTCGCAATATGGAAATGGATGAGATTAATGCTGAGGTGCTCAATGTATTCCCTGGGGAGGAGTGTCTCTATCCCAGTGCAGACTCAGTCAAAGGAAATGAAGATGGCAACGTGTATCCTGTGGAGTATCTCAACTCACTCAACATGGGTGGGCTTCCTCCATCTCAACTCAGGCTTAAACCTGGAGTGGTACTCATGCTTCTTCGGAATATTGACCTTGGTCGTGGACTCTGCAATGGTACAAGGTTGCGTCTCATCAATATGACCAACAGGGTACTCTTTGTGAGGATCATTTCAGGACCATTTGCAGGAGAGACTGCATTTATCCCTAGGATTACAGTGACACCCACCTCAGACCAATTGCAATTTGAGCTCCAGCGTCGCCAGTTTCCTGTCAGGCTGGCCTTTGCCATGACTATCAACAAGTCTCAAGGGCAGTCTCTTGGCACGGTAGGCATAGACTTGCGATATGTGGTATTTTCACATGGACAGTTGTATGTTGCAGATTCTATTAACTACCCATGTGCAATGTTAACCCTAAATAACCCGGTGCGAAGCACGGGTCTATTGGCTAGTGTATTCTGACAACTTGTCCGGTATGAATAGCTAAGAATCAATTTACATAATTATGTCGTGATGTATGTGCCTTCTGGGACGAGTGACAAATGGCTTGTGAGGCACGTAGTTGAACCAGTCACTGAAGAATAATTTTTAAAAAATTATAAAAAAAAAGACCTCTAGTATGTGCTAAAGTGATCCCATTACTTTGCTGCTCGGTGACCGGTGGGCGCAGCACCATTTTCGTCGAGTCCATTACGTCACATGACTTCAAGCACGCTCGCGCTTTACAGCAAAAATGGATGCTGTAGTCTTCGATATTTTGTGCCTACCGCCATGCTGCTCTTTGAGACATTAAGGATAATGCCTAGCTCTTCTTATATAACTGTTCACTGATAGATCGATACCCATGGCTTTTCACCGAGCGCCTAATGCATCTGGAAAAAAAAAGCGCCCCGCATCAAGGTTTTTGAAAACGCTGTAAAGCTCCGACAATCTAAGCGTTTTACAACTCTCTCCCACCACCGTTCAATCCTTTCGTTACTACCGCTCACTTTCCCCCCACCTCTCTCAATAACACCTCTAGAAGGATCTATCCACGCTCAGTGATCCACGTGTGCTCGTGAACTGACTGGTACGTGTTCAACGCTCACTAATGTCGTATATCTAGAATGGCAACCCTACGATCTGCTGACGATAACGTACTCTAATTAGCTCTGGGGAACTATTTTAGCACCCCCATAGTTGATGCCCATGTCATTCTGGGATCACTAAACGCTTGTAAGTTTTTTCCAAGCCGATATGCGAAAGTGACTGTATGCGTACTTAATCCCTCCATTTGAATGCAGTCCAACAATCTCAGAATAATGTAGAACGTGACCTCACGCCCTCTACTGATAATTCTTCCTCTCTGCCTCCATCCTCGGATCCAGCATTACAGCCCAAGATCGGCACTCCGAGCAACAACACTGATATACGAACCAGACGATCTACGGCAGGTTGAATCAACAGCACAGTGCGAAAGGAGTGCGAAAGGAGTCAAACCTTGCTACTCGTTACCTTTGTTGTACTTACTGCTTACGGCCGCTCGCCCACAGGGAATACAAGTCCGCCGTGTTCGCACACGACGCTCCGCCTCATAGGCACGCTGCGTGTGCCCGGGTGGACGTTCGGCGTCTTTACCTGCACACATGGTGGTTTTATCTGCGCCGCACACGCCGCCGCCCATGCCCGCACTCCACATCCACAAAGTGTCCGGGTCGCTGACGAATGCCATGTTCTTCATCTCGTAGCGCGGGCCTGGCCTGTCGGCGCTCACCGGCTGTGGATCTACGGGACGTTCAGGAACGGGCGGGTGGAGGAGTACTACTTCCGAAGCGTGACGGTTCGCGGGGGGGGAGGTGAGTCGGTGGTGGGGCGGCGGATTGCGGAGCTCCATAGCGCGGACCTGGGGTGGGTGACGTGGTGCTGGAGAGCGTACGGCGGAACGTGCGGTGCCGGCTGTGTTGTGGCTCGCATGGGGGCTGAACGCACAGCTGGACGCTCTGGTGGACACGCTAGACCTTACCTCCGAAGACGACGATAGCGGGGACGAAGAGGAAGAGGAGGGCTGACGTATTCAGATCACCGTCGTCGAACGCGCTCAAGATCGCTATGCTTGTCGAACCTCTGCTAGCTCTTGGCTCTGCCACTCATCGTTCCACCATCTGCTTCTGACAGCTTTCGCTATCGCTGCCCCAAGCGCATTGCAAGTCATATGTTCATTCTGTTTTGTTTTCATGCCCCTGAGGTCTTGTGCCATTATCATTGTGGCTACGCTGTCTACTGGGTGGGCGGCAACGAGCCGCCCGGATTGTTGTGTATTGCGTCCTTCGTTCGGCTCCTACTGCATTGTATAAACTAGCACAAGTCGCCTCCTGTACTTATGACATCATGCCCGCAGTACTATCCAATATAACTATTATAAGTAAATCATTCTTGGTAAAACCAATATACGCAAAGATACAAGTGACCTCCGTTTACGACAACTCACCGGGCCTCGCCGGCCTCTAGTATAATCAAGGCTGGACGCAAACCGGCGAGATGCCGCGGTAGCAAGAGCAAGCACGCGAGTTATTTTGAACAGTAGTCCTGGACGACTCGGTCGCCCGAGCGCTGGATAGCGCTGGCGATCACATCGCAGGCACACCAATCAAAACTCGAACCTGGGTGGTTTGTGGGCGTTTTATTACGCTCCTATTGGCTCCTTTAGCGGCTAACCCCATTATTTGTACGAACGGAACCAAACCATCTCTCCCCAGCGAAGAGCGTTCTCCACCGCTCCCGTCTCTTCACCGTTCACTGTCTTTGAACCTCAATCCTCCAGCTACACAACGGCTCCACTTTCCTCGACAGCGACTCCCGATGGCTTACTGTCACTTCACTTTCGGCGGCGCTGTATCAGCAATATCAGATCGGTTGACTACAGAACGGAGGCCTGACTAGCACTCATCGATGACCTTGGTATGAGTATCATGAAATATAGGTATGTGCCGCGATCAATTTGGACGGCGAGAATAAATGTCAATTATTTCCTAGCACTCCACCAAGTTCCTTGAACCCAGCCTATCTCCTCGCCTGCACAGCTTAGAGAACTCGATGGACTCTTGTAAGAAAGGTTATGTGCAGCACCGTAACACTGGGAGTCCGTTGGAAACGCACGATCTGTCACTCGAATCACTCCCTCACAAGTGCCGACCATTGCTGTCTTGATTCTCGATTCGTGGGTGTATTTGGGTGAGGGGTATACCAGAATTTCTGTGCTCAAGATGGGAACCTTGAACCCATCGGGAAATCGCCGTATTTTTGATTATCCTGCTGTTCCTGCGCTAACTTATCCTACATTCGACAAATCTAGTGAGCAATACAAACACACGCGTGGGGCACTGGAACCATACCTACCTCTCGATCCGTGCTCGTGCGGATACCTGTATTCAAGGCTCCCCCGCTCAACCCCAAAGCCATCGGGCCCCACCTGCGTCCGTCTGCCGAATACGCAGGCGTCGTGCACCTGTAGCTACCTCGGGGTAGCTCTTGACTGGAAGGGCAATGGGACAGATTGCAACCTAGCCTGTGATCTGCACCTCGGCTGACCTGGACAAACACCTGATGACCTATGCACACACACCGTAACCTTCCGTCTACGGCCAGTCTTGGCCGGTAGCGCTCCAACCCTCCCATGCTCGTCAGAGCTGGTTTAATTCGTGCACCGTCACTATCGGCGAGATGTGTTGCTTGCACAGGCACAGACGCACTTGACATGCCACCACCCAGGCACCTGCGCATGGCAGCACCCATACCCACTCTCCTGTTGGGAGTTGGCCTTGGCCGTTCCCACCCTCGCATGGTCGTCTGTCATAACTGGTCAAACTTGTGCACCCAGTCATCTGTGCGGAAACAAACCGAGTGGATCCAGGGCGTGCGAAGCGTGGTGAAGAAGCACGGGTTTTGACCTTGCAATAATCAGGTACGTGGCCACCGTCGGGCGATAGGGCTCGTCGTCTCGCGTGTCTCTTTATTCTTGGACATCTTAAGTTGCTTCTTTATCCTCTGACATATCTCCTATCGTGGTTTTATGTAGGCATGTCCTACCCCCCGCGCATACACGCTGTCGTCCCCCGCCCTATGGGTCCATGACCCACACAACATCACACCCCACCGGCACCTATAGGCCCCCCTACGAAGGTGTCGCCGCGAGCATATGAACAACCCCACTTACAAAATGTCAAACAAGCTCGAATCTATGACTCCTTCATTTACTTCAGCCGGTTTCCATGCGTTCAGCGGAGAACCCGACTCGCTCACGATCGCCGCTAGGAATGCGCTATTCGCAAACTTGGAGCTTCCAGTGTCGGACATCAGCCCACACTGTAGGGACCCTTTGGTGCAAGGTGGTCATTCAGATATCTGGCGGACACACTTGATGCGGGACGGTGTGCGCACGCGGGTAGGTTGTAGATCCTTCGAGCGTAAGTCTAATTACAAATCTGGCGGGATCCATCAGGTCGCACTGAAGGTCTTGCGTCGCAACGGCAGGACCCAGGACGAAGTGAAGGAGGTATGTGCGATCAGGTTGTATTGGTGCTCGACTGTTTACCAGGAGGTCGGGTGTTGGAGAGTTCTTGATCACGCAAACATTGCGCCGCTAATTGGTGTCTGCTCTAACTGGCACGGCGGTTCACCCGCAATTGTTTCTCCCTGGTATGATAACGGCATGGCCAGCCAGTATCTCTGTTTCTGTTCCTCCACAAGATTCTGCCTGGAGACGATGGCTTTCTTTTTTCCCTTGCCCTCAGGAATGGGCATGGTCTCTGGGGTATATTCTGACCCTGTCTCGGATTTGGATTTGTACTCAACGATTTTCTAAGTCCATAGTCAGCATCATTTCAGGACCCAGAACATTTCCGACTTACCTGTTTTTCTGCCACTTTCACCACAGCCATCTTTTTGTCAGTGGCTTACTTTTCTGCTGCCTTGTGTTTCTGTTCCATATCGCAGTCCCACTCCTCCTCTCTGCATTCCTTGTCCCTGTGCTCTTTCTCCTTGTGCTCTTTCTCCTGGCGCTCCTTTTCCTGGTGTTCGCACTCACACTCATCAGCCTTGCATTGCTCAGCCAATTCCCTTTTTTGCAAGAATGTCTGCAAAGTGTTTTTTTTTTTTTCATTTCAGCACTGGACATCTTAGAAAAGTTGATGTTTTGCTCCATATTGGTTAAGGACAAAACAAGTTATCACTCCTGCCTATCTTTCAAACTCCGCCGCATTGTTTGCATGTCACATGACCTGACTTGTGGTCTCATGGGGCTCGACCTGAAAGGGGTGATACTGTTACAGCCATATTATTCCGACTTCCAACACTCAGTTCCACCTTGTTTCCACCATTCCAATACTACCAATAGTCCTGCCCCTTGTTATATCCTTTCCCTATTCAACTCTATTACTCGGACCCTCCAGACTCGACTTGCAGCACAGCAGGACCATAGGTCTGACCCCTCTGGAGTCCCATTGCTCCGTCATGTCAAATATGCTTTCTGTCCCCTTGTTCTTTTGCCCATTGTTCTTGACTCTATGCTGTGCCCCCCCCACTTTGTAGTTCTTTGTTCTTGATTAGTTACTTACCCTGTATATCTTATCCGACTTCCGCTTTCCTCAGGACATGCTTAGTAGTACAACATTACATGTCACCTCAGCTTTTGTATAAAACCACCTCATGTATGCTCTTGATTCTGCAATCAGATAATCACCTTCGATACATGATTCCCTTGGCTCTATCTCCTGTTCTTAGCACAGCGAGTACTGCAAGATCTCTATCCCTCCGCCTCTTGACCTATGCCTCTCCACCCTTCCGCCTTCTGCCTTCCGACATAGTTTCCGACCTTTGACTTACCTTGATACTCCTGGCTTCCAACTTCCAATCTGAAATACTGAGGACAATAGTTCATTTGGACATGGAAGTGCTAGGCTGAGTTCATGAAGCCATGCACTACAGCCGGGCTGATTAACAGAGTGATTAGCTAAGCTGTCAAATAAAAAGAAATTTTGTCTTCCTGTCAGCCTGGCAGAGCTCTTTCCGCTACCACCATCTCCCCGTAGTTCTTTGAGCATTTCTTTTGCATCTTACACACAAAAGCCCATTCACCATGACCTCCAGACCCCCCGAGGCGTCGGAAGGGCACCCAAATCTCATCACTGGGACCAGACAACTGAGCACGGCCCCACCGGGCAACGTCAGCATGGGGCCACCGACCACGACTGCTCTGTCCCTGGAAGAAGAGATGAGTCAGAAAGCACTAGCTGACATCAACAGCATTAGAAACTTCAGAAACATGCAGAGGAGCGCCAGGAGAATCAATGGTGACATGAATGTCTCCAACGACGAGGACTTACTCTCCAAGCAGCAGTTGACTGATACATTTGCAATCCTTTCCAAGTGCATCCCAATGAACCCCACAAACTCATCTGTCCCTTCTAACCCCGCAGGGCCGACAGCGACTATCACGGTGCCGTCCACACCCGCCCTTCCAACCCCCGATATCACACAGCCTAGCCTCCTCTCTATCCCTGGCACCTCGAGCAAACTTCTCAGCACCAACACCAACGCTACTGCAACCCCGCACACTGTTATGATAGATGCAACTATTCTATTTCAAGTTATCTATGTACAAAGAAACTAATAAAAGAAAACAAAGAAAAAACGATTAAAAAGAAATAGGAACGACACTTACGATGGACGTCGGTGTTGGGGTTATCAGGGATAAGCTAAAACACAGGCAGGGTAGAGGGAAGGTCGGGCAGGGTATTGTTTCATGTCAGCAGCCTTGGGCATATGCCTGAGGCCGTATATAGTGCAACATCATAGTTAGTGGCACCTCAGTGAACTACCTCGTTCGCTGAGGTGCATACTCCTTTCTATCCATGTCTAGATATAGAAGTACTCACTATATTGATAGCTTCTAGTATCTAAATACAGTACTAATACATCTAGTGAACTACCTTGTTTGCTGAGCTTCTAGTATCTAGTATCTAGTATCTAGTATCTGCGCATAACCGCTACAGTCGGCACAGACGACAGATACACGACATCATGAATAGCTATCTTATCTACAGATTAGATAAGATACAGGGATACAGGCGTCGACCACGTGCGACCGATCAGAGACAGCGCGCCTATCGACTGATGGCATCGGCCATGACGTCGACAGGCGCCAGGCCACAGGCACCAAGGAGGTGCGGGCACCAAATGCCGCAGAGGAACACAGACTGCGCAGGAGCACCGGATATTGTGCAGTGACTTTAGAATGTCATCCATAATACATGTACTCAATTAGCTTGTTACAACCGTTCATTTCCGACTTCCGACCTTCAGTTCCGCAACACTTTCCGCCCCTCCGATATTTCCGACATTCCGCCCATTGTTCTATTCCCTTGTTCTTTCGACTCTATTACTCGGACACTCCGGACTCGCTTCATCGTTCATCAAGATCATATATCCGGTCACCCTTGTAGTTCGTTGTCAGACATGTTTTCCCGACCCCTTGTCCTTTGCCATTGTTTTACCTTACCCTGAACCCCCTTGCAGTCCCATTGTTCCCAATTAGTTAGTTCCCATGCATTGTCTACTTGACTTCCGCTTCCCCCGGAATTTGCTTAGTACTACCCCATTACCTGTTGTCTCAGCTCTTTGTATAAAAACCTGTCATGTATGTCTGTTATTCTGCAATCAGATAATCACCTTCGATACTTGATTTCCTTCGCTCCATCTCCTGTTCTTAGCACAGCGAGTCTAGCAAGACCTCAGTCTCTCCACCTTCCGTCTTCCACCTCAATTCCGCCTCAAGTTCCGACCAACCTTCAGTTCAGTACATTCCGACTTCCGACCCATTTCCAAAATACCTAGGACGATAGTTCATTGGGGGCGTAACCTACAAGTTGAAGCCGCTGTCCTTTCCAGTTCCGACTTAGCGGAAATCTCGATACGTAACATAGCTGCCCCACAGAAGAGGCACAGAGACAGCGGCCCCATCACCAAGCCTAGCATTTATGCTAGGCAGGACAGATTTAATTTCCATTCTCTATTGAACTCCATGACATGACCAGCTGATTATTATCTTGACACCATGTGGACAGGGGCTTTGTATGATAAGTACAAGACTCTATTCCAAAGTTTAAATAACCCTGATACTATCCCCATCATTCCCATGATTTATGACTATAATTAGTCACCCCTCTAGTTACAAGTAGTTTTTCGACCCATCTGCTCACTATCTCGAACACCAGTAGTTACCACTAATATAGTATAAATAGCTACTACGAATGTATGAACAAAATCATCCAGAATCAACTATTTCACCCCCTGAAGTTACTGTAGTCTTGTTTGATAGGTACAGAACTTAAATCTCAATAGTTTACTCCAATTATTCATTGAGAGTTCACTATTACTGCTTACTCTAGACCACCTCAAAAGCGAACCTCTTTGACTTAGTTATTCCTTAGGTCGACACCATTTTCCTGTCGACACGGTCACGTGACTCCCATCCATCAGTGCCAGACACGTCTCAAGGGGCTTAGTCAGCACACAGAGGAGGGGCGAACATAGCGGTCCCAACCGCTAAGCAATAGAATTTGTTTACTAAAGGCACCATTTAACATCTTAATCTAAAACACACGTCGAACACCAACCCATCCTGGACGTTCTCTGTGGTGATGGTGACAGCTAACACGCAGCGGACAATTATCCACACAATCCCTGCCCAAATCATAACAATGTTCCAACACCGCATGTACATGCCACTGTCCTTCTTCCTCATCAAGAACATGGAACACATCCAACTTGAATGGGACATCAAGTCGTTTAAGTTGCTGACGAAACCCATTCACGTCATTGAAGCGTCGAACTTCATCAACAAGAGAAAACTTACGTTCACGCAATTTAACCAAGCTTATCACAACTTCCTGCAATGCCTGGAACTCTGCTGCGAACCAGGTTCCAGAATACTAGAAGGTTGGAAGGAACACTTAGAGCGCACAGTTCATGACCCAAACATGGAAGAGAAGTTCAAAATTTACCTTTACATGGACATTTCGATGTGCCAACAACTAATGGTTGAGCCATTCATTCCAGACGTCCTTAGCAAGGAATCCAACGAGTGTTACGCCATGGCGCACAGGGACATCAATGATGAACACACCGCAGAACTCGTCGAGATGAGAATTGCTGCATTGGCAACCACGAGTTCCACTACCAGCCGTATAACTCACCTTACACACCCAGCACGAGCTACTCCAGACCAGGCATGAGCACGGGAAGCGGCAGCCAATCTTTTCAGAACAGGGAGACACAGCATTCCTCCCCAAAGCTATGCGTTCACTGCGGCAGCAAAGACACTCACATATCCATCAGTTGCGACACACCAGACACCTACACAACCACCCCGATCGCAAGACGAATGTTTCCTTCAGAAACAAGCAACTTACCCATGACTCCAACGGCGCAGCCGTATGCTCCAAGTTCAACCTGCAAGGCTCATGCTCCACTGATCCAACCAGACACCCCCCTCATAGATGCAGCATTTGCCTCATCTCTTACCATGGAGCAGCGCAGTGCCCTCACATCTGAGCTTTACAGACACACCACACCATACAGTACAGAAGGTTTCAGGGTGGCCCTGGAGGCAACCGGCCTTTTGTCACGTTATCACAACCTTGTCACCGACATCCAACAGGGTTCGCCAATCAGCAACCCACCAACTTTGACACACACTTTCATTCCACCCAACATGAAGACAGCTAGCTCTAGACCACCCGGAGTTCGTTGACGCTCACATAACAGAAGAGGTCAAGGCGGGACGCATGTCAGGCCTGTTCACCTTGAATGAGACACATTTCATCTTCGGTGGACATTTCCGTGTTGGGTGCATTTATGCTCCTGCACCAAAATCAAGCATAATATATTCTATTTATTGTATAATGTTCCAATCTCTTCTCACATTGTTCTTGTACCATGCATCCACTTCTCTGATTATTTTCGAAAATTTCCAGTCACTCCCTACCTCTCCATTTCATTTTGTTATCTCTATTTTCACAAGCGGCTGCCCCCAGCGGAGTTTGAAATGACTTCGACGTGCAAGCTCATGAGCGCTAAAGGGCCGGGTGGTAGTATATGCACAGTGAGACAGATTTCCCCCTCTCTCAGTGACAACTAAATTCACTGAGAGAGGCAAGTAAATTAGTCTTGTTTTCCTTCGATTTATTGACCTAGAAATCCTGTAGTGAATTAATTTCTAGGTAGTGTATAATATATTCAGTGACAACTAAATTCACTGAGAGAGTGAATTAATTTCTAGTCTATTCTTTTGAGCACCAAGTCCAGTCCTACTGCCTATAATTCCTGTCCTCTACATTCCACACATCACCGCTGGGGCTAGCAGAAAAAGAACTGGAGGATGGAAAGTTCCACCTCATCAGAAACTTATCCAAAAAAGACGCATACGGCATTTCAGTGAATGACATGCTCAACTCGGACAATTTCCCAACCCACTGGGGTTCCGCATGGGTCTTCGAGCAATATCTCATCACAGCACCACCTGGGCAGGTGGCATGCTTGGATATGCAAAGAGCATACCGGAACTCACCGGTGCTACTGGCACACAAATGTTGCATGGCCCTCCACTGGAGGGGCTTCTACTACATCGATCACGTACTCCCATTTGGTCTGACGACAGCCGGAGGCATCCAGGGAAAGGTTGCCGACACCATAGCAGACATCCTCAAAGCAAACAGCATTGGGCCCACATGGAAGTGGGTCGATGACTTCAGTCTCGGCAGAGAGCCAGTTGATTCACGCATAGATGACAGTGTCAAGATTGGTTTTTAGGCGTTAATATCGTATATTAGTGAACACAGCGAATGCCTGAATAACTTGTGCAAATAAGTATGCCGTTCGGCGAATAGGTGAACCAACAAATGTTCACAAGATAAGAGGGCTGCCCGAATGGAGCTCGCCCTATCTACAGTCGTAGCAAAATAGCCTGTGGCACTTGATGATGTAACGTGCAAGGTGTCACTGAAGGGTTGCCTAAGCGACGACAATACCTCCGCCGGCAAAGGCGCTCCTTCGGAGCCCTTCACCGACAGCACAGAAAATAGTTCAAAGGCTAAGGTAATGAAGATGAAGTATGAGAACTCACCAGTGATGCCTAAGTCTTCTTCTGGTCGAAGATAGAAATATACAGGAGAAGGCTCAAGATGATGATCACAGTGAGGTGTTACGTATCGAGATTTCCGCTAAGTCGGAACTGGAAAGGACAGCGGCTTCAACTTATAGGTTGCGCCCCCAATGAACTATCGTCCTAAGTATTTCAGAAATGAGTCGGAAGTCAGTAAGTACTGAACTAGAGGTTGGTCGGACTTGAGTCGGAACTGAGGCGGAAGGCAGAAGACGGAAGGCCGAGAGAGACTGAGATCTTGCTAGACTCGCTGTACTAAGAACAGGAGATGGAGCGAAGGAAATCAAGTATCGAAGGTGATTATCTGATTGCAGAATAAGAGACATACATGACAGGCTTTTATACAAAGAGCTGAGGCAACAGGTAATGATATGGTACTAAGCAAATTCCGGAGGAAGTGGAAGTCAAGTAGACAATGCGTGGGAACTAACTATTGGGAACAATGGGACTACAAGGGGGGTTCAGGGTAAGGTAGAACAATGGCAAAGAACAAGGGGTCGGGAAAACATATCTGACAACAAAACACAAGGAGGACCGGATATATGGTCTTGATGAACGGTGAGGTGGGTCCGGTGGGTCCGAGTAATAGAGTCGAAAGAACAAGGGAAATGTACAAGGGGCGGAATGTCGGAAATATCGGAGGGGCAGAATGTGTTGCGGAAATATCGTAGGGGCGGAAGGTATTGTGGAACTGAGGGTCGGAAGTCGGAAATGAACGGTCGTAACAGTATCTCCCTTCTAAGGTCGAGCCCTGCGAGACCACAAGTCGGATCACGTGACCTGTGAACAAACGCGTCGGAGTTCGAAAAATAGGCGGGAAACAAACGCGTCTTCATCCTTATCCATTATGAGCTCCCAACCCGACCTCAGTAAAATGTCCAGTGCTGAAATGGAGAAGTATTTCAACGACCTTCTCGCAGAAGAAGCAGGCTGAAAAACAGGCGGCTGAGGAAGCTGCGCGGAAAGAGAAGGAGCGACTGGAGGAGGAGCACAAGGAGAAAGAGCGCAAGGAACTGGAGCGTCGGGAACAGGAGCGGAAGGAGAAGGAGGAGCGTGACCGTAAACGTCGCGAGGAGGAGTCGCGTGTCCGCGAAGAACAGCGGAAACGGGACGCGGCCAAAAAGCTGCGGAAGACAAGGCCGCGGCGGAGAAGGCGGGAAAATCCCGGGTGAGTCAGAAATGTCGTGTGGGGTGTTCCGGAGCTTACGGAAAAAACTGCCAGAGAGTCATAGAATCCAAGGGGGAGTCGGAAGCGGAAAGCAGTGCAGAAAGCACACCGACTCCAGAGGGCAAGGGGAAGCAGAAAGTAGGTGCTCCCATGCCGAACATCGTTGCGGAGCGGAAACGGAGGGCGGACGAGTTCCAGCAGGCCCGGAAAGAGAAGATGGCCCGGATATTGGAGTTGCGAGAGCTGGGGCTGGAGAATCCCGCGACCCGGAAAAGGAAAACCAGGGACGGCGAGGAGGAGAAGGCGCCTTGCGACACATGCGAGGTCAAGGGCCTGGAGTGTGTGTGGTCAGAAAATCCGCGGGAGACGGCCTGCGAACGGTGCCGGGACAAGAAGCATCGTTGCGTGGTGGATGGGTGTGCCGCGAGGGTGGAGCGGAAACGGCGCAGGGTTGAGACCGAGGGGCCTGAAACCCCCAAGTCGAAACCGAGACCGAGCGGAAAGAAGCCGGAGGGATTTCTGGTGACCGGAACCTCAGAGACTGTGGTGCTCAACCGCTTCTCCATGGTGTCACTGTTGTTCAACATCGCTAGGTCGTTGAGGGGTATCCGGAGATCCCAGTGCAGGATCCGGAACACCCTTGAGGAGATGGCAGAAGTTCAACAACAGCAGTTGTTGTCCTTCCAAAATCAAATGACCGTCATGTCGGCGGTCCTGGAGCAGTTCAAACGGGAGTATAGATGGCGGAATGACATGGTCCGGGAAAGGATGGACTTGCGGATGCAGGAGGAGAACGGGGCGGAAGCGGGTCCGAGTCAGGTGGCGGATACGAGGGTGGGGACCAAGTTGGTCAGTGTGGAGATAGTGAATGCGGAAGAGCGTGCAGAAGTGGAGAACGAGGGCGAGGGGGAAACGATGAGGGAGGATTAGGTGTCGAAAGACTTGTAGATAATTTCTTGAAGTGTCGGAAAATAGAGTAATTGGAGAATTAATTGGATTTTGACAATTGACATGAGAACTGTAAGAATCAATGGGTGTCGGAAATGAGGTCGGAAATGACTAGGGCGCAGAAATGGGGCCAGGCTTATCAGGATAAGACTTGTGGAAATCAGTGACGAGGTCAGAGGTGTGGTCTAGTTCCATGGCAGAAATCCACGAGGTCTCTTCGTCAGTGTTTTCATAGCCTGCCCACTTGACTAGGTACTGGAGTTGGCAGCGGTGTCGTCTGTCGAGCTTGGAGTTGAGAATTTCCGAGATCTCATATTCCGGTTCTCTGTTGATGATCACTGGCGGAGGCGGAGGTTGTTCTCGATTCGGAATCGTATTCGGAACTGCGGGTTCAAGCATAGACACATGGAATACCGGATGTACTGCGTGCATATTGTCAGGAAGTCTGAGAGTGAAAGAACGACTGCCGGCCTTAGCGATGATCTCGTAAGGGCCAAGGTATTTTTCAGAGAGCTTCTTCGAGGGGCGAGTAGTGCGGAAGTTTTCAGCTTTGACAAAGGCTTTGTCGCCTATCTCAAATGCCGGTTGCAGAAGTTGTTTCCGATCGGCAGAAGTTTGGTATCTCTTCTGGGCAGCGGAGATGTTTTCTCGGAGGTGTTGGTGAGGGTCGTCGAGTTCCACAACGAAATCTCGGGCTCTTGCAGAGGCGAGGTCGCGTTCAGGGTGGATGGCAAGATTCGGGTGGTAGCCCTTGTTGGCGTAAAAGGGTGAAATTCCGGTGGTAGCGGAAGGCGCATTGTTGTAGGCAAATTCCGTGAGTGGAAGAAGGTCGCACCAATTGCTGTGTTGGTAGTTGCAATAGACGCGGAGATACTGCTCAAGGGTCTGATTAGTACATTCCGTTTGTCCGTCTCCTTCGGGGTGATAACCGGAAGTGAAATGGAGCTTCATGTCGAGAGCCTTGCCGAGCGTGCGGAAAAAGGAGGACACGAATTCTGATCCACGGTCCGAAGTGACATGGGAAGGGATTCCGTGCTTGGAAAAGATGTGGAGTATGAAGAGTTGTGCGAGTTGGGCGGAAGTGATGGTGTCATATGTCGGAATAAAGATGGACTGCTTTGTGAGGCGGTCAACGATCACTAGAATGGTATCGTAGCCAGATGACTTAGGAAGTTTCTCAACGAAATCCATGGATATCGAATTCCACGGTTGTTCTGGGATCGGAAGTTGCTTCAGGAGGCCGTAGGGTTTGTGACATTGAGGCTTGGCTCGCATACAGGTGGTGCATGACTTGCAGTAGTCTTGGACCATCGTGCGGAGGAGAGGCCAAGTATAGGTACGTCGGATTATGTCGAGGGTTTTGTTCTGGCCTTGGTGTCCTGAGAGCGGATGATCATGGCTTTGCTGGAGCACACGAAGTCGTAGATCGTTGGTATCCAGAACTGTAAATAACCTGTGTATCTACATGTACATTAGTTATTACATAATCCCAGTGGGCCCCTTAGGGACCCACTGTATAGTTTATGCGTGGGAACCGGCCAGCGGCTCCCATCGCATCTTACTCTTACCTGTCACTACGTAGCATTCAGAATACCACTCATTGGTCAAGTTCTGTTGTGCCCTTGTGATACAAGGTCTTAAGATCGACATCCTTTACAAGAACGTACATCCGGGACTTGTACCGGAGAAATCCATCGGAATCAAGGGACCATCCAGGACTGGTGGGGTCATCGAGGTGGGCTGCGGAGATGGGGTCGGAACAAAGTGCGGAACGGATGTCGGAATGGAGAGACTCGGTGTCCATAATGATTGAGGCGCGGAGTAGCGGAAACTGCAATGCTGTGGCACGCAGGGACGATGCCAGCTGCTCAGTAGAGAATACTGGGTGGAAATTGTGCGGATTAATGCTGGCATAGTCGCTACTTCCCTCTTTTGGGTAGACGTCCCAACGTCTAGTGAGTGCGTTGGGTTTTGCTCCGAGCTTTCCAGGGCGGAAGCGGATCACCATGTTGAACTGTGAGAGATATTCAGACCAGCGGACTTGACGGCAAGTCAAAATCTTAGTCGTTGCAAAATACTCAAGGTTCTTATGATCCGTTACAACGTCGATCGGATAGGTTGGACCTTCGAGGTAGTGTCTCCAAATTTTGAAGGCTTTGAAAATCACAAGTAGTTCCTTATCGTGGACGTCGTAGTTGAGTTCCGGGGCGGAAAAGGTGCGGGAATGAAAGGCGATCGGATGAATTTCTCTGTCGTCAGGGGAAATGATGGAAAGAATGGCAGCTAGCGCGTAGTCGGAAGCGTCGGTTTCGAGTACAAGTTGGGCATCAGGAATCCAGAAACCGAGTATAGGAGCCGTAGTGAAGGCCGCTTTGAGGGCTTCAAATGCAGAACGGCATTCCGGAGTGAAATTCCATGGGGCACCCTTCCTGGTGAGACGCGTGAGTGGAACAGTAATGTCGGAAAAATTGTAAATGAAACGCCGGTAAAAGTTGGCGAAGCCAAGGAAGGACTGCACATCCTTAACACGTCGGGGTTCCGGCCATTCTTGAATTGCCTTGACTTTGTCCTCTGCCATGGTAAGACCCATAGGAGAGAGGATGTAGCCGAGGTATTTGACCGTGTCGCGATGCCATTCACATTTCTCTGCTTTTGCGTAGAGATGGTGTTTGCGTAGACGGCGGAGTACTTCGCGGACATGTTCCCGATGTTTTTCCGGTGTGTCGGAATAGATGAGGATGTCGTCAATGTAGACTAGGACGCATACGTCGAGGAGGTCGGAAAATACGTCGTTCATGAATCGCTGAAAAGCGGCGGGAGCATTGGTTAGACTGAAAGGCATGACAACCCACTCAAAAGCACCCTAGTGGGTGCGGAAAGTGGTTTTCCACTCGTCACCTTCCCGGATGCGGACATGGTGATAAGCGTGCCGGAGGTCAATTTTGGTGTAGATCTTCGCCCTGCGGGGAGTGTCGAGTAGATTGGAAATGCGCGGAAGCGGATATTTGTCCTTCTTAGTAAGAGCATTGAGTCCGCGGAAATCGACGCAGAGGCGGAGAGATCCATCCTTCTTCTTGACGAAAAGGACCAGAGCGCCGTGCGGAGACAGCGAAGGGCAGATAAAGCCCATGTTGAGATGTTCATCGACGAACTCGCGGAGAGTTTGGAGTTCACTTTGCGAAAGGGAGTAGATCGGTCCAAGGGGCGGAGATGCTCCTTCTTCCAAATCTATCTTCAGATCGTAAGGTCGATGTTCAGCAGGTTTGTCGGCTTTGGCCTTATTGAACTCGTCCGGGAAGTCACGATATTCTTCCGGAACTGAGCTCATGTTGACCGGAGCGGAAGTCGAGGCGGAACGAGCCTTGACTGAAGCCGAGTCGGAAAGGTGAAGCTGGAAAACGGTCGTGTCTTCTTGCCGTTGCAATACGCGGAAAGCGGTGGCGGAAACGAGCGTAATACGAGGAGCTTCGAGGGGCGGAGGTGCTAAAGCGGGACCGGAGTGCGGAACTGAATCCACGAGCGGTGTTGCAGAAGAGGCCTGAGCCATCTTTGCGGACGACATCGGAATAGACGGAAGTTGATCCGGGGTACGGAACTGTATTTGACCCAATGCTCAGTTAATCGACCGATTATATCAGGTGAGCCAATTGTGTCCTAGTACAACGGAACAGCTAGCATCTAGCGGAGTAATGTAAAACCTAACTTCATGGTTGTCCCCAGTAGCGAAACGAATAGACAGGTCCACAACTTGGGAAATTCCCGTGTTGGAAGACCTGTCGAAAAGGCGGAGCGGAATTGTCGGAATGTTGCGGGTCAGAAGTTTATGTTTCAAAACAAAGTCGGAATCGAGGAAACAATGAGTCGAACCGGAGTCGACCAGTGCTGTGAACGGGGGTGCGGAAATGGTGTCGGAAGTGAGCGGAACAGAGAGGGAGTCGGAGGACGAAAGAGCAGATGCATTGAGTTTCACCTCGTTTGTCGCACGAATGGGGTCAACACAGCCCTCAGCTCGTGCGGAGGCCGGAGGACTGCTGACTATTTTTTTGAATCCGCAGCGGGAGCTGCTTCGGATTTCTCTTCCGTCTTTGCTGCGCGGCCCTTGGCCTTAGCAGCGGAGGCGGAAGCACGAGTGCAGTCGCGAGCGACGTGACCGCCTTTGCCGCAGAAAAGGCAAAGGTTGTTGTCCATGCGACGCTGGCGTTCTACGGGGGTTAGTTTTCCGTCCTTCCCAAGTTTGTCGGAAAGGTCCGGAGTGCTCTTCCGGGCGTTGGTGTTGGAACCAGAGGCCTGGTTATTGCGAGGGGTGGAGTTGTTGTTCCGGTTGCCGGAGTTGGATCCGGAACTGTTGTTGTTGTTGTTGTTTCTGGAGTTGTTGTTTCCGGAATTAGTCTTCTTCTTGTCTTTGTCAGACTTCTTGTCGGAAGACTTGTCGTTCTTGCTCTGGGCGGAAGTTTCGCGAGCGATCTCGGAATGTCTTTCCCAGTAGCGCGAATTGATGGATTGGGCAAGGTTGCAGAGGTCGGTAAGGGTGGCGGGTTTTCCGACGCGGGCAATTTCATCCTTGATCCGGGATGGCAAGCCCATGTAAAACTGGCATCGGAGTGCGGCTTCCCCCCATTGGACTTGAGGAGCAAGCTGCTGAAACGTGACGATATATTTAGCTATCTTATGAGTGTCTTTCATGCGAAGCTTATCGAGTTCATTTTCCACATCGGCTTCCATGTCAAATGGTCCGAAGTTGCTGCGGAGTTCGGAAACGAAGTTGTGGTAATCGTCGGCCCAGTCGACGAGAGCGAACGGGTCCATGAGGGCGGGTTCGAAGTAGTCGAGAGCCGTGCCTCGGAGATAGGAAAGGGCGTAATTGACCTTTCATTCGTTGTCGGGAAAGGTGTCGGGACGATCACGGAAATTGAGTTGAAGCTGGACCAGAAATGGCTGGAGCTTCTTGGGGTCGGAACCGTCGAACTGATCTGGTTCGCGGACCTTTGTCTTGGGGCGTGGTGGTGCTTGGGCCGGGCGTTGAAGTTGTCCGGCTAGCATGGCAATGGCTTGTGCAAGATCTGGAACTGGCGCGGGCGGAACTGGGTTGGCGGGAATCTGAGGTGGGATTGGCGGTGGAGGACCACCTGGAGGACTGCCTGGAGGACCACCTGGAGGACCGCCAGGTGGGCAGCCTGGAGGTGGTCCTGGTGGAGGTGGTGGTGGTGGAGCTGGGCGTCGGAATGACACTGCTGTTTGTTCGCCGCTGCTACTGGTCAAATTCCTGTCATAATCGGGATTGTTGTCGGGATTAGCGTCGGGAACTTCTTCGAAACGTTGCAGAAAAGCATCGGAGAGCTCATCGTCGGCACGAGAGCTGCTGGAGGGTTCCATGTGCCTTGGTGCTGCAGATCTAAGACTGCCAAAATAAGAGAGAGCTTCGACAGCTCCTGCTCGAGCTGAAGTAGCTGTGGTACGAGGAGGCATAGCGATAGTTATCGGGTGGGAATCAGATAATACTGTTACGTATCGAGATTTCCGCTAAGTCGGAACTGGAAAGGACAGCGGCTTCAACTTATAGGTTGCGCCCCCAATGAACTATCGTCCTAAGTATTTCAGAAATGAGTCGGAAGTCGGTAAGTACTGAACTAGAGGTTGGTCGGACTTGAGTCGGAACTGAGGCGGAAGGCGGAAGACGGAAGGCCGAGAGAGACTGAGATCTTGCTAGACTCGCTGTACTAAGAACAGGAGATGGAGCGAAGGAAATCAAGTATCGAAGGTGATTATCTGATTGCAGAATAAGAGACATACATGACAGGCTTTTATACAAAGAGCTGAGGCAACAGGTAATGATATGGTACTAAGCAAATTCCGGAGGAAGCGGAAGTCGAGTAGACAATGCATGGGAACTAACTATTGGGAACAATGGGACTACAAGGGGGGTTCAGGGTAAGGTAGAACAATGGCAAAGAACAAGGGGTCGGGAAAACATATCTGACAACAAAACACAAGGAGGACCAGATATATGGTCTTGATGAACGGTGAGGTGGGTCCGGTGGGTCCGAGTAATAGAGTCGAAAGAACAAGGGAAATGTACAAGGGGCGGAATGTTGGAAATATCGGAGGGGCGGAATGTGTTGCAGAAATATCGTAGGGGCGGAAGGTATTGCGGAACTGAGGGTTGGAAGTCGGAAATGAACGGTCGTAACATGAGGTCAAGTTTGCACAAGATGGACGTATGATAATTAAACTAGAGAATATACATGCGAACGTAAACTACTTATATCGAATGCTCGTGTGGTAACAGCGAATAGGAAAGAGGCCGTCATGAGTCAGGGTTGGATAGGGGTGCGCAGTCATGATTACAGATAGATGGATTAAACATACAATAGAACGAAGAAGGGTGCGAACATGAAACAACGGAGAGGAAAGGGGGCGAAGGCACCTATGTACGGAAATACGCCTTGGGACCCGCATATACACCACCCTGCATGGACTCTTCGTCTGCTGGGTTGATCCCACATGACCTATGGGTAGGACGTCCCGCGAATGCATCCCAACCATATGAACACCTAAAGGGGGTTGGATTGAGAAGATGATGGGGCTAGTGATGAACCATCACGCCGGGTAAATGGTATCGATCGTATTTGATGGTGTGCCTGCTGGCGAAATGTGCAGGCAGCGAATAGCGGTTTGGAGAATGGGGAAAACAGTGAATGGAGCGAACGTAAAGGAAGAGTGGTCGAAGGGTGGGGCGAACTCTGGCGAAGATGCTAGGGAGTGACGAGGGGGTACGTAGAGGCAACAGGGTAAGGGAAATAGACAGGTCATGACAGACAGCCACACCACAGTTTACATTTACTCATACAACCTCGATGCCATAATTGCAATCACACTGCACTCAGCCTCCCATGGCACCCCATGAACGTCAAGGGCAGCATTTATTCATTCATTTCGGATTACGCTGGGTTCCTGTGGGACCTTCAGGTGCGATCAGTCGCTGTGCTCCAGCGCAAACGAGTGAAGTACCTCGCACCGGTAATTGCCTTCCTTGCCGGACCCAAGTCAACCATGGTGATTGCCATGAAACTCCTCGGCACCCTCCAACATGTCACATACGTCTTCACACTTGGCAGATCGTTCCTGCCTGCCCTCACTCGTTACATCAACAAATTTGTATCCCACTTCATTCCTAGAGGTGTCTGCCGCGACATAGAGTGGTGGAAGACGACACTCTCACAGGAAAAAATTTCCCACAGCATCCTCCCATGCACCCCAGTCGACCGCGACATCTGGGTCGACACCTCCACCTCCTGGGGCATCGGCATGCTGATCGGCGGCCAATGGGCAGGATGGAGGCTAAGCAGCAACTGGAACCGCACAGGTCCCGACATTGGCTGGGCCAAAACTATCACCATCGAGTTGGCAGCTCTGTGGATTGCAGATGCAGGCATCCGTGATTCTCATGTATGCATCTACAGCGATAACACAGGCGTGATCGACGCCCTTGCCCATGGAGGATCATGCAATGTGGCCAAAAATGAGTCCATGAGACGCATCAGCCACACTCTAGCCCTGATTAACGTCACCATTGATTCCAAATACGTCGCCTCGGTGAGCAACTGGTTGGACCCCGTCTCTCGCGGCGAGCTGGGGCCAGCTGAAAAACGGCTCCCCATCCAATTCACGCTCCCGAGTGAGCTCCAACCACTTCTTGTCCATGTCTAGCAACCTGTCTTCGCAAGCCACACTGGTAGGTGCCAGCCCTTCGTCAGCAGATGGGGCAGGCCTGGCAGCCCCGCCTGCTGCAACCTGCTCATCGTTGCAAGCCACACATTTCCAAAGATCCAAAAAAATTTCTTGCACCGTCTGTGTTCCCTCCCCACATTCTCACCCGCGATCACATCACCGCATGGGTGTCCCCACACTCGTTAGCCAGCTGTGTGGCTCTCCAGGGTGAATTCCCACCCAGCCACGTTTCACACCTCAATGAGGTCTTCACGAACACCGTGGTCAAAAAGACATGGGAGAACTGGGGGGCAGGCCTTCTACATTTCCATCAGTATTGTGACTCCATATCCATACCTGAAACTAATCATATCCCCGCGTCAGAGAGACTACTATGCTTATTCATTGCCAACTGCGGCACAGGAAAAGTGAGTGAATCATGCATTGCAAACTGGCTTGTGGGACTGCACTGCTACCATATCATCCAAGATGCCCCGTGGCACGGCAGTGAGACCCTCGCCCTGGCTAAGAGAGGCGCAGCGAACCTCACACCCCCAGAGTCCAAACGTCCCCGCTGTGAGCCTGTCACACAGAAGCATCTGCTCAGTCTGAGAAACAACCTCAACCTCTCAAATGCCTTTGCCACAGCCATCTATGTGTCATGACGTGTTTATTTCCCATACTCAGATGCTCAGTTTTCCTATTTTCTCACTCCACCTTCATGTTCGTTCCGATCGCCATTGCCATGTTCGGCAACCAATTCTCACTGTTCGCGCCAATTACCATAGCCATGCCGTCAAACGCATGATCGACGTCTTTGGACTGACTCGGCAGTCATCGCTGGGTCTACCACCTCCTCTGCGCAACCCTCTTCTGATGGCGTTCTGGTAATTGGATTGTCATGACCTGTGTATTTCCTGCACCTTGTTATCCCCATTTCCCCTTTCGCTACTCCTCCTCCGTGTTCGCTCGACTTCACCCTCCACCTCGACCACTCCTGCCCTATGTCATCTCTGCTGGCCCTTCCTCGCATTTGGCCAAATGGCCATTCGCTGCTCGCATCATTCGCCAACAGGCACACCATCAAACCACGATCAACATCCCGATCTGGCAGAATGGCTCGTCAGTAACTCCATCAGCTTCTCGATCCAACCCCCTTTTGGTGTTCATATGAGCAGGGTGCGTTCGCGGGACGTCCTACCCATGGGTCATGTGGGATCAACCCAGTAGATGAAGAACCCGTGCAGGGCAGGGTATATGCGGGCCCCAAGACATGATTTCGTACATAGGTGTCTTCGCCACCTTCACCCTCCGTCGTTTCATGTTCTCCCTCTTCTCTCATTCTATTGTATGTTTATTTCATCTATGTTGTATCATGACTGCGCACCCCTATCCAACCCTGACTCACAACGGCCTCTTTCCTATTCGCTGATACCTTACGAGCATTCAATATAAGTAGTTTACATTCGCATGTATATTCCCCAGTTCAATTATCATACGTCGTTCATCTTGTGCAAATTTGACCTCGCTGTGGTCATCATCTTGAGCCTTCTCTTAGAGATTTCTATCTTCGACCAGCAGAGGACTTAGGCATCACTGGTGAGTTCTCATACTTCATCTTCGTTACCTTAGCCTTCGAACCATTTTCTGTGCTGTTGGCGAAGGGCTCCGAAGGAGCACCTTCGCCGGCGAAGGGATTGTCAAAACTTAGACAGCCCTTTTGTGAGACCTTGCACATTACATCGTCAAGTGCCACGGGCTATTTCGCTACGACTGTAGATAGGGCGAGCCCCGTTCGGGCAACCCTCTTACCTTGTGAACATTCATTGGTTCATCTATTCGCCGAACGGCATACCTATTCGCACAAGTTATTCGGGCATTCGCTGTGTTCACTAATACACGATATTAACGCCTAAAAACCAATCTTGACACTGTGCCACTGCAACCACAGCTTTCTGGGCTTGCTGCCGCCTGAGCTTGTCATACCATCCTGCAACGCCTTTGACCCTACGTACCACGTTTCCCGTTCTACCACCAGACATGGCCGAAAATTCACAACATTTCACATGCCTTATTCGAAGAGGAAGCGCCATACAGGTGACAACATCAATCTGATAGATGTGGACAATCCTACAGGCCCTATCATTGCACTAGAGCAGCACTTAGCTTCCAACACACGTGTTCCATCCCATGCTCCGCTGTTTGCCTTCGAGATGGCTGACGGGAGCTGGGCTCCTTTGACCCGAGACTGGTTCTTGAACCGGTGCAACAAGATATGGGCTAAGGAAGGTCTTGGCAGCCTGCAAGGGCACGGCCTGAGGATCAGGGGAACCACTCACCTGCTCATGCTGGGTATCGACCCTTGGATTGTGATGGTAATCGGCCGGTGGTCATCCAGCGTGTTCCTACTGTATTGGAGGAAAATTGAGCAGATCCTGCCGGATTTTGTGGGCAAAGCCCTTGATTCACATTCGTCACTTACATCACGCATGTCCATAGTGTGTAGAAGTCTACAAATGTTCTAGTCGCAATCTCGCTGCGTGGTTTGGGGGTGTGATTTCAGAGTGGAACTCTCCCATCACTCCTTTGCGGAATGACAGAGTGTGGTGTCAAGATTGGTTTTTAGGTGTTAATATCGTGTATTAGTGAACACAGCGAATGCCCAAATAAGTTGTGTGAATAAGTGTGCCGTTCGGCGAATAAGGTGAACCAATAAATGTTCACAAGATAAGAGGGCTGCCCAAACAGAGCTCACCCTATCTACAGTTGTAGCAAAATAGCCCGTGGCACTTGACGATGTAACGTTCAAGGTGTCACGGAAAGGTTGTTTAAGTAGCAACAATCCTCTCACTGGCGAAGGCGCTCCTTCGGAGCCCTTCGCCGACAGCACAGATAATAGTTCAAAGGCTAAGGTAATGAAGGTGAAGTATGGAAACTCACAAGTGGTGCTTAAGTCTTCCTCTGGTCAAAGATAGAAATATACAGGAGAGGGCTCAAGACGATGGTCACAGTGAGGTCAAGTTTTGCACAAGATGGACGTATGATAATTGAACTGGGGAATATACATGCGAATGTAAACTATTTATACCGAAGGCTCATATGATATCAGCGAATAGGAAAGAGGCCGTCATGAGTCAGGGTTGGGTAGGGGTGTGCAGTCAGGATACAGAATAGATGAATCACGTATACAATAGAAAGAGGGAGGAGTGCAAATGTGAAACGACGGGGAGAAAAGAAGACAAAGGCACCTATGTACGAAAACACGCCTCGCAACCTGCATATATGTTACCCTGCACGGACTCTTCATCTGCTGGGCTGATCCCACACAATCTACGGTTAGGGCATCCCACGAATGCATCCTGGCCATATGAACACCTAAAGGGGTTGCGTCGGGAAGATGATGGGGCTAGTGATGAACCATCACGCCAGGTAGAGGATGTCGATCGTTTTTGATGGCGTGCCTGCTGGCGAATGATGCGAGCAGCGAATGGTCGTTCAGCGAATGTGGCAAAGGGTGAATGGAGTGATCATAGAGGAGGTGTAGTCGGAGGGTAGGGCGAAGCCGAGCGAACACAGAGGAGGAGTTGTGGAAGGGAAAACAGGGGTAGCTGGGTACAAGAAACCTTCGAGTTGTGACAATCCGGCCATAGGAACATCCAAAGGGGGTTGAGCCAAGGAGGTGATAGGACCAGTGATGAACCATCAAGCCGGGTAAAGGACATCGATCGTGCTTTGATGGCATGGCTATGGCAAATGACGTGAGTAGCGAAAATCTTTTGGCAAACTCGGCAAAGGGCAATCAGAGCGACATAGAGGTGGAGTGATGAAGCAGAGGACAGAGCTACTGGGTATAGGAAATAAACATGTCATGACATGTGGGTGTTGGAGTTCCCCTCCACACCCTCATGCTCGAGGGATTCCAGGGTTCCCCAGGGGGTCACGTGACTCAGGAACACGTGATCTCGGGTGCTCCCATCAGATCTTCACCGAGGGTCACCCCGCATCACCCACATCTGACTTCGGGATCTCCTGCGTTGCCCACAGCGAACCTCTGGGTCCTCTCCCCCAAAACCATGGTAAGATTGTTAACACCACTTACATAGTCTTGCCTTGCCCAAGTCCTTAGCGGGCTTCAACCCATTATGTAATCAGCGGGGGTGCAACCACTGTCCTTTCTAGTTCCAACTTCCAGGATTCACAATACGTAACAATGATCAAGCTATGTGAGCCATTCACTTCAACTGTAGACCAGGGCCCTTTACTCAGATTACCCTACACCTCACACACCTTTATGGGTTCAGTCCTCTTTGCCGAACCACATCCTTCACTGCACAAGGCTTCGGGCATTCACTGTGCTCATCTATCCATGATTCACTGACACACAATACTAAACACCCAAAATCCAATCTTGACACAGACCTCTTATATCTCTGCCTACAAAGTTGGGACTGGTATGTAGGGCTGGTGCAGCATATAAGCTGAAGCCAAGCCCCTCTCCAAGCTCACTCTCAGAACCTGGCCCTGCAACCCTGGACCTAACCTTGGTCCTCGGTCCCAAGCTCAGTCAGCCTCCATCTGAAGGGTCATGTTATAACATACACAGACTTTATTACAGCTCAACATCAGGTGAGGAATAATCTACAATGTTTATGATGAAATATAGCACCCATCATAATGTAAGCCTAATATAATATAATCTATGTGATCATAATTGGCCAGGGATTGTTTATGCACAACAGGATAATCTAACTATTATAATAATTAATGATCAATTAATAATTACACATAATCATAATAGTGGCCAGCACTAGCAAGTACACCCCCCTGAGTAGGTAGGATATGCAATATTCCAATACGATTCTGTCTTGTAAGTTGGCTCTAATTAACCATGAGGTTCCCTTCAGCTTTGCCGCGGTGCATGGTGCTTCATAACTAGAATTACAACATTGAGCAGTTTTTGTAAGACCTATGACGAGTCGCTGTAGCAGCTACTTCACGAATGTGGGGATCTATCCATTTTGACGGGCGTCTACTTACGCATGTCATGCCTGGCTATCGCCTGCGTGCATGCGCAAGCTTGGAGAGATCCTAGGCTATTCGAGACTCATCAAACTCAGCCTCATCTGAGACATATTCGGTCGACGTGCAGCATCCACCCAGCAGCTCTGCAACAACTCCCATAACGCCTCTGCTCCAACTAGGCTCTGCACTCGGGGCAGAGAAAAAAAGTCACCGCAGAAGCGTGACGGCAAGATCCCCTTCATGACCTCTGAGATCACGATCCGTTCGATCAGCGTGTGGTAGGGTACGCGTCCACTGAGGAGCTATAGCAGCACGACAAGATAAACGTGATCACAATCATCAAGATATCGTTGCGCCGATCGGAGGAGTGGGTTTGCGAATGGACCTACCTCGAGTATAGTACTAGCGAATGCATATACGTCGCTAGAAGGCGTGCTTATTGCACCGGGCTGAAGCAATTCTGGCGCACACCACCTGATCGAGAACCCCTCTGGGAGATCCACGTCCACGTGCGTGTCCACAAAATGTGCCAGGCCAAAGTCGATCAAGCGCGCGTGTCCGTGCTCGTCGATCATGACGCTCGCCTGTGTAGAATGGGAATGAGCGTATGCGCGCCAGTTTGCAAGGACGATAGGTGCTAGACGAGGGCGGTGGAGACGTACGCTTTTTATGTCACCGTGGACGAGGCCTTTGCCGTGCATGTATGCGAGGCCATCTGCCATGTCTTTGGTCTTGGGAGGCGTGAGTATTTTGCAGGAGGTAGATGGGAAGACATACTATAGAGAGAAGGTTTCCATTGAGGTTACGTTGGAGGTACTGGCTAGCCGTGCTATTCTCATACCACGGAGAAACAATCGCGGGTGAACCGCCGTGCCAGTTAGAGCAGACACCAATGAGCGGGGCAATGTTTTCGTGGTCAAGAACTCTCCAAATCGCGACCTCCTGTTGGAAGCTCTGCATATAAGAGGATTCCCAAGGTAAACAGTCGATCAGCAATACGACCTGATCGCACATACCTCGGTCACTTTGTCCTGAGTCCTGCCGTTGCGACGCAGGACCTTCAGTGCGACCTGATGGACCCCGCCAGATTTGTAATTAGACATACGCTCGAAGGATCTAGGAAACCTACCGGCGTGCGCACACCGTCCCGCATCAAGTGTGTCCGCCAGATATCCGAATGACCACCTGGCACCAAAGGGTCCCTATCGTGGGGGCTGATGTCCGACACTGGAATCTCCAAGTTTGCGAATAGCGCATTCCTAGCGGCGATCGTGAGCGAGTCGGGTTCTCCGCTGAACGCATGGAAACCAGATGAAGGAAATGAAGGAGTCATGGATTCGAGCTTGTTTGACACTTTGTAAGTGGGGTTATTCATGTGCTCTTAGCGCTGCCGGCTTCGTAGAGGGGGCTATGGGTGCCCGTGGGGTGTGATGCTGTGTGGGTCGTGGACCCATAGGGCAGTGAGGACGACAGCGTTTATGCATGGGGGGTAGGTGCATGGACATAAAACCACGATAGGAGTTATCTCAGAGGATAAAGAGACACCTTGAGACGCCCAAGAATAAAGAGACACGCGAGACGACGGGCATTGCCTGACGGTGGCCACGTACCTGATTATTGCAACGTCAATGCCCGTGCTTCTCCCGCACGCTTCGCACGCCCTGCGCTATCCAATCTCGGTTTGTTCCCGCACTGGTATCTGGGTGCACAAGTTTGACCAGTTATGACAGACGAACATGCGAGGGTGGGAACGCGATCGGCCAAGACTAGCTGCTGACACAAAGAAGGAGACGGGGTATGGGTGCTGTCATGCGCAGGTACCTCGGTGGTGGCATGTCAAGTGCGTCTATGCCTGTGCAAGCAGCACATCTTGCCGATAGTGACGGTGCACGAATTCAACCAGCTCTGACGAGCATGGGAGGGTCGGAACACTACCAGCCAAGACTGACCGTTAGACGGAAGGTTACGGTGTGTGTGTATAGGTCACCAGGTGTGTGTCAGAGCCGAGGTGTAGGTCACAGGCTAGGTCCCAACCTGTCCCATTGCCAGTCAAGAGCTACCACGAGGCAGCTACAGACATACCTTTATTCATGATACTCATACCAAGGTCATCGATGAGTGCTAGTCAGTTGTTTAGCCGAATTGATAATGCTGATACAGCCCCGCCGAAAGTGACAGCAAGCCATCGTCGAGGATAGTGGAGCCGTTGTGTAGCTGGACGATTGAGGTTGAAAGACAGTGGACGGTGAAGAGACGGGAGGGTTGGAGAACGCTCTGGTAGTTGTAGATGGACGTTCGCTGTGAAAGGGGGGAGATTGTTTGGTTCCGTTGACTCAGGACTGGCAAGTTGCGGCTGCCCCTTGAGAAGCGATCCTGAATATTGGAGTCCACAGCCACGTCACAGCGACGGCATCTGACCACCAAACGTTGTATGGTGGCCCTCCTTCGTCGCCTTGAGCGACTGTGGAGTTTTTTTCCTGCTATACCTAGTATTCACACGATCTAATGATTCTAATCTAAGTGAGTTGGGGATTCGGCACCCTATAGAAGCGCCGTACACGTTGTGGATTTGGCACCCAATACACGCAAGTGCCTAGGAAAAGTGGACGTACACGCAACTGGGAATACAAGTGCCTACATAGGAAGAGTGGGTACGCGCACGCAACTGGGAATGCAAGAGCAACCCGGCGCCAATTTAGCAACAAGCGCCTAGAAGACGGGGAAGCGCCCTGATGAACAACGCGCCTAGAAGACAGTACAAGCGCCCTGATGAACACCAAGCAGGAGGACTCAAGCGCCCTGATGAACGTTGAAATTTGAAACGTTCAACAACAAGCGCTTGGATATTTGTAGCGCCATGATGCTCCCGACCCCGACCTATAATATATAATATATATAAAGGTCGGCCCTCGCAAGACTGTTACTCACCAGCACCGTTCCTTTTCCCCCCTGCCACGATCTGGTCGTAGCAGTGTCAGAATTTTCTTTCCCTCCCCCCCCCCCCCGCCACTCCCTCTTGCTTTTGAATCCTCACGCACGAACACGCTCAGGATCTGTCGGTCACGTGACGGTGGTCACGTGACTCTCACTGGGTCCGGAGTCCCCCGTACCGACCAGTTTAGTCAAGTTCTCTGATTTCACGGACTCCATTAGTCAGCTTGGCAGCGCACTGGATCAACAACAAGCGCCTAGAAGACTGGGAATACAAGCGCCGTAGATGAGCAACAAGCGCCTAGGAAGAGTTGGCACGGTTACGGTGCCCGACTGCTCTGATCAGGTCTGTTTAATAGCTAAGTGATATCAAGTTATTAAAAAAATACTTACGAAGAACGGGTCGATCGGGGGTTGTCTCACGTGACAGCAGTATTGGTCGAAGTGGAATTAGAGTATCGGGTCCGGGGTTTTGGTAGTAGATTCGATAATCTCCAGCGACGCAAGTCACTGGCTTAAATACACTGTGGGTAGTCAACCCAATGAATCCTATTGGTGGACCCACTGAGGATTCAGTATATAAACCACTATAGCTAGTGCAAATACCAATAGAACCTGTTGAAAATTCAATGAATCGGTTTCAGTGGAAAAAGTTTCGTTTCAATGAGTTGGTTTCAGGGGTTGACTCATGGGTATTCAGGGTTCCTACAATGGAAGACCAATGGATTGAACCAGACATTCCAAGTCAACAACCACTGGGTTCCCATGAGATAGTCACTTACAACCCTGTGGTTCTATCACCACATTTCAGAGATGCAGCAACTGAATGTCACTGAATTATATGAGGCAAATCACTGAAGATTCATGAAATTTGTAGTGAGTGTTAGGTTGTAAAGTTATGAGTTTTCAATGGTTATTGCCTTGCATTCTTGTTCAAAAGCCATGAGATACCAGTTAAACTTTCCCATTGTTTCAAGTAATAATAAATCAATATATACAAGGGGGGATACCAATGAAACATAAGGGAAAAATAACTGAAATACTGTAGTCTAATCCAAGAAACTCACACCAGGCTGCTTCACATACATTGGGGCGGCAGTGCGCTGGGAGCCAAAACCACACCACTGTCAAGGCTAAGGTCGAACCAACTCTGTGAGGGCAACACTAATGACGAAGCCACAACCAAAGATACTCAAGGAGATAAGAGCCGATACTAGGACAATGACCAACTGTGTAGTGGGTATCCTCAGTTTATAACTCTACCAACGATAGATACATGGGGACTTGCCTGTGTAGTAGGTATCCTCAGAGATCAAGCTGAGGAAACGCCACCACACGGGCTACAGTCTTATAGCGCTGGCAAGGCTTACATAATAGGGGAGATGGAAACTTGTAGAAGGTTACAGAAAGTGACGGAAAGTGACATGTGATGGAAGGTGACATGTGACAGAATGTGATAGAATGTGACATGTGACAGAAGGTGACGGAAGGTTATGGAAACTGACGGAAGGTGACGGAAACTCATGGAAGGAAATAGAAACTTGTGGAAGGAAACGCCTGAACCCTGACATCACCCCCCTCTCAATGTTTGTTGTCCCAACAAGCACAGCTGCCACCTAGCCCCCAACATCCACCGAGACATCGTTTCCAAGTATGCCACAGGCGGGACCACCATCTCTCCTGACCCTTCCCTTCCTGGTAACGCAGGTCAATGATGAGCTCAGGGGGATTGGGGTCCATGGGCAAGTGCGGCCCTCGGAACCTTGCTCGACGTATTCGCTCTCCTGCCATGTTACGGAAACGTCGCCCCACCCAGCCTTCGAAAGTGTAGGGGGTTCCACACGGGGGGGTTCCATCGTTGAGGAAGACAGGGTTGCCAATGTAGTACGTGTTCTCTCGTCTGTGTCGGGGTCTGAGGAATGCGAGTGCAGGGCGAGTGGGTGCCTGACTCTTTGCTGGTGTGAGGTCCTCAGAGCTGACGGACCACTTTGAAGACCATGCGACGTCGAGATCACGGCAGTCAAGCATCCTTTGTAGCTTGGCTTCACTGGCTGCTCTGGATGATGAGAAGCCGGAGAAGTGCAGGAGGGTGGGATCGACACGTGACATGTTTGGCAGGTCGGAGAGGTTTTGGGTGAAGCTGGGGAGGGCAACAAGCTCAATGGCGGGCGAGGACATGGTTGATGGATGTGGTGGGGTCGATGCAGTGGAAGCGAGCGGTCACAGGTGGAGAGGGGATATACAGCTTATCGGAATGAATTGGTTAGGCAGAGGCCGATATCGCTTATCTTTGGGGTCCTGGACCCTTGACATTATGAGTAGAAGCCCTGCCTGCTGTCCAGTCGAAGAGAGTTTGCCTGGAAGGTTCTGTGAAGTTCTGAATCTCTGGAAAGGGAGGGACATGTATGTGGCTGCTGAGATACGCTGAGGTGCCTCTGGGTTCTGCCGGTGAAATTCCTTAATGAGTCGCTTTGCCCCAGAGACATCTTTTGCTGGTAGCCAGAGATTGTCGGCAGCTCCATAGCCCTTCCAGCGCACGAGATACTCCAACCTTCCACGGAACATCCTGCTGTCTAGAATCCTTTCAACTTCATATTCTTCGGCTCCATCCCGTATGACAGGGGGGGGGGGGGTGGAGGGGCATGACGTTCAAGAATTGGGTCATCTTCATATGGCCGAAGCAGGGTGACAGAGAACACTGGATGTGTGCGACCAAAGGATGCAGGAAGATTTAGACCATAGGCATTTCGTGAGACCACCTTATTAACAGTGTAGGGCCTAGCCACTTGTGGTCTAGCTTCTTCATTGGGCGAGTGGTTGTGATGTTTTGTGCATTGAGCCAGACCTTGTCACCAAGCTTATAAACTGGGGCTGTTTATGGTGCACGTCATAGAAGCGTGCCATGTCCTCTGCTGCCTTGGACAGGGCTGAACGAGCTTCTCTTGTGGCCACTTCCATCCGCGTTGTGAACTCATCCAGGGCCTCGAGTCGAGTTTCCCGGACTGGTTCCAGTCCCAGCCTTGGATGTTGGCCACTGTCCAACATGAAGGGTGTAGTCTGGGTTGAGGCATGGATTCGGTTGTTATAGGCAAACTCGGCCAAGGATATCCATTCGAACCAATCATCCTGACGCTGGTTGATGAATAGTCGAAGGTATTGCTCAATCTCCTGATTAACCCTTTCAGTCTGCCATCAGTTTGGGGGTGATAAGCAGTAGAGGCAGCGACTTTGACACCAAGAAGTTTGTTCAGTTCACGCATGAACTGGGAGATGAACTGTGTGCCTCGATCACTGATGATTTCTTCAGGGAGCCCATGAAGTTTCCAAACATGATCACGGAAGAGTCGGGCAACTCCCACTGAAGTTACATCTGAAGTGGTGGGAATGACATGTGCACGCTTTGAGAGGCGATCAACAACAACAAGGAGAGCATCATAGCCATGACTGGTAGGCAGTTCTACAATCAAGTCAACAGACATAACCTGCCATCTACAGTCTGGGATACGGTTTGGTAGAAGCTTGCCAATGGGAGAAGCAGGGAAGGTTTTTGTCCGGTTGCACAGGTCACAGGCCTTCACATATTTTGCAATGTAACGTCCCATCCCAGGCCACCAGTAACTCGAGCAACTAGTTCAGTGGTTCTCCAACGACCAGGGTGACCGGTGAGAGGCATGTCATGGTGCGCTTTCACTATGTCATGTCATAGTTTTGCATCAAGCGGCACGTACACTTTGTTGTGATAGAGGACAAGCCCATCCTGTTCAGACCACTCTTCTCCTCGTAAATTGCCAGAGGAGCCCAGTTCTTTGAGAGCCTTGACAACCTTTTCATCCCAGTCTACACAGTTCCTTACTCGATTGAGGAAAGCATCACCTTCACCTGGGACTAACTGCGCACCAGCCTCTGGGGGATTCGCCTTGATGTGGAACAAGTCAGGGGTAAGTAAGACTTGATTTTGGTTGTCTTCCTCCCCCCGCTTATGATCCACGCGTCGTGAGAGTGCATCAGGCTTGGCTGAATGACGACCAGGACGATGGATCAGCTCAAAATCAAAGCGAGAGAGGTAGAGTGACCAGCGTGCTTGACGACGGTTCAGGTTTTGTGCAGTGCGGAAGTAGGTGAGATTCTGATGGTCATTGAGAATCTCAATCTTGTGCTTCGTTCCCTCTAAGATGTGGCGCCATTCCTCTAATCCCCGAATCACAGAAAGAAGCTCCTTGTCATGGATGGCATAGTTGCGTTCAGCATCATTGAGGCTTTTGGAGACAAACCCCACAGGCCGCCATTTGCCATCATCACATAGCTGGGACAGTACTGCTCCTGTGGCATAGGCTGAGGCATCTGTTTCAAGACGGAAATGTTTGTCTTGATCAGGGAGGACAAGGATCGGTGTTGAGGTGATGAGGAGTTTGAGCTTGTCAAAGGACGCTTGCTCTGGGCCATTTGGATCCCAAGACCACTGGGCATCCTGTTTTGTCAACTGGTTGAGGGGCTTTGCAATGTGTGAGAAGTCTTCCACAAATCTACGGTAGAAGTTGATGAAACCAAGGAATGATTTGACTTCAGTGACGTTACGTGGTATTGGCCAGTCCCGCACCCCTGCAACCTTGACTGGGTCCATGGCAACCTGTCCTTGAGAGAGGATGAGGCCGAGATACTCCACCTCTAGTTGCTCAAATAGGCATTTTTCAGGTTTGAGGTACAGGTTGTGGCCCGGAGGATATCAAGGACACGTCGTACAATCCTACGATGTTCTTCAAGCGACTCTGTGAAGATGAGAATGTGTCCATAACACCACCACAACCCCTTCATGATGAGACTCTTGAAGATGTCATTCATCATCTTCTGGAAGGTTGCTGGGCTGTTCGTGAGTCCAAAGAACATGACTAGAGGTTCATACAGGCCCCTATTTGTCCGAAAGGCTGCCTTCCACTCATCTCCCTCTTTTATGCGTACATTATTATATCCCCAGCGAATGTCAAGCTTTGTGAAGTATTTAGCCCTTCCAGCAGCAATCTTATTCATGATGTCTGGAACAAGGGGCAAAGGATAGGCATTCTTGATTGTTATATCATTGAGCTTCCGGTAGTCTTGCACAAATCTAAGACTGCCGTCCTTTTTCTTCACAAAGAAGACTGGAGATGCCATAGGTGACTTGGAGGGACGGATACGATGGCTCTTCAGGTTCTCCTCAAGGAAGTTATCCAGTTCCCTTTGCTCAACCGGTGACATTGGGTAAACCTTTGTGCTGAAGGGTTGTGCACCTGGAGTGAGCTCAATTGCATGGTCCCAGGGCTTTCGAGGAGGCAGTTGGTCAAATGACTCCTTAGAAAACACATCCTTGAACTCCTGGTATGGTTTAGGGACAAGGTCCTCGAAGGATCTGACTGGTGCAGACTTGCTGGCCCGTTCAGCAAGCTGTTGGGAGACAGTCCGGCCTGCGCCAATCATTTCAGGACTCTCATTCACAAAGATGACAAAGGTCCTGTCTCCTTCCTCAAGTAGGGAGCGGGTGTGCTGTATGGGAACCTCCTCTTGATTTACACTCTCTTCTGGAACAGTTTCGACTGTGGGCCCTCTGACAACAGGTCTGCCCCCACATGACTTGGGACAGCGTGTCATCTTCACATCTCCTGTACGCCAGTCAACTTCTGGGTTGTGTTCAACAAGCCATGTGTGACCAAGAATGATGGCAAGTCGTCCAAGGCTCGTGACAGAGAATGTGGCACGTTCCGTATGATCCCCAAAGGTGCAAATGAGGTCGACTTCTTCCTTGATTGAGCCAGCCTCATTTGGGGTACCATCAATATTGTAGACGGGGATGGCACGGGGTAGGGGACGGGTCCGAAGCCTGTGTTCCCTCACAAACTCCACATCGATGAACATCCCTGTAGCACCACTGTCAAGGAGGGAGTCAATTGCAAGTGGATGCCCTGTGTCAACGGAGTGGACCTTGAGAGGTACTTTGGTGCATCGGCGGAGGTCAGCAGTACGGACATATAGAGGGACTGGAAGGTTTGCATTAGCAACTGGAGCGATGGGTTGGGTTTTCGGCATGGCTGGTTTGGTTTCAGTTCGATCAGGGATAGGAGAAGGATGCATCATATCGCCTGTGATCCCTATTGTACATGTTTCGAGAACTGAAAACCGATTCGTCGAGCGGGGCATGTCTTTCACCGCTGACTGGCCTAAAAACCCTTTCCTTCCTCTTGGACAGGGGCTTCCACCTTCTCTTTGCGTTCCTCTATCGCCGCTGCTACAGATTTAGAGACAATTGCTGCAATGTCTGCCTCTGTGAGGTTTGCACGGATTCGTGGCTTGCGAGGTTCAGGACAGTCTGGTGAAATGTGACCAGGTCTCTTACAGTTGTAGCAGGTTCGTGTTTCGGTGCGGCGGCGGGATGAGTCAATGTCCATAGGTGTCGCGTTACTGGGTGATGCTGTGGCAACAGGAGCCATAGCAGGAGTGTGGAGTGGTCGGGCAGGAGGAGGGCGATTAGGGACATGAGGTGTCTGTGCCTTCCTGACCTCTAACAGACGGCGATGATTGCGGTCAATCTGACAGGCTGCTTCCTTCCAGGCTTTGAGGTTGGATGGAAGAAAGGGCTGGGCGTGGATCTTGTCAAGGATACCTGCTGGAAGGCCACGAGCATAGGCATCCTCGAGTGCCTCATCATTAAAGCCTGTCCTGCCTGCCAGGATCTCAAATTGAGCCGTGTATTCATCTGCCGACATTCCTGACGCCATCTAAGGTCATGCAGCTTAGTGCGAGCCGTTCTGGCACGATCTGGGTCACCAAAGGCCTCCTCCACACGTTTAATAAACCCCTCCAGAGTGGATATAGAGGAGGTGCCATCAATGACAGCCTGTGTCTCGTTGTGTGCCCATATCTCCGCAGAGCCTCCCGTCATGAAGGAAAGAGCGTATAGGATCTTTGTGCGTTCATCTGGGAAGGATGCTGGCTGGACAGCGATGGACAACTTGATAGACCTGATAAACCCTTCAGTCTCTGCACGGTCTCCATTGAACTTCTCTGGTTCTGCTGCTTTGATAGAGCGAGTAGATGGAGGGACACTGTGAGGTACTGAGGGCGCAAGGGCTTGAGCAGCAGCAACAGCAGCGTTGGTGGCAGCATTGGCTAAGTGGTCGTGAACGTTAGCAATCTGATTGTGCAGTTCCTGATTCTGCAGTTGAAGTTGCTGCAACTGCTGTGCTTGGCTGGAAAGGAGGCCTCGAAGAAATGGCCCATGGTCACCCAGGGCGTCCCAGTATGCATCTGGGAGTTGGTCTGCCATAGGCTGAGATGAAGGCTGGTTAAGAAAAGTGTGTGGGGTCGTCCTATGAGCTTGATCTTCTGTGAGGGCAACACTAATGACGAAGCCACAACCAAAGATACTCAAGGAGATAAGAGCCGATACTAGGACAATGACCAACTGTGTAGTGGGTATCCTCAGAGATCAAGCTGAGGAAACGCCACCACACGGGCTACAGTCTTATAGCGCTGGCAAGGCTTACATAATAGGGGAGACGGAAACTTGTAGAAGGTTACGGAAGGTGACGGAAAGTGATGGAAGGTGACGGAAAGTGCCGGAATGTGACATGTGACGGAATGTGACAGAGTGTGACAGAAGGTGATGGAAAGTTATGGAAACTGATGGAAGGTTATGGAAACTGACGGAAGGTGACAGAAACTCATGGAAGGAAATAGAAACTTGTGGAAGGAAATGCGTGAACCCTGACAATGGGGCTCAATGTCTGGGAGAAGCTGTCATTCCCTGTGAGTAAGGCATGAGAAAAATTGTTAGATGGCAACATGTAGATATGTAAATACATACTTTTGAGATCTTTACTTACTGTACTACAAATGGGCAAGTTGAGTTTGATACTGGAGGTTTAAGGAGGCATAACTCACTAAAAAATCTGGAAATCTTGGAGCTGTGGAGAGTTTCCAGTTGAGCTCGCTGCGTGTGATGACGGCGACAGTGGTTGATGTGACGCGGCGTTGCTAGAGACGGTCACGTGAACAGTTGAGACGTGGCTCGAGACGCTGGATGTGGTTCCGACGGGTAGGACAGGTGTCCATAGCTCACCCACAGTCATGTTTTGCAGCTAAGTAAGAATTATGTGTAGTATTATCCGTAGTACTGGTCCTCTCTGCAAAACATACCTACTTAGCTTCTGCAACCCGGCCGGTTACCCTAGCTAAGATGGTATGACTAACCGGGCACTACAGGTGGATTTGAGGATTTGGATGGATTTGCCCTCCAAATCCATTTTGCAAATCCTCATCAAATCCCCTCCGTATAGCGACAGCTTCTCTGTAGACAAATAAGGAAAGGCAAATGGTGATAAAAACTGCTCCCTGGACTTACGACGCCCCTTCCCACCAGTGAAAACTGCCGCAGCTGCCGAAACGGAGGGTCTGTGAGTAAAAGGTTCTTGTACGGCAGCAGTGGAAACATACACCTGAAGGGGAATCAGTGCCCCACGTGTGTATCATGTCAATACGAGCACACCTTCAGCAAAACAGACGGCCATGCGTATGCTTTTTGAAGGGATTAAAAATATGACAGTTTTGAAAGAAGCGACTTCACCTGAGATATTCAGGATAAGGGTAAACGGTCCAAAATAACGGTTCTATGAAAGGCACCGTCAGCCTCGTCCGGGCCCAGCTGGGAAGTGGAAAGCTCTACGAATAGGAATAGCCCTTTTCCAAATCTATGTCCTGGGTAATTCCATACAAGTCGTATCTGCGTATAACTGCGTAAGAGTTCGATGACTGTCTACTCGTCGTGACTGACGTACCTCGGTGTCAAAGGTAAGAACTTTAATCATAGTTAGCCGTCTTACTCACGACTAGCTGCAAGAATTTCACCATGGTCATACAAAAGAAAGGCAAGGGAGGCAAAAGAGGAAGCGCTGACAATCCGTCCTGGCCCGTAGATGGTAATTAGTTACATCATTGAAACATATCCCGCTTGGGAGTCGCACACCTGCGGAAGCCAATGTCGCCAAGCTGAATTCCATCGTCAAGCACTTATCTGAGGTTGAGCTTAATGGTAATGGTGTTGGTGTAAAGCTTAGAAAGGAAAAATATAGTCCCATTCGCTGACGGACTCCAATATATGATGTCTCAGGCTGCCCAAGCTTCGATCCAAGAAGAAACTTCATGTTACGATCAAGGGTGATGCTGCAGCTGAGATGTCATCGAGACAGTTTTGAGAAGTCTCTTAGCCCCGTTTCCTCGAGACAAGCCACAAACTTGAAGTCATTATAGGGCTGATCACAGTAGAGGATTTGGAGGTGTAAGTACAAGTCTCGTATGTCGTTGCAATGTTGATATTTGATGAGCAGGTATCCTTATGACTCGCGTACATATGTTCTCTTTGCTTCATTTATTGGGCATTCTCTTACAACGACGCACCCCGCACAGATATACGCTGTTTATGAGCGCAATAGGAAATTGCTTGTATTGTTTGGCTTGGTGTATGTCACCGAAATTGTTGGCGCTATTGCTCTTCCAGGTACGAGCATGCCACGATGTATATTGCAACTACAATTATTGCCTTTCTACGGGAGTTTTTTCCTGACTGACCCTCCAGGTATTCCTGGGCCTTCGAGGTTATCGCCGGGTTGCTACGTTGGTCCCCAGCCACCACTATACTTCCTCACCTGGATCCCGGCACTAATCTGTGAAAGTATTCTGTGTCTTTTGATGCTGTACAAGGCTTGGACAGAGTACAAAAACAACTGCGATTCGTCGCTGCTACGCCTGATTATACGTGATAGGTGTGTTCCGACCCTCCATTCGTGTGGTTAGAGAGACTAATATAGGCCAGTGTACTCTATTTTTTAACGTAAGTACTAGATCGCGGCATCGCCTTGACATATATGAGGCTGCTCGAACCAGGTCTGCAGCGCGTTTGCCATTTTTCTCATAAATTGTCTGGTCTGGGCCTTCGCCCCTCAAATTTACATACAGGTTGCCATCTGGTGTGTGTCAAGATTCGTCATAGTACTGGCTACGTATACCAGCACCTCATTTACAGGTGGTCGGTTGCCCTCCCATGCTCATTGGGTAGTCGACTTCTGCTCAACATGCGCGAACGTATTTATGTCTCAGAAACTGCCCAGAGAGTCTCGGACTTCACGGGAATAGGGAGTTTCAGAGTTGTGGTGCCATCTGGGCTATCTGTGGAATCGGCTTGAGGTTATGTATAGGCACCACTGTGATTGGAGTTCCTGCGGACGATGTCGTGGCTCAACTCCAACCCATCACTGACAAGTTATGGGATACGGGTCGTGGGTCGTACTGTGATTAACTAGTTGGACTCAGAGCAGTCCACCCCGTTTAAACAGTGATCTTTAGAAAATGTATTGCGTGCAAATCATAAGTCACCCTCTGGATAGTTCCGACTTTCCACTGCCTTCATCATCTCGTGTGCTTCTGTCGGACCTCACACGAACCTCTGATTCTCATCCAGCTACAAGGCGTCCATCACTGGATCTAGGATGAATGATCGCTAATATAACCACAGCACTGATTCGGACGAGAATTCAAGAACATCACTGTTCTGAATCGTGTCCCACTCGTTTAAACAATGATCTCTAGAAAATGTATTGCGTGCAAATCGTAAGTCACCCTCTGGATAGATCCGAGTTTCCACTGCCTGTCATCATCAAGCCCTTGTGTGCTAGCTCCTTGACCTTTGCACCTATACCCGGCGTAGCGGTGGCGCGGCCCAAAAGCGGCAAGAGTAGGAAAGCTGTGAGGATATATACTTCTTGGTCCGTGTCTCCAAGTCGACGACATCGTCGTCGCGCAGATGTGAAGTTTCATGCTGACAAATGTTGAAACAAAGTTCATCCTTCATCAGGCGCAAGGATGAGAACGAAAGGCGGTCCTTGTGTGAAGATGTGTCGATAGAAAAGTCACAAAACAAACACTCTGCCATTACCCTTATCCGCGAGAAGCTCTCCAAGTTCGCCTCCCTCGCCGACGTGATCCCGAACACGTCCGCCCTCCGGTGCGCACTCGACATCGACTCCACGCGCCTACTTCTCCAGCGTCGCTCTCGGGACCCTCAGCGTCGCCCTTACATCGCTCACGCCCGCAAGCAGCGTGCCCCGTGTGCTCGGGCGTGAGCTGACCCTCGAGGACCGTCCGGAGGCGCTGCGGCTCGGAGCGATCGGCGTGTGTTGCATTTCGCGAATAGAGTGAATAGCTCACGCTGACGATGTCGGGGACTCGGGACTGGCTGGGTTCCAGGCGTATGCGAAGGATTTTGAGGTCCTTCGCACATTAGGCTTTTTCTTTGGCGGGCCTTTCGCGAACAAATGAAATGACGTGTGGGTCAGTGGCCCGCTTCGCGTGTAGCGATAAATCACGTGATGGCAGTGACCAGGAACCCACCGATATAATCTATTTATTCTTCTAAATTCTATGTTTCTGCGACCAATAGATATTAGCCCAACCGAATGGTGCCTAATATTTTCAGCTCAGTTGAGCCAATATATATAGGTAGCAAAAGCACTATCAATTGATACTCCCAGGACCGACGCCATGGTAAACCGCTTCCGCTGCTCCCGGCTTGGAAATCATCCTTGGGTGGCACGAATTGTGACTTCGTAGTTCTGAATCATAGTGCCTTCAAGTTTGTGGCTTGTCTCGAGGAAACGGGGCTAAGAGACTTCTCAAAACTGTCTCGATGACATCTCAGCTGCAGCATCACCCTTGATCGTAACATGAAGTTTTCTTGGATCGAAGCTTGGGTAGCCTGAGACACCATATATTGGAGTCCGTCAGCGAATGGGACTATATTTTTCCTTTCTAAGCTTTACACCAACACCATTACCATTAAGCTCAACCTCAGATAAGTGCTTGACGATGGAATTCAGCTTGGCGACACTGGTTTCCGCAGGTGTGCGAGTCCCAAGCGGGGTATGTTTCAACGATGTAACTAATTACCATCTACCCCAGGACGGATTGTCAGCGCTTCCTCTTTTGCCTCCCTTGCCTTTCTTTTGTATGACCAGGGTGAAATTCTTGCGCCTAGTCCTAAGCAAGCTGACGGCTAACTATGATAAAAGTTCTTACCTTCGACACCGAGGTATGTCAGTCACGACGAGTAGACAGTCATCGAACTCTTACGCAGTTATACGCAGATACGACTTGTATGGAATTACCCAGGACATAGATTTGGAAAAGGGCTATTCCTATTCGTAGAGCTTTCCACTTCCCAGCTGGGCCCGGACGAGGCTGACGGCGCCTTTCATAGAACCGTTATTTTGGACCGCTTACCATTATCCTGTATATCTCAAGTGAAGTTGCTTCTTCAGAACTGTCATATTTTTAATCCCTTCAAAAAGTGTACACATGGCCCTCTGTTTCGCTGAAGGTGCGCTCGGATTGACATGTTACACATGTGCACCACTGATTCCCCTACAGGTGTATGTTTCCACTGCTGCCGTACAAAAACTGTTTACTCACAGACCCTCCGTTTTGGCAGCTGCAGCGGTTTTCGCTGGTGGGAATCGGCGTCGTAAGTCCAGGGAGCAGCTTTTATCATCAGTTGCCTTTCCTTATTTGTCTACAGAGAAGCTGTCGCTATACTTAGCGTGCAGTGTAGGGGATATATCCTCGTCACTGTGTCCCACGAAAAAGGAATTCAAGCTCCGCTATTTGCTTATGTAATGCGGCGAAAATCGCCGGGACAGAAAATCGAATGGACAGGGAATCACGTTTTATGATTTTGAAATGAAAAAAAAAATGAAAAAAACATGCAATAGAAATTTTTATAAATCAACAAAATAGCACCATAGAGTTGTCGAATAGTGTCTTATGAACAAACGTATGGTCTTACTTTTTTGATATTTCGAGTGTCTACAATAGGGAAAGCGTTCTGGTGAGATGGCTTAGATGGGCGCTTAGAGGGTGCGCGGTCTATACTACCCGCTATCTTATGATTGCACAGCGTAGCATAGCTAGATCCCTCTAGAAGGGGCACCATCAAACTTCTAAATAGAAGCGAGGCGCTACCCAGGCAGGTGACCCTGAAGATAGTCACGGCGTTAGTTCAACACCGGACAAGCGCCTCAACGCAATATGACTCAGGCTGGCGTGCCAGGTGGCAACGTTTAGCGCCGACATTGATTTTTCGCACCTGGATTTGGAAGCGGTTTTGATAAGTGGTTTTGGAACAGTGATAATTATGTAATGATTGAAGGGGCCCCACCCACAAGTGCCATCATCTCACTAAGGATTAGATACTAGATACCAGAGAGATTTCTTTCTACAGTCGTTCAAGGCGACGAAGGAGGGCCATCATACGACGTTGCGTGGTCGCTGTGACGTGCGAATATTTTAATATTCAATATCTAGGATCGCTTCCACAATTTGCCAGTCCTGAGTCGACGGAACCAAACAACTCCCCCCTCTCACAGCGAACGTCCATCTACTCCCAGAGCGTTCTCTACCGCTCCCGTCTCTTCACCGTCCACTGTTTTTCAACCTCGATCGTCCAGCTGCCCAACGGCTACGCTATCTTCGACAGCGACTCCTGATGGCTTACTGTCGCCTTCGGCGGCGTTGTATCAGCAATATCAATTCGGTTGACTACCGAACAGCTGACTAGCACTCATCGATGACCTTGGTATGAGTATCATGAATAAACGTATGTGCCGCGATGATTTTGCACTTGGAGAATAAATGTCCATTATTTCCTAGTGCTCCGCCAAGTTCCTTGAACCCAGCATATCTTCCCGCCGGCACAGCTTCGACAACTCGATGGAATCTTCTATGTCTTGTGCAGCACTGTAACACGGGAGTCCGTCGGAAACGCACGATCACTCACTCGCATCACTCCCTCACAAGTGCCGACCATTGTCATCGCTGTCTTGATTCTCGAGTCGTGGGTAAGGGTACACCAGAATTTCTGTGCTCAAGATGGGAAATTGTGAGCAATACAAAGACACGTGTGAGGCACTGGAACCATACCTACCTCTCGATCCGTGCTCGTGCGGATACGTATTCAAGGCTCCCCCGCTCAACCCCAAAGCCGTCCCGCCCCACCTCCCTCCCTGTACCGAATACTCAGGCGTCGTGCACCTGTAGTGCCTTGCGGTAGCTCTTGACTGGAAGGGCAATTGGACAGATTGGGGCCTAGCCTGTGACCTGCGCCTCGGCTCTGACCTGGACACACACCTGATGACCTATACACACACACCCTAACCTTCCGTCTACGGCCAGTCTTGTCCGGTAGCGCGCCAACCCTCTCATGCTCGTCAGAGCTGGTTCAATCACCGTCTATCGGCGAGATGTGCAACTTGCACAGGCATAGATGCACTTGACATGCCACCACCCAGGTACCTGCGCATGACAGCACCCATACCCCGTCTCCTTCTTTCTGTCAGCAGCTAGTGGTGGCCGATCGCGTTCCCACCCTCGCATGTTTGTCATAACTGGTCAAACTTGTGCACCCAGTCACCTGTGCGGGAACAAACCGAGTGGATCGCGCAGTGCGGGCGAAGCGTGCGGGCGAAGCACGGGCATTCTCGAGTCGAGAATCTCGACTGATTAACCAGATCCGTGGCCACCGTCGGGCGATAGTACTCGTCGTCTCGCGTGTCTCTTTATTCTTGGACATATTAAGGTGCCTCTTTATCCTCTCCCACAACTCCTATCGTGGTTTGTGTCCAGTGTAAAATGCACCTACCCCCCACGCATAAACGCTGTCGTCCTCACTGCCCTATGGGTCCACGACCCACACAACATCACACCCCACCGGCACCCATAGCCCCCCCTAAGAGTGAGTGCCCGTTTATTTATATATTATTATATACCCTTGCACCGCCTAAACCACACTGATGACCTCGAAGTATATGGCTCTTAGTGACACCACGAGAGTTACAGTGCTAAACAACCTCGAATCTATGACTCCTTCATTTACTTCAGCCGGTTTCCATGCGTTCAGCGGAGAACCTGACTCGCTCACGATCGCCGCTAGGAATGTGCTATTCGCAAACTTGGAGCTTCCAGTGTCGGACATTAGCCCACACGGTAGGGACCCTTTGGTCCCAGGTGGTCATTCAGATATCTGGCGGACACACTTGATGCGGGACGGTGTGCGCACGCCGGTAGGTTTCCTAGATCCTTCGAGCGTATGTCTAATTACAAATCTGGTGGGTCCGTCAGATCGCACTGAAGGTCCTGCGTCGCAACCGCAGGACCCAGGACGAAGTGAACGAGGTATGTGCGATCAGGCCGTATTGCTGATTGACTGTTTACCTTGGGAATCCTCCTATATGCAGAGCTTCCAACAGGAGGTCGCGATTTGGAGAGTGCTTGATCACGCAACACGGCGGTTCACCCAGGATTGTTTCTCCGTGGTATGGTCACAGCACAGCCAGCCGGTACCTCCAGCGTAACCCCAATGCGAACCTTCTCCCTATAGTATGTCGTCCAATCTAACTCCCACGTAACACTCACGCCTCCGAAGGCCAAAGACATAGCAGATGGCCTCGCATACATGCACGGAAAAGGCCTTGTCCACGGCGACCTCAAAAGCGTACGTCTCCTCCTCCCTCGTCTAGCACCTATCGTCCTTGTAAATTAACCCCCATATACGCTAATTCCCATTCTACACAGGCGAACGTCATGATCGACGAGCATGGACACGCGCGCTTGATCGACTTTGGCCTGGCACATTTTATAAACACGCACGTGGACGTGGATCTCCCAGAGGGCTCGATCAGGTGGTGTGCGCCAGAATTGTTTCAGCCCGGTGCCGTAAGCATGCCTTCTAGCGACGTATATGCATTCGCTAGTACTGTACTCGAGGTAGGTCCATTCGCAAACCCACTCCTCCGATCGGCGCAACGACATCTTGATGATTGTGATCACGTTTATCTTGCCGTGCTGCTATAGCTCCTCAGTGGACGCGTACCCTACCACACGCTGATCGAACGGATCGTGATCTCAGAGATCATGAAGGGGATCCTGCCGTCACGCTTCTGCGGTGACTTTTTTTCTCTGCCCCGAGTGCAGGGCCTAGTTGGAGCAGAGGCGTTATGGGAGTTGTTGCAGAGCTGCTGGGTGGATGCTGCACGTCGACCGAATATGTCTCGGATGAGGCTGAGTTTGATGAGTCTCGAATAGCCTAGGATCTCTCCAAGCTTGCGCATGCGCGCAGGCGATGGCCAGGCGTGACGTGTAAGTAGCCGCCCGTCAAAATGGGTAGATTCCCACATTCGTAAAGTAGCTGCTACAGGGACTCCTTAGAGATCTTACAAAAACTGCTCAATTGTAGTTCTAGTTATGAACCGCTGCGCCTTGGGCAAAGCTGAAGGGAACCTTATGGCTAATTAGAACCAACTTACCAGACAGAGCAGTATTGGAATATTGCATATCCTACCTAAGGGATTGACATAATAAGACATCATTTCCACTAGGTGCAACTCACTGATTCATTATGGCCATACCCCATAGCAACATTGTCAGGGTAACCCCATTCATGTAAGGGTGACCCCTGAGCATTGCAGAGAGCACACAATCATGTTGTCATGATCCGTTTATTTTGGCCCTACTGATGGCCATTCAGACTTAGTATCCCTCAATACATGCATTTATCCTGTTCATCACTCAACCTTCCTGCCAAATCCATTCGGTCTATACCTCCTCCTCCTTCACTCATCCCTTCAACCATGACCCACTTGGAGGACTCACCCATTCCTGATCTGATCCATCATCCACCAACAAGCCTGTTCACAGCACCACCTTTTGGCCATATATCCATGCACCCCATTTGCTGTTTGATGCATTCATTGAGCACCCTCACCAGTCACATTGTTCACCTTCACTCCCACTACCAGCCACCTCCTATCAGTGCTGGAATGTTTGCAGCACATCCCACCCACCTTTCACACAGGGTCAAGGCTTTGGGTTGAAAAGAAGTGTGGGTTAGCAGGCAATGCGCATATGGATCCCACAGTATGCTAACCTGTTTTCACTCTTTGCTAGTCCACCTCCCTGTTGTTTCATGTTCGTATCAAACTGTTTTGTGTCTTGTCTATTACGTATCCCATCCCCACACCTCCTGAATCATTCCAACCCATCATGACCCCTCTCCTATTTGCTACTACTTCGCATTCACATGTATATCCTTTAGTTCAATTATCATACATCTTCCTTGTGCACTACCTTGCCACATTGTGATTATCATCCTGAGCCTCCCTTTCTAGGTTACCACCTTAGGAAGGGCTGGGACTTCACTCATGAGTCCTCACCTCCCATCTTCACTACGTCACCCTTTGGGGTCACCCCCTGCTGTTAGTGAAGGCCTCCACAGGAGAGCCTTCGACTTGAACGACATTTCTGCTGAGCCTTGCACATTACATCATCAAGCTACATTAGCCATTCACTTTGACTGTAGACCAGGGTCCTTTACTCAGATTACCCTACACTTCACACCCTTATGGGTTCAGCCCTCTTCACCAAACCTCATCCTTTGCTTTGCAAGGCTTTGGGCTTTTGCTGTGCTTGCCTATCTGTGATTCACTGACACACAATACTAAACACCCAAAAATCCAACGTTGACAATTAGGAGCAAGAGTGTTGAGACAGTATGTCATACTGAGACTCAGCTCTACATGAGAGCTGACCAAAAGGTTTAGAACTGAGGGCCTGGCTTCAACTTCATAGGCTGCACCCACTCAGTGTTCTGCCCTAATTCTGGGAATGGGTTTGGCTATAAACTGAGATCTGTGATTTGATATCAGACAGGAGAGCTTAGTGTACGAGGAGTTAAGTTGATATCTGAATTGAGGGAATAGTATACAGGATTGGGTGGTTTATAGTGAAGCAGGACTCAGGGTCAGGGGCATTGATGACCACAAACTAGCGGACAAGGGGAACGAAGGGATGAACATATGGGGAACTAGCTAAGAACAGGAATCAGGGGTGATGGACAAGTAGAAAGGGAAACTGAGGAAAGAGTGAACCCAAGCAAGTACCAAAGCTGAGGCTTCAGAACCAGACTTGGGAACAGATTGTAATAGAAGAGGTGGTTCATATTTGACACTTCTGACTCTGCTTCTAAAAGCAGCTGGAACAACATGTCTATATGAGCTGTTCCACCTGCTGCTGCTCCTGATGCTCTTTCCCCTTCCAATTGGCATGTCACTGGAGACATAGCAACATTTTCAGTGTTGGAAAATCCACTGGATTATTACCTCAAAATCTTCAAAAATGCTCAGGAAGGATTGAATTTCCTTTTCCATTAAACCAAATATTTAATAAATTTTCCCCACTGTGAACGGCAACCATGGGACTGCCTGGAGTTAGGAAATTCTATAGAAATACTAATTTCTATAAAGTTTCCCTATCAAATACGCAGGAAACTAATGTTTTCATAAAGTTTCCAAACTGAGGAAATTTTATGAAATATTTAGTTTCATAGTGGAGGAAAGTCAATGTTTCCTGAACATTTCTTCAAGCTTTTGAGGTGACAATTTTACAATTTTTGAAGGATTTCCTGAAACCAAAAAACTTTGACAAAACAATAAATCTTCATTCCTGAACTGTGTGACGACATGCATGCCTTCTCCCTTCTATGTCCAACATACATTGGAAGTGGCAGACTCACTTCCCATTAATACCCTTATCACTGGAAAAGGCAATGATTCTGGACCTGAAGCATTGGAAGCTGTTGTCAATGTGGGTGCTGCAGGCCTCAAGCTGTCAGGGGACACCCTGTTGGTCTCTTTTATTTTCTTTATGCCTTGTCTTCCTTCCCTTTCTTCCCCTACCTCCTTCTATCTTTCCCCTCCCACTCCTAGGTTCATATGACATACTCCCCCATTTGTGTCCACAACTGGTAGTTTGGTCTACTCAGGAGCTATATAGTTAGTTGCTGAGGTAATAGGATCCTTACCTTGTTCTCTTTGGATCCCTTTACCTCAGGTATGTCGCTACTGGAGTTACTGACCTAGTACTTATATATTCTTTGGATCCCTTTACCTCAGTCCTGTGTGGGCAGGTAAGGTTGCCCTTACACAAGCTGCATGAAGTAGGTTGGCTCACTGTCAACATTGCTGGAAAAGTTTTAATTTTCTCCTGCATAGGATTGGGGGAGCATGCCAGCAGCAATCCAGAACTGCTTGGATATCAGAGATAAATATGATGTTCAGGTGCTTCACTCATCTCCATTTCATGGTGCAGCATATAGATTGAGATGACATACTCATCTCAGGTCAATATTCATACTGATATGCTTAATGAAAGCGGATTTGTTGAGAGTATGTAGACTGTGAACCCCTTGAGGCATACCATTGGCTGACCGTTTTCAGGTACCATTGAAGCATTCGGAGGCCATACAATCCATCCTTATCACACCCAAGGTGCAGGTGAGAGCTACCTGCTACTTTCCTGATTTTCAGACCTCTCTCCAAACTGACCATCTTGGACCCTCCAGTTTGTGGCTGACAAGAGCACACACTCTGCCTCCTATTTTGTATTATCACTGCGAAAAGGGTAAAATTCTCAACTTGGAAATACACGATGAAAACACATTCTTTACATTTAGTACACACATAGTTCTCAAAGTTGCCCATACATGTCTAATAACTTTTTGTTCCATGTATGTATTTGAGTGTTTTGGAATACTTTATATTTTCTGGAATGTTCTAGAGACCAGGCGACGAACAGACTACTCTTATCTTCATGTCTCCTGGTCTCTAGAACATTCCAGAAAATATAAAGTATTCCAAAACACTCAAATACATACATGGAACAAAGAGTTTTAGACATGTATGGGCAAATTTGAGAACCATGTGTGTACTAAATGTAAAGAATGTGTTTTCATCACGTATTTCCAAATTGAGAATTTAACCCTTTTCACAGTGTACGTATGTCTCCATTCCTACAACTGTAAGGGCAACCCTGGCTGGTTGTGGAGATCACACTACCACACAACTGACAAGGGGAAATCCAAAGTATGTATAAATGAACAGAGTATACAAGAGAGGGGATTCTCACCTGACAAGGGGAAATCCAAAGAGAAAGGTCTAAGGACCCCCAATGTCAGCGAGCCCGTATTATACTAGGCTGCGCAGCCAGGGACAACACTTGGCACCTGCCATCAACCCTGCATCCCCCTGACCTCCCTGACCCTTGATCGACCCTTGATGCCACCTATTACACAAGTTGCTTGATTTCCGACACCATTCCAAGAGCAGAAGTCGGAAATTGGAGTGGAACTGGCAAAGCGAACAGAACTGGTGGAAGTTCTCCCAGAAGCGGAATCATTTCTGAAAGCGGAGGCGGAGATGGAATCGGAACTGGAAGCGGAGTCGGAAATGGAGTCGGAAATGGAGTCGGAACTGGAAATGGAAAACAGGGTGTCCCCTGACATCACCCCCCCTCTAGCGTGCTGCGTCCTCGAAGCATGGGACACGAGGGATTGAAAGGCCAGTGATGGATTTGGCGAGGGGCACCAGGGTGTGTCCTATCGAAATCGTGGAGTTTGTCTGGAGCGGAGACATCTTGCTCCGGGACCCACTAATTCTCCTCATACCCATACCCTTCCCACTTCATGAGGAATTGGAGTCGTCCTTGTACAAACCGGCTGTCCAGGATCTGTTCCACTACATAGTGCTCTTCCCCATCTACAATTTCCGGTGGAGGTGGCGGATGAGCCTTCCGACCTGGAATTGGGTCCTCAAGTGCGGGGAGCAACTTCACTACATTGAAGATGGGGTGGAGGCGCGACATGGACATCGGAAGTTGGAGGCGGTTGTCAAGATTGGTTTTTAGGCGTTAATATCATGTATTAGTGAACACAGCGAATGCCCAAATAACTTGTGCAAATAAGTATGCCGTTCGGCGAATAGGTGAACCAACAAATGTTCACAAGATAAGAGGGTTGCCCGAATGGAACTCGCCCTATCTACAGTCGTAGCGAAATAGCCCGTGACACTTGACGATGTAACGTGCAAGGTGTCACAGAAGGTCTGTCTAAGTAGCAACAATACCTTCGCCGGCGAAGGTGCTCCTTCGGAGCCCTTTGCCGACAGCACAGAAAATAGTTCGAGGCTAAGGTAACGAAGATGAAGTATGAGAACTCACCAGTGATGCCTAAGTCCTCTTCTGGTTGAAGATAGAAATCTACAGGAGAAGGCTGAAGACAATGATCACAGCGAGGTCAAGTTTGCACAAGATGGATGTATGATAATTAAACTGGAGAATATACATGTGAATGTTGTTACGACCGTTCATTTCCGACTTCCGACCCTCAGTTCCGCCATACGTTCCGCCCCTCCGACATTTCCGCCATTCCGCCCCTTGTACATTTCCCTTGTTCTTTCGACTCTATTACTCGGACCCACCGGACCCACCTCGCTATCCATCAAAACCATATATCCGGTCACCCTTGTAGTTCGTTGTCAGATATCTTTTCCCGACCCCTTGTTCTTTGCCATTGTTCTACCTTACCCTGAACCCCCCTTGTAGTCCCATTGTTCCCAATTAGTTAGTTCCCACACATTGTACTCGACTTCCGCTTCCTCCGGAATTTGTTTAGTACAACACCATTACTTGTTGCTCTGCGCTTTGTATAAAACCCCCCTCATGTATGTCTGTTATTCTGAAATCAGATAATCACCTTCGATACTTGATTTCCTTCGCTCCATCTCCTGTTCTTAGCACAGCGGGTCTAGCAAGATCAGTCCTTCCGTCTTCCGCCTTCCGCCTCAGTTCCGACTCAAGTTCCGACCAAACCCTTGACTCAGTACTTTCCGACTTCCGACTCATTTCCGAAATACCTAGGACGATAGTTCATTGGGGGCGCAACCTATAAGTTGAAGCCGCTGTCCTTTCCAGTTCCGACTTAGTGGAAATCTCGATACGTAACAAATGTAGACTACTTATACTGAATGCTCATATGGTGCTAGCGAATAGGAAAGAGGCCGTCTGGAGTCAGGGTTGGATAGGGGTGCAGGGTCAGGATATATAATAGATGAAATAGACATATAGAATGGAAGAGGGGTGCGAACATGAAACGATGGAGAGGAAAGAGGGCGAAGGCCCCTATGTATGAAAACACGCCTTGGGACCTGCATATACACCACCCTGCATGGACTCTTCATCTGCTGGGTTGATACCACATGACCTATGGGTAGGATGCCCCGTGAATGCATTCTGGCCATAGGAACACCCAAAGGGTGTTGAGTTGAGAAGATGATGGGACCAGTGATGAACCATCAATCTGGGTAAAGGATGTCGATCGTGTTTGATGGTGTGCCTGCTGGTGAATGATGCGAGTAGCGAATGGTCATATGGCGAATGTGGCGAATAGCGAATGGAGCGAGGAGTGAATGGTGCGAAGACGAGCGAACATGGAAGAGTGGTGAAAGGGAAAACAGGGATAGCTGGGTACAAGAAATAAATGAGTCATGACAGCCTGCACCTCCTTGCAATTCATGATAGGACCAGTGATGAACCATCAATCCAGGTAAAGGATGTCGATCGTGTTTGATGGCATGGCTACTGGCAAATGATGCAAGTAGCGAATGGTCATTTGGTGAATGTGGCGAATAGTGAATGGAGCAAAGAGTGAATGGAGCGAAGCCAGGCGAACATGGAAGAGTGGTGAAAGGGAAAACAGGGATAGCTGGATACAAGAAATGAATGGGTTATGACAAATGTGTAGTGAAAACTTCAGCGAAGCTAATTCGTCCTACCCTGCAGTGGTACGAGTCCCATTGAGTCCAACCTGCATGGAGGCTGCAACTGACACTATCCAAATGCATCCTGAGCATGTGGGTCTGTCATGGAGAGGGAGTTTAACAGATGATGGGTTCTATGATGGATGATGGCCCCAACACCTGGTGTCCTGGCAGGAATGATGCGAATAGCGAATGCGAAAGCAGTATGGCGACGAATATTTTGGCAAGATATTCGCTGGTTCAGGAAGTTGTTCGCTGGTTCAGGAGGTAATTCGCTGTGTGTTGAGGGATGATTTGCAGAATAAATGAATCATGACAGCGGTACACATTCCATCCAACCCTCTGCATCACTGTGTAGGGCCCAAGGTAGCGGTGGGCAAGCTTCTGCGAAGGGCGTGTGGTGCAGATGTCACTTGCCTCTAGATACACCTTGTCTCCAACTTGGTACTCCAGGGCAGGAACCCGGCATTGGTTGTAGTACCTTGCCATGTCATCCTTGGCCTTCGCAAGGGCAGACTTGGCTTCTGAAAGGGTGGAGTCCATCCGGTCTCGGAACTCATTGACTGTCTCGAGTCGGGACTCTGCCTGGTGTGGCTCGAATCCCATCCGTGGGTGTCATCCGGAGTTGAGCAAGAAGGGAGTCTGTTGTGTGGTGGAATGTACATGGTTGTTGTATTGGAATTCTGCCAGTGGAAGTAACTCGTCCCAGTCATCCTGCCTCTCATTGACAAAGAGGCAGAGATATTTCTCCAGCTCCTGATTGACCCGTTCTGTCTGTCCATCTCCCTGTGGATGGTACGCTGTGGTGGTAGCCAGCTTTATGCTGAGCAGGCGGTAGAGCTCCCGAGTCAGTTCCATGACAAACTGCGGACCTCGGTTGGAAATGACTTGCTTCGGGAGCCCATGCAACTTCCAGACATGCACAAGGAACAGGCAGGCCGCTCCGAGGGCTGTGATCATCATGTGCATCAGAATGAAGTGGGACACCTTGCTTACTGAGTCCATGACGTTCATGATTGCGTCGTAGCCGTGAGGCTCTGGAAGTTCAACGATGAAGTCGACACTGATGGTGTCCCAGCGGGATTCTGGAATCGGGAGTGGAACAAGTTCTCTGACAGGCGGATGTCGCTGTGTTTTGGTCCGGAGACAAAGGTCACATGTCCTCACGTACTGTCCAATGTAGCGGGACATCTGAGGCCACCAGTAGTTCCGAGCCACCAACTCCAGCGTCTTCCACCTGCCAGCATGCCCAGTGACCCAGGTGTCATGGTGCTGGGACACAATGTGGCGGCAGAGGTCCGCCCCACCTGGAATATAGACCTTACCCCTGAAGTGGAGCAGCCCATCACGTTCTGACCACTCCGCTGCCTGTACAGACCGTGAGTGCCCTTTCCACGGTTCCTCCACTGCCTTCACCACCGATTCCTCCTTCTCTCCATTCCAGTACTGCCTCCGGATGTCCCGGTGCATTTCCGCTTCCACCCCAACTGCAGTCACTCATTTGAGGGCGTGGATAGCAAAGAGACCTGGGCACAGCAGTGTTATGTCAGCATTGTCGCCGTTTCAGCTTCCATGATCCGCACGGCGGGACAGGGCATCGGGCTTGCCTATGGTGCAGCCAGGGTGGTGGTGGAGCATGAAGTTGAACTGGGACAGGTGTAGGGACCACCGTGCTTGTCGTCGGTTCAGCTTCTTAGATGTGCAGAAGTACTCAAGGTTCTTGTGGTCTGTCCAGATCTCAAACGGGCATAGAGCACCCTCGAGGAAGTGTCGCCACTCCTCCAGCGCTCGGATGATTGCCAGCATCTCCTTGTCGTGGATCTCATAGTTCCGCTCCACTGGACTAAGGCTCTTAGAGAAGAAGGCAATCGGATGCCACCCCCTGCCATCTTCCGATGACTGCTGTGACAAGACCGCTCCGGTGGCTGTGTCGGAAGAATCCGCCTCGACTCAATAAGGGTGAGAGTCGTCGGGAAAGATCAGGACCGGGGCAGAAGTGATCAGCTCCTTGAGGTTGTCAAAGGAGGCCTGTTCTGGCTCCCCCAACCGCCATCCAACCTCCTTCTTGGTGAGGTCGAAGAGGGCATGGGCATGGCGGGAGAAGTCCTTGATGAACTGCCGGTAGAAATTGACAAACCCAATGAAGGACTGGACCTCCTTCTTGTTCCGCGGCACAGGCCATTCCGATACACCAGAAACTTTGACTGGGTCCATTTCCACCTTTCCTTCCGACACAATCACCCCAAGATACTCTATCCGCGTCCGCTCAAATTTACAATTTTCCGGCTTAAGACACAGGTTGTACTCCTGGAGCCATTCCAGCACTCTCCGCATGACCTCCCGATGTTCCGACATGGTTTTCATGAAGATGAGGATGTCATCGAGGTAGACGCAGACAACCCCTTCTGCTATCATGTCACAGAAGATGTCATTCATCATCGTCTGGAATGTGGCAGGACTATTGGTGAAGCCAAAGGACATGACCTGTGGCTCAGAGAGTCCTCGGTTGGTGCAGAATGCGGCCTTCCACTCGTCTCCCTCACAGATCCGAACATTATTGAAGCCCCAGTGGACATCCAGCTTGGTGAAGTACCTTGCCCCGCGGAGTTGTGTGATCAGTTCGGAAATGAGTGGAATGGGGTACCGGTTCTTGATCGTGATCGCATTCAAGGCCTGGTAATCCTGCACAAGTCTGAGCGAGCCATCCTTCTTCTTGATGAAGAACACCGGAGATGCCATGGGTGACTTGGAGGGGCGGATCCTCTCTGTGGATCCTCTCTGTATGTAGTGATGGGCACGGCCCGGCCCAGGCCGCGGCTTAGCCCGGGCTGAGCCGCCAAAAGCCCGAGCCAGGCCAGGCCCAAGCCGTTGGTGCGCCGGGCTTCCAGGCCTGGCTCAGGTTTTGACAAGCCCGAGCCGAGGCCTCATAGGCGCCCGAACTATAGGATCTTCGGTGGCTAGAAAGGATACTTCTACTCACGGTAAGCTGCTTTAGAACTGCCAGTTTAGGATTTTAGTTACGGAATGTCATCTATTGTAGTTATGGTGGCCTTACATAAAGGATCTCTTTTTCCGCCGCCACTGCCGCCTGGCTCTTCACCTTTTCCTTCTGCCCACCATCGCCCCTACTAGGGCCTCGAGAGCCCCGCCCCATCCCCAGCCCCCTCCTTCTCCTTCACACCTGCACCCACCGAGCCCTTCCCCCCAGCCTCCTGCACCCCCGCGCGGCCGCGCCAGTGTTGGCCCCTAAGGGTAAGCCTTAAATGGTCCTACCCTTAATTAAGGCCGTAACGTTACGGCTTAACTGGCGGGCGGGAGATGGTAACCCTTAATTAACCCTTAACTCATATATTCTATTTTTCATGATTTTCCAGCCCAGCGGTTGGAGGAGAGGGATGCAGAACTTCAGTCTAGCAACCGGCGCCACACCACCAAGTGAAAATCTATTACACTCGAAAATCTGTTCGGTGGCACCAAGCACAAGCCTGCACACCCTTCGAGAATCATTGAAGAGGAGGAGGAAGCCCTGGCTCAGGCTATGGCTGAAGCAGCAGAAGATGAGGTGCCAGATGATGGTGCCATTGAGATTGGATCAGATGAAGAGTACCAATGAATACTCTAAGTAATAGGTGAATATATTTCTGAGAATTACAACCAATATTAAATATTCAAGTTATATTACATATTCATGTTAATGCCCTTAACTCAACACCCTTAATTAAGCCTTAATCCTTAACCTACCCCTTAACACGCACCAGTGCCCTTAATTAAGGCCTTAGGAGCCAACACTGGGCCGCGCTGCCCACCCCTGGCCCTGCAGCGCAGGGTTGAACACCGTGCATGGCTTATAGCACGCCTGATGCACGTCACATGCATGTGCAGGTACACGCGAGGAGCGCAAGAGCAGCGGTAGGGGCCTTGCTCTCAGTGTGCATGTGCAGGTGTGCGTGGGGGTGGGCATGGGTGCACGTGGGCATGCACATGCAGCTGCGTACATGCGTATGGGGGCTGCGGGTGCATGGGGTGGGCTGGCTGGTGTAGGGGAGGCGGCCGCGACCGCTGCGGGTGGTGGCGATGTGGGTGCGCATGTTGGTACAGGTGCGATACGTATCTACTAGTTCCCCACCAACAGGCCGCGGCCCAAGCCGGGCCGGCTGTTGAGGGCCTGCCTTAGGATTTGGAAAGCCTGAGCCCGAGCAAGCCGGGCCCAAGCCTGGGCTTTGGGGCCGAGCCAGGCCATGCCCATCACTACCAGGTTTTCTGCAAGGAATGCATCGAGCTCTACCTGCTCCTTGGGTGACAGCGGGTAGACCTTGTTAGCAACTCGGGGTTATGGCAGGGAAGGTTCGGTAGAGTTCTTAGAAAGCTAGAATCAAATTCACTCTCTCAGTGAATTTATTGTCACTATTATATTAATACAATACCTAGAATCAAATTCACTACATGATTTTCAGTCAACATGCTATGAAAATATAAATAATACTACTCGCCTCTCTCAGTGAATTTATTATCACTGAGAGAGGAGCACTATCCTGTCTCAGAAGGCATATACGTGCACCCGGCCCTTTAGCGCTCAAGAGCTCGCACGTCGAAGTCATTTCAAACTCCGCTGGGTGCAGCCACCTGTGAAAATAGAGATAACAAAATGAAATGGAGAGATAGGGAGTGACTGGAAATTTACAAAAATAATCAGAGAAGTGAATGCATGGTACAAGAACAATGTGAGAAGAGATTGAAACACCATACAATAAATCGAATACATTATGCTTGATTTTGGTGGGAGCATAAATGCACCCAACAGACCTTGCAGTTGGTGGGCTTTGACCCAGGCTCCAACTCGATGGCATGGTCCCACAGCTTCCGTGGAGGCAGGGCATCAAATGACTCCTTGGCAAAGACGTCCTCAAACTCCCGCAGGTACTCCGGAATCTCCACCTCCACTTTATCATGCTTCCTGGAGGCTTCAGCAAGGCGTTGCGAAATATTTCCGGTGGCGCGGATGTGTTCCGCTTCCGGTGGAAGGTTTACGTACAGCAAGTGCTCCCCCTCCGCCAGAGTGTCTTCCGGGCCAGGTCGGACGATGTCAGAATTGGAATCGGAAGTGGAAGCTGGTTCAAATTCCACTTCCAAGTCTTCTTCTGTAAGCAGTGGATAGGGGCCGGAATGACATGTCTGTATGAGCCGTTCGGTCTTCCGCTGCTCCTGGCGCTCCTTCCACACTTCTGACCAGCCCCACACTTGGCTGGGCATCGACTCATGAGCACCTTCCGAGTCTGCCAATTGATCTCCAGGTTGTGCTCCTGAAGCCAGGTAAACCTGAGGATGATGTCTTGCTTCCCCAGGCTGGTGACTGCAAAGGAAGTGCGTTCTGTGTGTCCATCATAGCGGAGAATTGTGTCTACTATCTCCGTGATGGACCCTGCCTCATTGGGGCTTCCATCCATATTGAACACCGGGATTGCACGTTGCAACTTCCGCGTGGTCAGTCGGTTCCATTCCACATAGTCCCGGTCTATAAATGTAAATAACCTGTGTATCTACATGTACAATAGTTATTACATAATCCCAGTGGGCCCCTTAGGGACCCACTGTATAGGAGGATATTCATAATGGTTATGTAATACAGCATATATGAGTATATAATATATACTATAAGAGTATTAATAACAACATATAGGAATATATAGTAGTATTTATAAGGAGAATAATAGATGTTATTAGATGATTCTGTATATATTTAAACATCTCGAAGATATATATACATATGAGAGAGTATTAGACTACAAGATAGAGTAACAGATACTTGGAGAGATACTTGTAACAGATATGAGTAGGAGTATTAGTATGACTAGTTATAATGAGAGAGTATTAGACTAGCATATGGAGTAATAGTAGTTGTATAGATATTTGTAATATATATGAATAGTTATAATGATATAGTGTATATTAAAAGTGGGTAGAAAAAATAAGAAGAGACGTAAAAATTGGCATCGGCGTTCTCGTTGGCGGAACGGCCGCTCGGGGAGGGACAAAATAAAATTTATTTATAGCCCAACAATAAGATTGGCATATACTTTCGTCCTCTTCTTTTCTATAATTTGAGAATAAAATGGGTGAAGCTACAGGTAATAAAAAGTTGTGAGCATCCGCCATAGTTTATGCGTGGGAACCAGCCAGCGGTCCCCATCGCATCTTACTCTCACCTGTCACTACGTAGCATTCAGAATACCACTCATTGGTCAAGTTCTGTAGTGCCCTTGTGATACAAGGTTCTAAGATCTACACCCTTTACACCTTTTTGAACTATCCTGCGGTTGATCACCACGCGACCAACCGATAGTGGATTCGAAGCAATCTTGAAAAAGATCACTGCGTCGACGACTAAACATCGTTGAGACCCTCCAGTAGACCTTCTACTGTCGGCTGCGAGCATGATGATTCCACGCAGTCGAAGATGGACACCACGCCCCAGGCGCAGCCCAGCGACACAACGGCTGATGCTACCCTTGACCAAGAGTCCAGGACGATAGAAGACGGAGAGATCGTAGATCTCACCGCCCTCGCCCCCTCAGTAGAGGACGAGGAAAACCCCGACCACGTCTCGTCGAGCGTGGCCAAGGAAGATACGACGCCGGGCAACGAGCTGGCGCCGCCCCCCCATCTCTCTCTGCCCAAGGACAAAGGAAAGGGCAGAGAAGTCTCGCCGCTGTCAGACGATAGAGCAACAATGTCAAGGCGGGCACAAAGCCACGACTCAAACCGACGCTCACAAAGTACAGCGACGACGATCGTCCCTGAAGGGGGACGACGGCAAAAAAGACGAGCCCCAGAAGATGGTCAGGACTCGGAGTACTCGATCTCCAGTCGCAAGAGCTCAAGGGCTCATGCCATCGACCATGAGACGGCAGAGGCTCTGAACAAACAGGTGCAGGCTGCACTGCACCGAAGCACGCTGACGCGCCACAAGCACGATCAGCTGGCATCGCAGCTTGACAACGCCACCGCCGCCCTAATGGCAATCGGCAATGAACTCCACCAGGCGGAGGAGATCAGGCTGCAAGACGCAGCCACACTGGAGGACATCCAGAAAGCCCTCCGCCCACGCGGGGAACGCGACGCAACTCGTCTGAGCTCGCGACAGTCTGCAACCAATGAACGCAGTCGCGACGTGGAAGACCCGCACTGAAAGGAGCGGGACAAGCAGCGAATGCTGCTGCCAGCCGTCCTGGTCGAACAGGACGTAAGGTTCGGGAACGAACCTCAAGAGCAACCGGCTGCCCCAACAGACAGCCGTAAAACAATCCAACAGATCGTTAGGGATCAGGTCACCTCAGAGCCTGACTCTGAGACGACGACCGAAAGCTTAGAGCTTGAAGTCACACACTGGCAGCATAAAGAAGCCACAGCCGTGCGCCACCACACACGGGCACTCGAGCTACTAGCGAAGAATGCTGAAGAGACAGTGGCCCACAGCCACACTGCTCAGCTGCCCGACGAGCAGCTCATGCAAGCCGTACAGGATGCACGGCAGGTGTGCGCAGCCTACAACAGCAGGCTGCGGATCCGCAATGCGGGACTGACCAGGGACACCAGGCACAAAACACCCCCGGAACCGAGAGCACAAAATGCTCCCGATCCCAAGCCCGATCCGGGCCCGGGGCCCGTCAGGGCATATAACAGCCTGCCCCATGCAGCGTCACAACCGCGCGAGCGATCCATGGCCCCAACGGAAGGCCAGGGAATCCCTGACCAGGCCGACATCGTACCAATGGAGCCGTATGACGGGATCACATGGATGATCCACGTGGCATTAGCAGACGCCGCGGACACAGACCCGGATAAGTCTGTGCTAGCGAAAGCCAGCGTAAAATTGGCTCACCCTGAGCCATATGCCGGGGGATCTGACCTCAAAGAGTTTGAAATCTTCATGGCAGCCATCCTACGATGGCTGAAAATGAATTGCCTCCTAGGGCCAACCAGCATAGACATGCAGGTCAGCTACGTGGGCACTTGCCTCACCGGCAAAGCCCAGGAGTGGTTCCTTCGAAACGTAGAACGCTTCGATCGCCAGGTCCGCAGCTGGACGCTGGAAACTGTGATGCAAGGCCTTCAAAAAAGGTTCCTGCACACACTGACATACCATCACACATCGAATAAGTTCAACGCAGTCATGCAGGGCATGAAAACCGTTCAGGAAATGCTGAACGAGCTCACGAAATACATGGCACGTATGATACAGCTGCCAGACAATTACACGTTCTGGAGACGGTTCGTATCAGCGCTGCGCGAAATGCTGTGCAACGAGGTCCTCAAAAAGGGCTATAATGCCGAGAGCAGCTCAATAGAGCAACTCTTCGAGACGGCCCGGATGATTGAGGAGGCATCCCAATATAACATGGGGATGCGCCGCGCAGAAAGCGCCGCAGCAACAGCAAGCACTGCCCGGCTCACAGGGAGAAAGCCGTTGACACAAACGGGCCTGACCAGGCCCAGCCTGTTCTCAAGAAGCAGAACAGGACAATGGCTACCGCCCTCACGCCCAGCACAAGCTGGACACCCGCCTGAAGCTAAACAACCTCAAGCATCAGGGTTGTCCCCACGACCTGCCCCACCAACGAAAATGTTGGGCCAGCCTAATGATCGGCCCAGCGGAAGCCAAGGCAACGCCATGTGTTTTGAATGCGGCCAACCTGCCCACAAAAAGGCAGAGTGCCCCCGGCTTAGGTCCGGTATAAGGACAGCAGCCGCGAGGCACGATGATGACGCCGAGGATCTGGAGATGGATCTCTGTCAAAATTCTCTTCAACAGATTGATGAAGAGGGGGAGGGTGATCCCTAACCCAACGACACTCCGGATAACGGAGATGCGCCTGCTGAAGGGTGGGTCCCCAAGCCATCCCAATACTATGAATGGGACGAAGAGGTGGAAGACACCACCTACAGGTCCAGCGCAAGAGGATGAAACCACCACGAAGGTCATGGTGGCACCCACGTCGGTCACGCCAGACAAAGCGGCCGAGCCGGTGTACCACCACCGAAGCAAACACAGGACGTGGCCAACGCGCCCGCGCAGGGAGAACTGTACCTATCTGGGTACTGGGAAATAAAGGGCGTAAAAGCACACTGCCTGCTAGATAGCGGCAGCGAAGGGGTACTGCTATCCCCTGAATTCACGCGAGCTACAGGGATGAAGACATTCTCCCTGGAGCAACCAATCGCGCTGCAGCTAGCCTGCATAGGCAGCCATTCCACGATCAACTATGGAATGAACACGACCATCAAATTTGGTCGTGAGACATACGATGAATATTTCGACGTAGCGAACGTCGAATATTACGACGCTATCTTAGGGACACCGTTCCTAAGGAGATTCGGCATAACCCTGGACTTCTCGAGCCCAGGGACGATCCGCAAGGGGAACAAAGTGATCCCCACAGGCAAGGTCTCATTCGATGACGACGGATCGACGAACAAGGACAAGGGGCCATGGGTGAGCAGGATCACCCAGGCACCGAAGCCTAACCTGGCTCATTGAAGCCAGGAGGACGAGTCGCGGGACGACTTGTCCTCAAACTCACCCTACAACCGTAGGGAGAGGCGCTCTCACCTAACGGTGAAAGCGATGGGAAAGAGGAAAGCGGGTCCGCGCACCGCGGGACCTAATAGACGCCAACAGCGCCTAATGGCTTCTAAGCCAACCACCACCATCATCCTCACGGATGATGACCTTCCTCGCCTCCACGAGGAATGGATGGAATGAATCACTGACTTAGTCAGTGGAATTCCATTAGAACTCCCACCACTACGGGAGATCAACCACGAGATCAACCTCATCGATCCCAACAAGCACATGCAATATCGACTACCGAAATGCCCCGAACACTTCCGAGAGGAACTGTCGGCTAAGATAGAATGATACACCACTGCAAGGTGGTGGATTCTGGCAGTCGCGCAGCAGGCAGTGCCCATGCTGTGTGTGCCGAAGAAGAATGGTACATTGCGAACTGTCTTCGATCTGCACCAGCAGAATGAGAACACGGTAAAGGTCGTCACGCCCTTCCCGGATCAAGATATCATTCGCAGCGACATGGCTCGCTGTCGATATCGAACAAAACTCGATATGTCAGAAGCATACAAGCAGATCCGGATCCATCCAGATCACGTAGCAAAGACTGCCTTTGCCACGATCCTTGGCACCTTCAGGAGCCAGGTGATACAGATGGGGGACTGCAACACCCCATCAACATTCCAACGGCTGATGACAGCCATTTTCCACGACTGCATAGGTCGCTTCATCCATGTATACATGGACGACATCTTCATATTCTCGCTCTCAATACAAAAGCATAAAGAGCACCTCTACATCGTCTTTGACAGACTGAGGAAGAATCACCTTTTTCTGAGCAAGAAAAAGGTGGACCTCTATTCCATCCGAATGGAGTGTCTCGGCCATATTATCGATGGCCGAGGGGTACATGCCGACAAGGACAAGATGCAACGCATCCGCGAGTAGCGCAGGCCACGGACGTTCAACGACGTCCAGCGTTTCCTCAGGATGGTACAGTATCTGGCACACTACATGCCAGATGTTAGCCATATACCACCCCACTATTGGGCTGTGCGCGTAATAACCGTCCATTCGAATGGACGCCACTACTAGACAAATGCTGGCAAAGCATTAAGGCATTGGCCTGTAAGGCCCCGATCCTGCATCCAGTAGATGCAAGGTGCCCAGAGCCGATCTGGGTGATCACCGACAGATCAAAAGCCGGTGTCGGTGCGGTCTACGGCCAAGGTCCTGACTGGAAAACTTGTTGACCTGCCGGCTTCTTGTCAAAGAAGTTCAGCGTTGCTCAGCAACACTATGTAAGAACCCAGCCTTTGGCCAGTTACTTACCTGTATAACTTTCTTCCGAGCCCGAGCCTTGTGATACTCGTGCCCGAGTACATATGATTCTTATCCTGCACCTGAGCCCGAGCTAGAGCTCATATCCGACCTTGATCCCATGCCCGTATCCCCTTAGTTACTGATTCCGCTCCATCACGCATCATTCATATATTACCTCACCCTGACCTCACTCCCCTGACCTCGCCCTGACCTCCACTAATATGTTCACCCCTGACTCATACCCTCGCTCGTATATAAACCCCCCTGTATGCATTCCTACTCCTTGGTCTGAAAATCAACTATCGTATAACTTCAATCCCTAGTTAGTTTCTAAGCCTCACCTATTAAGCCAAACCTCGCCTCTTATTCGTTTGCCTCCAAAGTTGGGACTCGTGCGTAGGGTTGGCGCAGCACATAAGCTGAAGCCTAGTCCCTCTCCGACTTCCCCATCCAAACCTCACCCCATAACCTCGGACCTTACCTCGGATTTCGCCCCCGACCTCGGTCAACCTTACGACGGGTCATATCATAACAGTATTTTCAGACTGCTTACACCCTACGTATCCCTTTTCTTCACTATGTCCATGATAACTTGTTCCCACACCCTTCGGGGTATATCAGAACAACGACGTTTCTCGGAAGCCCCCAACAATTCACCACCGTCCACGGGGATACCCCTCGCAGACCCCGCCGAGCCTAGTAACAAAGGCAAAGGTAGGGCTAACCCCGGTGACCCTTCAGGTGATCCAGGTGATGGCTCTGGAGGTTCTGACAACGATTGGGACCTCCCCAACCTGCCACCCGAGGACCTTGGTGACCTCGAGGACAACAAGCTTATGTGTCGAGTGTTCATCAAGCTTGCGAAACCTCGCGAGTCCGAAGCACGAGCCAAGGTCAAGGAACCGGATAGTTATGATGGTACTGACCAGGCCAAGCTTCGCACCTTCTTCCTTCAATTCGTACTCAACTTCCGAGATCGTCCCACAGCATTCAAGACTGGGGCCTCAAAGGTGCAGTATGCTATTTCTTACCTGTCCGGCTCAGCTCTACAGTATTTCGAGCCGGCGATCCTCGGCGAAGTCCTTCCTGAGCCAGATTGGCTCGAGGACTGGGACAGCTTCAAGGCCGAGCTCGAGCTCAACTTCGGCCGATATGACAATGCTGCCCAAGCCGAGATCGACCTCGAGAAGATCGTTATGAAAGAACACCACAAGGCCATGCGATTCTTTATCGACTTCGCCCGAGCTTCGACTAGGACTCAGTGGAATGATGCAGCCCTCCGACACTTTGCCTACAAGGGCTTGGCCAAACGAATCAAGGACGACTTACTTCACTTCTCTCAATTCCGCAGCCTCGCCGAGCTTAGGAACTTCGCGCTGGAATGCGACAGCCGTTACTGGGAGCGTAAGGAATATGACGCCATGATCAATGGTCGTAGCTCCCAGCCTGCACACGCCGCTAATCAGTCCAGCAGCAATGCCACTAACAACAACCAGTCTTCCAGCGGTTCCAATAACAATAAGAACCGCAACAAGACTAACAACAATGGCAAGGGTTCCAGCAACAACTCTTCGAGCAACAAGAGTCAGCCCAACATATCGAGCAAGCTCGGGAAGGATGGCAAACTACTTCCCGAGGAACGCCAACGTCGGGTCAACCAGGGCCTTTGTCTGCTTTGCAGCACCAAGGGCCACATCGTCAAGGACTGCCCAAAGAACAAGTCTACCAACGGTAGCGGTTCTAAAGGTCGGGCAGCGAAGACCCCTAACGAGGGGACTTCAGCCTCCATTACAGAGGTGAAAAAATAGGTAGCAACCTCGGAACCACACGATCCGAGGATTGCGGTAACCTCACCCATGTGCTCAGACTCAGTGCCGCTTCTCATTCATTGTCCAAAGATTCCCTTAATGTAGATCTAACCTCGCCTTCGCTTCCCAACGTCACTTTTGTTGCATTAGTTGACTGCGGGTCCTCAGATTGTTTTATTGAATCCAGATTTGTCCAGAAGTACTCTATGCCTGCTTATCCTGTTCTCCTATACCCTTGAAACTATTTGATGGTAGTACTAACACTACCATTACCCAAGCTCTAGACCTCTGTATCTGCTTTCCGACTGGTGAACAACAATGGGTTACTTTCTACGTAACCTCACTCGACTCGAGTTGCTCGGTGGTACTTGGCCACAACTGGCTCACCCGCTACAATCCGTCGATTGACTGGGTATTGGGCAGTATTACTTTCAAGACCATCGACCTAACTACAACTCCAGCGACCACGGCGACGTCAGCCCGCTCAGCTTCAGCTACGACTTCGACCTCGCCTACAGCATCTTCGCCCCCGCCTTCGACCTCGCCTCAGAACTCACCTCCGAAGTTGCAAGCACCGCTCATTTATCTAATCAATGCACCTGCTTTCATGCGCGCGTCTAGATTGGAAGGGTCCAAAGTGTTTCAGCTCAATCTGGCTTCACCTGAGCTCCTCACCCGAGGAGCAACATTGGGAGAAAGCTCTTCCGAGCTTTCTGAGAACGTTAAAAAACATGTTCCCGAAGTATATCACGAATTTGCAGATGTGTTCAGCAAAGCACGCGCTGACACTCTAGCTCCCCACCGACCTTACGATATCAAAATCAACCTTGAAGAAAGGACCTCGCCGCCTATCGGTCCCATCTACTCTCTCTCAGCTTCCGAACTCAAAGCACTTCGCGAGTTTATCGACGAGCACTTGAACATCGTTTTCATCTGACCTTCACACTCACCTCATGGTGCACCGGTATTGTTTGTCCGCAAAAAAGATGGCTCACTTCGGTTGTGTGTCGACTTCCGAGGTTTAAACAAGATTTCGAAAAAAGATCGGTATCCATTGCCATTGATTGCTGGCTTACTTGATGCCCCAAAGAAGGCTCGCATCTATACGAAGATTGACCTTCATCACGCTTACCACCTCATAAGGGTGGCTGAGGGTGATGAATGGAAAACCGCCTTCAGGACTCACTATGGGTCTTTTGAATGGTTGGTTATGCCATTTGGTCTTACTAATGGCCCTGCTGCTTTCCAGAGATTCATGAATGAGATTTTCGCCGACCTTTTGAACGTTTGTGTGGTGGTATACTTGGATGACATTCTAATCTATTCCAGTGACCCCTCCAAACATGTTGAACATGTCAAGGAAGTCCTGCGACGACTGCAACTCAACAACCTCTTCACCAAAGAGGACAAATGCGAGTTTCATCGCGATTCGGTTGAATTCCTCGGCTACATACTCTCTCCCGAGGGCCTCACTATGGCGGACGACAAGGTCAAGGTCATCCAAGACTGGCCTGAACCTCGCAAAGTTCGCGACATCCAGTCCTTCCTCGGTTTCACCAATTTCTACCGACGTTTCATTCACAACTACTCAGACATCACCATTCTCCTAACCCGACTTACCCGCAAGGGTACCCCTTGGAACTTTTCCGAGGATTGTTGACAAGCCTTCAACTTGTTGAAAAAGGCGTTCACTACTGCTCCTATCCTTACCCACTGGATTCCTGACCTTCCACTAATCGTAGAGACTGATGCTTCAGATTATGCCTGAGAGGCAATCTTATCGTTACGAACCTCGGAAGGCGAACTTCATCCCGTTTCTTTTCACTCCCGCACATTCACCTCTACCAAGCTCAACTACGATGTTCACGACAAGGAGCTCCTAGCAATTTTTGAAGCTTTTCAACGCTGGTGACACTACCTCGAGGGTTCTGGCGACCCTGTCAACATTATAACCGATCATAAGAACCTCGAATACTTTTCAACGATGAAGCTCTTAACCCGTCGACAAGCTCGGTGGTCAGAATACCTTTCCCAGTTCAACCTCGCCATCCGTTTCCGACCTGGTCGCCTCGGAATGAAGCCTGACTCTCTCACTAGACGATGGGACTTAAGAAGGTGGTGTCGAAACACCACCGAATGTCCCTCTCAAGGGGAGGACCCCCTACGAGATGTGGTTTGGGAAACGACCTGACCTCTCCCACCTGCGAGAACTGGGCTGCCGTGCCTGGGTCCATGTCCCCGGGGACAACTGAAGATTTACAACCGCTCTATAGAATGTGTGTTAGTCGGCTACTCGGAAACCTCGAAAGCCTACCGCTGTCTGGAGTGTCTTACTGGAAAGGTCCATGTCACTAGGAATGTTGTTTTTGCTGAAAGCCAGGACTGCCACCCACATGATCTTCACCCAGGGGTCATTGTGAACAACTCTGACTTGCCTGCCATTGAGGATGCATGGTGCAATGATGATTCTCCTGTGGACTTACCTGTCGCTGATACAAATCCTGCTGGCTTACCTCCTGACACGCCTGTCCACCCAGATCCCCCCGTCGACCCTGGGTCAGAATCTCACGGTAATATTTTGGGTCCGAGTCACCACCCGTGCAGCACCACTTGCCATCCGAGTTAGCTACAAGGATGCCGACGACGACGTCAGGGACATCAACACCCCCTCGAGGGCCAGCGCACATGACTTTCATTGCACGGTCCAACACCGACTCATACGAGAGGCCACGCATGGCAGCCCCAGCCGCGGAGACTTTAGGGACACGGGTGGAGCGTCGGGGGTGGCTGCAGGCGGAGCAGATGCCCCTCAATGGGAGCACAGCATGTCTGAGGAAATGGGGTCCCTGTCCAAACACCAGGTCTGGGATCTCATCCCACGCACGGATGTGCCTGTCAGTCGCCATGTGATCCCTTCCAAATGGGTGTACCTCACGAAGAAAGATGAATCTGGGACTCCGAGGCATTTCAAATCCCATGTTGTTTCCAAAGGTTTTGCACAATGCGCTGGCATTGATTATACTGACATGTTCGCTCCTGTTACACGCATGGAATCGGTGCGTGCAATCCTGCATATAGGCGCTGCCCTAGACTGGGATATCCACCAGCTAGATATCAAAACGGCCTTCTTACAAGGAGAGCTAGAGGACGAGGTGTACATGGAGCAGCCAGAGGGCCGTGTCGAGAAAGGGAAAGAGTCCTGGGTTTGCCGCTTAAAAAAGACTGGGCTTGTGCAGTCTCCGAGGCTATGGAACGCCAGGCTGAACAAGGCCTTGGTCGAGGAGTGTGGCTTCACAAGGATCACTGTCAACCACTGTGTGTATACGCGTACCACCCCCACCGGTACGTCCATCATGGCTGTCCATGTGGATGACCTATGTGTCACGGCGAGCACTGTGGGTGAGATGAGCAATCTGAAGTCTGAAATCAGCGCGATTTTCGATCTGGTTGACCTCGGCGATGTTCACCATCTCCTTGGCATTGCTATCACTAGGGACCGTGCTAACAGAACCATCTCCCTCTCACAATCCTCATACATTGAGACCATCACCCGGCGTCTGAACCTCCACCATGCGTACACCACATACACGCCTCTTGACCATGCCGTTCATCTCAGCAAGGACATGTGCCCCTGTACTGAGAAAGAGAAGCGTGCCATGAAAAAGATTCCTTATTTCACCGCTATCGGCTCCTTGATGTATGCTGCCATGGGCACCCATCCAGACATTTCCTTTGCAGTCTCCCACTTGAGCCAGTTTAATGCCAACCCTGGTCCGGCCCATTGGACGCAGGCCCAGCATGTCATTACATACCTGTATACCACTCGTGACGTGTCCCTCGTACTGGGCAGGAGGGGTATCTCCCTGGCAGGCTACGTTGACTCTGACTGGGCCTCTGATCGTAATGACCGGAAATCGATTGCCGGCTATCTCTACTCATTGGGCAGTGGCCCGATCTCTTGGAGCTCTAAGAAACAGCCAACCATTGTGACGTCTAGTGTCGAAGCTGAGTACATGGCATGCAGCTATGCTACAAAAGAGGCTCTGTGGCTGAGAAGCCTCCTCACTCATCGGTTTTGAGCAGAAGTCCTCCACCAATATCCAGTGCAATAACTTGGGCGCGATCATCCTTACCAAAGATCCGTCCTTCCATGCCCGCTCCAAGCACATCGACATTGCGCATCACTTTCTCCACGATCGTGTCTCACGCGGAGAAGTCCACTTTACTCATGTTCCTACGAGAGACAACTCTGCTGATATTTTAACTAAGCCGCTCCCGCGTCCCGCATTCTCTCACCTTGTTCCTAAGCTTGGGTTGCAGAGGTCGTCTCGCGTCACGGTCACTGCTTGAGGGTGTGTTGGAGTTACAAGCATGACCCTGCTGCGTCCACAAGCACCCACATATGTGGAGCCCTTGAGACGCGAGTCGGAGTTCCACGGCTTTTCCTCAGTCTTATCACACACTCGTGAGACTGAGGTAAACCGTTCACATACTCGCTCCTTATGCACATTATTGATCACTCCTGTATCTTGACTACTAGTACAGGTATATAGAGTCTTATCACACACTAGTGAGACTGAGCTGACTACTAGTACAGTACAGTTTCCAATAGAACAAGGATACAAAAGATGAGCACCCAACAATAGTGAGGGCTTAGAATACTCAAGCTCAAGCCGTAAGAGCTCAAGGATGAACACCATTGACAATGAGACAGCGGAGGCGATGGCTAAACAAGTGCAAGATACATTGCACAGGAATGCCCTCATGGGCCGCAAGCATGAGCACATCATTGGGCGGCTCAACACTATCAGAGCCACCTTGATGGGGTTCAGCAAGGGCCTCCATCAAATAGAGGAGATCTGACAAAGGGATGCAGCCTCTCTCAAGGACATCCAGAACACCCTTTGCTCGCATGATGAGCCAAAGACATGCCACCAAAGCTCAGGCCAGCCAGCCACAAGTGAACACAGCCATGCTGCTGAGGACCAGCGACACGAAGACCAGTGACGTGAAGACCAGGATCAGCAATGCATGCCACCACCAGCCATGCCAGTCGAGCAGAACATACAGTTCAGAGATGAACCGCAAGCAGAGGTGGTTGCTCCCACAGGCAACCACAAGACAATCCAACAGATCCTCAGGGAGCAGGTTGCATCAGAACCTGATTCTGAGGCCATGTCCTAGAGCTTAGAGCTCAAAGCCCCCCACTGGCAACAGAAAGAAGCTGCTGTGGCACGCCATCACACACAGGCCCTTGAGCTGCTTGCAAGGAATGCAGAAGAAGCCATGGCTCAAAGCCACACCACTCAGCAGCCTGACAAACAGTTGATGTGTGCCATGCACACAGTGCAATTGGCACACACAGTCTACAAGGGTAGGCTGTGCATCCACAACATGGGACTAATGGGGGACACCCATTATGGGCCCCCACCAGAGTCTTCGCTATCTTTGCAAACCTCCTCAAGAGTGGCAACCTGTGGATCGCCTTTGAGAGTGAAGGTAGCCCTGCCAGTAGTTGAGGCAGGCTCCTGATAACAGCACCCCTTTGCGTGCTGTGTGGGGGGTTCACTGCAATATGGACAAAGGCCCTTGGACTTTCGTCGCTCTTTCTCGGCTGCAGTGAGACATCCGGTAGCATCGAGGATACCAGAAAGAACCTTCTGTTCACCAGGCTTAACTACCGCAGGGGGTCTGGGGCAAGCGTTAGCATGAGGTGTGGAAGATGACTTGGAGGAAGAAGGACGAGCAAGATTCTCTTTCTGAATTCTATTCAGAGATCTCTCCTGAATTTGAAGCCAAAACCTTATGGCTAATGGCTGACTTCGAAGAAGAGAGCTTGAAAACCCTGCCCAAAACATATTCTACTCTGGTACAAGCTCAAACCAGCTTGGCAGACTCAATTACTCTCCCATTCACAGCTTCTAAGAGCTTAAATCTGGTTACAAGCTTATCTCAGGAGGAAATCCAAAAAATCGTAGACAGTTATACCTCGGACCCTTACTTCAGTAAAGTACTGTCAGAATTCAGGAATGAGACTAATTGGAGCAATCCAAGACAACCCTTGTTCTTTGAAAATGAGTCAGGCTTACTTTACTTCAAAGATTGGAATGGGAATAACAGGTTATGCATTCCCAGGAGTGAGCAAGCAAGGCTTCTTAGTGAAATCCACAACAAAATCACTGAGGGAGCCCACACAGGATATCACAGGACTTACAACAAATTATGCTCCACTTATTACTGGCCCATAATGAGTAGGGATGTCAAGAGATTTGTAGTCGGCTGTGACATTTGCCAAAAAGCCAAGCCTTGAAGGCATGCACCAGTTGGTCTGCTGCAGCCTCTACCTATTCCAGAAAAACCATTTGAAGTTGTCATTATGGATTTCATCACTGAACTTCCTGAAAGCAATGGCTATGACTCCATCCTAGTCATTGTAGACAAACTCACGAAATATGCCACCTTTATCCCCATTCACAGCTCTGTAAATGAGGAAGTTACTGGCAAAGTTATTCTTTGAGCACATAGCATCTAAATATGGAATACCTAGGCAGATAGTCTCTGACAGAGACTCCAGGTGGACTGGGACTTTCTGGAAGGAAGTGTGCCGACTAATGAACATGCGACGTGCACTCACAACAGCATATCATCCCCAAGCTGATGGCCAAACCGAGATTATGAACCAAATACTCGAAACGACCCTTCGTTCGTATGTTAATCCCCTTCGAGACAACTGGCATTCATTATTACATCCGATATCTCTGATAGCTGCTACGATTCAATCAAAAGTCTCACCACTGCTTTCAACAGGAAACATTCTGGTCCCCCAAGAAATACTATCTCTAGATTCCCTAGTCTGGTGTCTCGTCATTCGAATAGTAGTAGGAGTGGACCACCCCGATCACCTCATGGTCCCGTTGAAGATGACCTACTCACAGACAATTCCGGGGCGTTTGGACGTGGTCCGAGGATTGAAAGCCGCAACTTTTCTTCAGGGATAAGCAACGACGGTGAATTCCAAGAAAACATCTTCCGCCGGTGTCGGAGCACTATCATGGGTCCGCAGAGGTGCAAGACGGGCATCATGGGCCACATGGAAAACGGGGCGAGAAGAGGATCAGCGACGCCAACGTTAATGATGACCGTGTTCCCCTGGGCAAGAGGGCCCGGATAGACGCGTATGACGAGGTCCGTGGTCAGTTAATAACTTATAAGCTGATTGTGTCTATATGTCATTTCCCTTGGATATGGATTAGCAGCCATTCAACCACGGCTCTAAATCGTCCTTGACTAATTCACCCGAACTTGAACCAAGAGACAACGAGCCATTCAAGGAAGCAGTATCGCACGAGCCCCGTGGCCTTACCATGGAAGAACATCAATTGAAAATATTGTCTGGTCACGATGTGGACGAGTACGTGGCCGCCCACATGGATCGATATGAAGCAGCCAAAAGGCGTTGGACGGAGTGTTCTGGCGAAGAATGGGAAAGGGGGGCTGACGGTAACTACCGCGTTCCTTTCCAGTTTCTGTCACAACATTGAAACGACAGCGTCATACTTACCCTTTGACAGAATTGGTTGACAAGTTCAGCAGAGTTCTCGATTTTGTAGGTTCCACATATCCCCCTGTAACAATTCATGCTTTATCTTGCGCACTTCTAGGTGAAAAAAACATATGAAGTGTGTCTGTTCCCCTCCCTCTCATTCCTCAGCATGACTGAATTTTATCGTGTCGTTTAAAGACGAAGAGTCGCTCTTTATGCTTCGTTGCATACCAGGATCGACAAGCATCAAAAGGAGCGGGGCGAGACAGCAGAAATGCTAAAGAGGGTGAAGGGCAAGCTCATAAGCCAGACAGGCGTCGTAGTGGAAGAGGGAAAGCAGTGACTACAAATGACTTCTGCCCTATGAACTCTTACACTTCAGACATTGTCTGGTGTCTCCCCTTGTCAGTTCGCCAGATGACAGCAACATGATGACTATTATCGTCAAAGAAAAGTGTCTTTGGATACATAAAGGCGGGCCTGTGATCTCAAATTTCATCAACAAAGGTGAACTTTCGACCTGGGTAAGAAATATATGGAGACTTCTACAATATACTTGGAAAATGTGGTGGGGTATAATACCATGACTGGTTGTGAGTTGTGAGTGTTGCCCAAACCGGAGACTATCTAAAGACCATAAAATAAAACGTGTAAAACGAGCGGGGGGCATTGGTTTAGTCCTCATTATTCATCGTCCTAGATCCACTGATGGACTCCTTATAGCTGGATGGGAATCAGATATTCGTGGCAGGTCCGATAGAAGCACACAAAGGCTTGATGGCGAAGGCACGGCAGTGGAAAGTCGGATCTGTATGTCCAGTTACGAAATGCACGCAATTAATACTTTACATTGCTTACAACTTGAAGGGAACTGTCCGAGTCCTACAACCCACGCCACAACCTGCCACTTTGAAGAGGTCAGTGGTTAGAGTTTAGCCACGACATCGCCCACAGAAATTCACTCACAATGGAGTCTATGCATAACTCCGTGCCGATTCCACAGATAGTCCAGATGCCACCACCACTCTGAAACTCCCTATTCCCGTCAAGTCCGAGACTCTCTGGGGAGTTTCTGAAACATAGACACGTTCACGCATGTTGAGCAAAAGTCGACTACCCAACGAGCATGGGAAGGCAACTGCCCATCTGCAAATAAGGTGTGCGTATACGTAGCCAGGACTATGCCGAATCCTGACACACCTGAGAGCAACCTCGGGGAAATTGTGAGAGGCCAAGGCCCAAACCAGGCAATTGAGGAGCAAAATGGCAAACACGCTGCAGACCTCGTTCAAGTAGCCTCATATATGTCAAGGCGAACTAATACTTACGTTAAAAAATAGAGGACACTGGCCTATATTAGTCTCTCTATCCACACGGATGGAGGGTCGGAACACACCTATCTCGTATAATTAGGCATAGCAGCGATGAGCTCTGGCTGTTCTTATACGTTGTCCAAGCCTTGTACAGCATCAAAAGACAAAGAATACTTTCACAGATGAGCGGCGGGATCCAGGTAAGGAACCATACTGGTGTCTGGGCACCAACGTAGCAACCCGTCGCCATCCCCTTAGGCTTAGGAATACCTGGAGAGCTAGTCAGACAAAAACTGCCATAGAAAGGCCACAAATGTAGTCGCAATATACTTTGTGGCAAGCCCGTATCTACAACAGCAAGGGAACCAGCAAATTCGGCAACAAATAGTATGCCAAACAATACTAGCAGCTTTATATTGCGCTCATAAACAGCGTATAGCTGTGGGGGATGTACCGTTGTAAGAGCATGCCCAATAATTGAAGCAAAGAGAAGATATGTACGCGAGTCATCAGGATAACTGCTCATCAAAATATGAACATTGCAACATCCTACCAGACTTGTACTTACTTTGCGCGGTAACTATAGCGATAGCCCCCCTGTTAACAACTCAGGAAAGGCAACTGAAGATCAAAAATTTGCACCCTGGACTTACGATGTAGTTTCCACCCATTGAAAAACGCTGCAGCTGCCGAACGAGGATCCATGAGTAAAGAGTCGTGGTACCGCAGGAGTGGAGACATACAACTGCGAAGACATCAGTGGCCTACTTGTGTAATATGTCGATACGAGCGCACCTTCAACGAAACAGAAGGATTTGTGAACACTTGTGAAAGGGGTTAAAAATCTGACAGTCTTGACAACAACGATTGCACCTAATATATTCAGGATAAGGGTAAACGGTCCAAAATAACGGTTCTAGGAACGGAGCCATCAGCCTCTCCCTGGACCAGCTGAGAAAGTGGAAAGTTCTACAAAAAGGAATAACACTTTTCCAAATATCCATCCGGGGTGTTTCCATACAAGTTCTACCTGCGTATAATTCCGTATGAGTTCGACGACTGTCTTCTCGTGGTGACTGACGTACCTCGGCGTCAAAGGTGAGAACTTGTATATAGTTAGTCGTCTTGCTCGAGATTAGCTGCAAGAATTTCACCATGGTCATACAAAAGAAAGGCAAGAGAGGCAACATTGGAAGAGTTGACAATCCGTGCTGCGGGTAGATGTGATTAGTTACATCATTCAAAGATTAGTACCCGGCTTGGCCACCTGAGGAAACCTGTGACGCAAAGCTGATTCCCATCGTCCAGCACTTATATGAGGTTGAGCTCAATGGTTCCCAACGGTGTTGGCGTAAAGCTTAGAAAGGGAAATATACAAGGCGCAACATGAGGGCGCTTCCATCTCGAGTGCCACATGGCGGTAGTAGCCCTGGGTTGACCCTGACGGGGCGCGCCCCGCTGATGCACCAGCAGAGAGTCCCCATCGGGACTAAGAGAGCATCAATTGAGAATATTTTCTGGTCATGATATGGACGAGTACGTGGCCGCCCACATGGATCGATATGAAGCCGCCAAAAAGCGTTGGGCGGAGTGTTCTGTCGAGGAATGAGAAAGGGCAAATACCGCGTTCCTTTCCAGTTTCTGTCACAACATTGAAACAACAGCATCATGCTTACCCTTTGACAAAATTTGGTCGACAAGTTCAGCAGAGTTCTCGATTTTGTACGTTCCATATATCCCCCTGTAACATGCTGTATCTTGCGCATTCCTAGGTGAAAGAACATATGAAATGTGTGTTCCCCTCCCTCTCATTCTTCAGCATGACTGAATTTTACCGTGTCGTTTAAAAGACGCAGAGTCGCTCTTCATGCTTCGTTGCATACCAGGATCGACAAGCATCAAAAGGAGCGGGGCGAGACAGCAGGACTGCTAAAAAGGGTGGGGGGCAAGCTCATAAGCCAGACAGGCGTCGTAGTGGAAGCGGGAAAGCAGTGATCCACAAATGACTTGTGCCTTACGAACTCTAAAAGTTCGGGCATTGTCTGGTGTCTCCCTTTGTCAGAAGTTGAGTTCACCCGATGACTGCAACAAAATGACTGTTATATCAAGAAAAATGTCTGGAGATACATAAGAGCAGGCCTGTATCTCAAAATGCAAGCTTCAGTTTAACCTAACAACGAAGGATAACTTTCGACCTGGGTAAGAAATATATGGAGACTTCTAGAATATACTGGGAAAACGTGGTGTGGGGTATGCCGTTCAAACCGGAGACTATCTAAAGACCACAGAATAAAACGTGTAAAATGAGCGAAGGGTGTTGGTTTAGTCCTTATTATTCAAGGTGGCATGGTCGTCCGATCCATCCTCGATTCAGTTGGAGGTAGCGGTCGTCTGAGGCGTGGTGGCAAAGCCCACCTGCTGGTTCGGGGTGTCAAACACAGAGTAGAATCGTTGGCTAGTTTAAAGGCGATAAATCAGCACTGCATCGTACAAATCGTGACTGAGTATTGTTTTACGCACAGGAAGGTGAACCCGTTGATAAAGTCTAAGCCCTGGCCTGAGTTCGTACCGATGTCCTGTACGATGAGGTATGTGGTGCCACTGTTGCCGCCTATCGCGGTGTTAAGGCTGCTGGGGAAGATCTGGGCGTTGGCTGTGAATTCGAAGGTGTTCTGAAGAGAAATATCAAAGCGTTAAATCGGAATAGAAAAATTCCTCGTGTAAAGCAAGTATGACTCACTTCACCCATGTTGAAGAAGAGACTCTGCAATTTAGCTTTGTCCTTGACGGTCAACAACCCTGTCGTGGGGTCCACAGTTGCGCCCGTGGCAGAAACATAGGCGTTGAAGGCATCCGTCGCCATGTACAAAAGCGTGGTTCCAGTGTCTACGATCCCTGATGTAGCTTTGAGGATGGGGAGTTTGGTGTTACCGTAGCTGAGGTAAAGATGGCAGATATGAGCACGAGGGCTGGTAAACGAGAAGGGATCACCCACGTAATACTTTGATCAATGCCCCAGAACTGGCTCGACGGAGACGTGTGGGTAACAGGAACGAACTTGAGGTTGCCATTGAATTTGGTGGTGTCGGGTGTTCCGAAGTCCAAAGAACCAGCGTTGCCGCCGCCGTTTGTTGTAAGGGGGATAGAAACACCCACGAGGGCAGATGCGGCCTTGCCTTGCTTGGCGAGATTCTGCCAGTGGCAATGCTCAGGAATTATAAATACACAATAGTAGCCTCAACTTACATCGGTCACTGTCGGGACTGTGCCACCGTTGGAAGTAGTACCCTCAGTGAGATCATCAGGGCCTAGGCCCAAAATGCCATCCAGTCCATTGAATCCCGTAGAATTAGAAGCAGCACCGATGGACTGGGTGATGGTGGCAGTTCCCAAAGCCACATCATCAACGACTGTTATAGAACCACCATGTCAGTATAACGTCCGAGAAAATGTGGCAATAAAAGGATTCAGGTTTGCGCCACCAGAGAAAAGTACCAGGCGAAAGGCTTAATTAGAGACGCAGACTCACACTCTTCTCCACTGAATGAACCGCTTCCGTAAGAAACTGCGACTTGGTTACCAGTGTCGTGGCTTGAACTAGTACGAGCATATTGCTTATTAGCACCAACGAATGTGTTTGACGACCCGGTGTCGACGATTAACTGGTACTGAGTAGGAGGGTTTCCAACTTGAACGTTGGCGAGCGTTAGGAACTAGAACGGGTGACTTGTGAGTCTGCCAGCATGATGATACACAGCGGGAAAGGCTCACTCCAGAGTCGATAACAGGAACTGGAACATTGGCCCCATTACTCGAGCTGGAGCTGTTGACGACATTGCCCGATGCAAATACGGGCTTGTTGGAACCACCTGAAGCAGGGGCGCCCCGAGAGAGAAACAACGCCTGCAACCTTGCTCGGTCATTTGATATTACATTCTTCATTCCACCAGCAATGTTGGTCCTGACTAGGGTCTCCAGAGAATGGGGTTCTGTGGGCCCATTTCGTCTGATGCTGGAAGGAGAGGCGACTGCCGACGCGACGAGAAGAACTGAGGGAAGAAGACGTGTGAAACCCATGATAGACGATATATGAGTGTGGTGGTGGTGTAGGGAGTGTTGGGAGATTATTTGAAAGGAGAAAGCTGTCTTGGAAGGGAACTAACGAGCTGTGGCTTCGTCGAGGTTCTTATATAGATAGTACTGAGCATCCGTAATCAGGCCAGACAAAGGCCAAGTCGGAGCCAAGTCGGATCCCGCCATCGCCATGTTTAGGACTTAGCCATCATCAGGCTGTTGCAGTGCCATGCCATGACAATCTTGCCCATCTCTGCCACGTGCGAAATTTAATAGAATGATAATTGATAGAACTGGTTGCTCGAGATCGCCGAGAGAAGGACGCTCTGGCCACGCCGGCATAGTTCCCGACAGAGCCAGCGGCGGGGTTCCATATATAACCGGGTTTCCCGAGGTCTGACATATTAGGCAGTCCATGCTGTAGCTCGCTGGTGTTCTGACCGAGAGCCCCAGTCCGGACTCATGAGTGAACCCAATAAATAATCTTGAGAAATAGTTAGATATATCTGGTTAATCGTCAAAGGGATTCGAAGCCGGGTGTTCTTACATTAGAGTTAAGGCGTACATGCGCCATAGGGCAATGTGCTTCGATTCAGAGTGATTGGCACAGAGCGTGTCGACCTGGTTACCCAGAGGGATCAACTAAAAACCGTTGGGATGAGTTTCATCAGTTGATGCCGTGGACACACTCGAACAGAACATTTAGAACAATTGTGTACCATGTGATCGACAACAGCCAAGTGGAGCGTCGAGCTCAGCTCACTTCTTGAATACTCAGATGATGGCACTGGCACTGGCAAGAGTCTTATCACGGGTACTGTACGATTCGTTCCCCGACATGACTACGAGTTTCAGATTTTGAGACCAAATTCAAAGTCCCGTTTGAGAAAGAGAGATATGGTGCTCGAAGCGCGAGGCGGTGCAGATGATCGGGAGTCACGTGTGACAGGCGCACGTCCGCAACCAGTGAAGTTCTATGTACAGTATGATAATGTAGTGCTTCGACGCCCCGTGCTTAACTGGTATACATCATGGGGATTAATGTGGTCCCTGAATGAAAACCCACTTCGTTTCACGACAGTTGTTCATGTAAAATTGGCATTATGATACAAGCTCTTAGCTTCTTCTCATGAGCTACAAAAGACGCACAATAATAAAATTAATTATTTGTTGCTTCGTGAATGGCGCTTCAGGATCTCCAGCATAGAATCTGATAATTCTCATGTACGATCCTTTCACCGGCATACGGAAAATTGGCACCTCCCTGGTCCGCAAGTCTAGTCAGTGCTAGAAAATATTGCAGGAACGGTCACGTACAAGATGCACGCCTGTCTTGCCGGGAACCCACACGTTGTCAATGGATACAATGGCATGGTATAACCTCGCGCCGTTTTCCTCATATCCACCTTCAACGGGGGTTCGACCAGGAGGAATCTTTCCCTGAGCGGTTAGGACCCACTCCATGGTCTGATCGTTGATCGGGAGCAAGTCGAATCGTCCTCGATGTTCATGCTCGCCTCCCCCATAGGGCACGCGCACAGGAGGGTCGAGATGCGGTGCGATCTTACACGGATGTACGGAGGATTGGAAGATCGCAGACCCCACGTAAACTACCTGCTCAGGGCCACCACTATCATGGAGCGAAGATGGTGGGAGGAGCGATGGATCTGGGAAAGGTGTGTCTGTCGAAAATGGGATACGCTGTCCGGCGGCTGGTGGTTGCGGGACGTCTGGTCGTCGAGACGGTATGGGAGGAGGAGGACCCGGGGCGCCGAATGGTGCTGCTTGGGTGGGATATGCACTTTGCTGTGCAGCCATTGTTAGGGAGTGGGATTGATTATAAGATGTAAAGCTCTGCGGATAGAGGTGAGACGAGAGAAGGCGATGAGTGACACAGGTTCAAGTCGATAGCGCTCCAGCCATCAACAAAGGCTACCGCGCACGTGACAGTACGAAACGAGCAGCGATCTCCGGTCGCTGCCTTAAATACATTGGGTCCTGTCTAATAATATCTCTCCGCGTTGTCTGCCCGACGCCACATCCATTGTCCACGAGTCCACCGTACCTTGTCTCGCGAACTGTATTGTAGGGACGCGTCATCGCAGGCCGCCAAGCCCAATTACCTAATTCCAACCAGAAGGACAAACCGCGATGCCCGTATTATTCAGCAGCCTGCACACTTTTATTCTCCTTTTGCAAATCTTATTGTTCTCACTAGATTATAAAGCTTTGTGTTACTGTTCACTTCACTGAAAGAAATCTGCAAATCGTCTGTCAACTTAGTGCGTGTCTACCATAACGTACCTCACGCGATGCAGCGCGCGCAACAGATTCACTTATCCACTTGAACGGGTTTTAATCGATCTCTCCAAGTATCCAGGTCGACAGGCTCCGTGCGTGCCGACCACTATGAATCGGCGAGGCACAATGCCCTATGGCGTATATATGGACCCCTTGACTCTAATGTAAGGACCTTTAATTGACGGTTAGTCAGATATGTCTTACTAGCTAAGTAACACCCTTTTTTTTTCCTGATGAAGGTATCAGTAGATGTATATATAGCGGGCTGCACTTATGTTTCAAATCCGTTCCAAACACAATGCATTGGGCGTCTGACGGTCTACAGATATCCGAGTCCGCAAATTCCGAAATTCGTACTCATGTCAGGGAACGAAGCATGCAGTGCTAGATGTTTATGAGGGGACACCAACCCTTGGCGTATACTACATCTTTAATAATCAGCCACGACGGGTATGACATTCCAATGAAGAATGTATATCTCTCTAAGTATCCAGGTCGACAGGCTCCGTGCCAACCACTATGAATCGGCGAGGCACAATACCCTATGCATGGCCCCGTATGCATAGACGCCTTGACTCTAATGTAAGAATCCCGTTTGACGGTTAGTCAGATCTATTTCTCAACATTATTCGTTGGATTCACTTATGAGTCCCGACTAGCGCTCTCTACTGGTTAGAGCATCAGCATGGCCCTCGATCTGGCCTAATGACTGACGCTCAGTACCATATAAGAGCCTTGACGAATCCCCAGCTCGTTAGGCCCCTTCAAAGACAGCTTGCTCCCTTCAAGGTATCTCCCCACACTCCCTACACCACCACCACCACCACCGTCATATATTACCCGCACTTATCGTCTATCCATGATGAGGTTCAGCCGTCTTTTCCCTGCAGTTCTTCTCATCGCTTCGGCAGTCGCCTCTCCTCTCAGCATCAGACGAAATGGGCCCATAGAGCCCCATTCTCTGGAGACCCTAGTCAAGATCAACGTTGCTGGTGGAATGAAGAATGTCATATCAAATGATCGAGCAAGGTTGCAGGCCTTGTTTCTCTCTCGGAAAAATTCTGCCGGCCCTGCTTCAGGTGGTTCCAACAAGCCCATATTTGCATCAGGAAATGTCATGAACAGCCCCAGCTCGAGTAATGGGGTCAGTGTTCCAGTACCTGTTATCGAATCTGGAGTGAGCCTTTCCCGCTGTGTATCATCATGCATGCTGGCAGACTTACAAGTCACCTGTTCTACTTCCCCAGAATCTCGATCAGCCAGGCCAGGACGCATCTGCCCTCGTGGGGGTTTCTATCCCCCTTACAGTAAACACGGAAAGCAGCGACTTTATAATACCAAGTTTTTCTTTAGCCTCCGGCACGCCCGACACAACCAAATTCAATGGCGACCTCACGTTCGTTCCTATTACCACCACCTTTCCGTCGAGCCAGTTCTGGGGGATTGATCAAAGTATTACGTGGGTAATCCCTTCTGGTTTCCCAGCCCTGGTGCTCATATCTGCCATCACCCCAGCTACGGTAACACCAAACTCCCCATCCTCAGTACTACATCAGGGATCGTAGACACTGGAACCACGCTTTTGTACATGGCGACGGATGCCTTCAATGCCTATGTTTCTGCCACGGGTGCAACTGTGGATCCCACGACAGGGTTGTTAACTATCAAGAACCCAGCTAACTTACAGAGTCTCTTCTTCAATATGGGTGGAGTCAGCCATACTTGCTTCACATTAGATTCCAATTTAAACGTTCCATTTCTCTTTAGAATACCTTCGAATTCACTGCCAACGCCCAGATCTTCCCCCACAGCCTTAACACCCAGATAGGCGGCAACAGTGGCTCCACGTACCTCATCGTACAGGACATCGGTACGAATTCAGGCCAGGGCTTAGACTTTATCAATGGGGTCACCTTCCTGTGCGTAAACAATACTCGGTCCCGATTTGTACGATGCAGTCCTGATTTATCGCCTTAATCTAGCCAACGATTCTACTCTGTGTTTGACACCCCGAACCAGCGGGTGGGCTTTGCCACCACGCCTCAGACGACTGCTACCTCCAATTGAATCGAGGATGGATCGGACAACCATGCCACCCAGTCTGTTTTGGACAACTGCAATCAAACTGATTCACAAATTAATACATCGACTTTGTCAGTACTGACAAGGACTTTCGGCCTGTTGGCCGACAAAAGCCCATCTTTTCCCGTTGAATAATAAGGACCAAACCAATACCCTCCGCTCCTTTTACACGTTTTATTTTGTCGTCTTTAGATGGTCTCCGGTTTGGGCAAACCTCATATCATAACTCACAACCAGTCACGGTACTCCCCACCACGTTTCCAAGTATATTGTAGAAGCATATATTTCTTACCCAGGTCGGAAAATTATCCTTCGTTGTTAGGTGAAACTGAAGCTTGCAGTTTGAGATCACAGGGCTGCTCTTATGTACTTTTCCTGATATAACTACTACTAGCAACGATAATACTATTAATAGCCATATATGCAACGCCGGATCTCGGGAAATGAGGGTGCTGTGCAGCCATTGTTGGGCAGATAAGATGTAACTCTGCGGATAGAGGTGAGACGATATCGAGAGAGAAGGCGATGAGTTACACAGGTTCAAATCGATAGCGCTCCGGCCCGGATCAACGTGCACGTGACAGTTGAAGCATGAGCTGAGCAGCGACCTCCGGCGCTGCCTTAAATTAATACATGGAGTCCTATCTAATAATATCTCCCCGCATTGTCTGCCCGACGCCACATCCAGTACTGTACCTTGTCTCGCGAACTGTATAGTACGGACGCGTCATCGCAGGCCATGCCAAGCGACTGCGCGCATCACTCTAGACTCCTTGATCATTCAGTTCTCAAGGTGATTGTCTCGACGACATCTTAGCTACACCATCACCCTTGATCATAACGTGATGTTTCTTCTTGGGTGGGGCCTGGGACCTCATATAATGGAGATCCACCAGCGAGTGGGACTATATTTTCCCTTTCTAAGCTTTACGCCAACGCTGAACGATGGATATCAGCTTTGCGTCACAGGTTTCCTCAGGTGGCCAAGCCGGGTACTAATCTTTGAATGGTGTAACTAATCACATTTAGCCGCAGCACGGATTGTCGACTCTTCCACTTTTGCCTCTTTTGCCTTTCTTTTGTATGACCATGGTGAAATTCTTGCAGCTAATCCTGAGCAAGACGACTAACTATGATACAAGTTCTCACCTTTGACGCCGAGGTACGTCAGTCACAACGGGAAGGCAGTCGTTGAACTCATACGGAATTATACGCAGGTAGAACTTGTATGGAAATACCCCGGATGGATACTTGGAAAAGTGTTATTCTTTTTTGTAGAACCTTCCGCTTTCTCAGCTGGTCCAGCGAGAGGCTGATGGCTCCTTTCCTAGAACCGTTATCTTGGACCGTTTACCATTATCCTGAATATATTAGGTGCAATCGCTGTTGTCAAAACTGTCAGATTTTTAACCCATTCCACAAGTGTTCACAAATCCTTCTGTTTCTTTGAAGGTGCGCTCGTATCGACATATTACTCAAGTAGGCCACTGATGTCTTCGCAGTTGTATGTCTCCACTCCTGCCGTACCACGACTCTTTACTCACGGATCCTTGTTCGGCAGCTGCACCGATTTTTACTGGGTGGTAACCACATCGTATGCAAATTTTTGATCTTCAGTTGCCTTTCCTGAGTTGCCAACAGGGGGGCTATCTCTATAGTTACCGCGCAAAGTAAGTACAAGTCTGGTAGGATGTTGCAATGTTCATATTTGATGAGCAGTTATCCTGATGACTCGCGTACATATCTTCTCTTTGCTTCAATTATCGGGTATTCTCTGACAACGGTACATCCTCCACAGCTATACGCTGTTTATGAGCGCAATAGAAGGC
>WHVA01000243.1:0-158512 GCA_015179125.1 Gautieria morchelliformis
CATCATCCTCCTATGCTTGCACCCTCTTCCACATCCTCATCTAATCTCAGTCCTGGAGAGCAGGTGGCAGCCCTTCATGCTCAGTTAGCAGTTATCCCACCATTACAGCCCCTGAGAAGAAATAGGCCAGACCCTGTACAGCCAGCTCCTATAGTAGGTTCAGCAGCCATTGCAGACTTGCGTGCTCAGGCAGCTGCATTGTGGCCTTTGGGAAGGCACAGGCCTGCATCTGTACAACCAGCGCCTCCTCCTGTAGTAGGTTCTGCAGGAGTGGCAGCATTGCGTGCTCAGGCCAATGCAATAAGACCAATGCCTCCGCTACTCCCTGCGCTTTTGCGGCCTCTTCAGCGACTCCCTGCACTCCTCAGCCTCCTCAGCGACTCCCTGCACCTCCTCAGCCTCCCCAGCCCGCTCCTGCACCTCCTCAGCATCCCTGCTACCTCGAGCATCCTCAGCGACCTCCTCCTATTCCACTCGGTGTCTAGAATAATTGAGGCGATGTGCAGCTCATGATCTGGGTCCATGGTTGTTCCCTGCCCTGACTGTGGAGCATTCACTGGAGGGCAGAACGTCTGCAGAAATCCTCAAATGTGCGGCCCAGTTTGGGATTGCTGTATGGAAGGAAAGGTGCAGCTGGAAGACCTGCCAGAGCCCCCTCAGCCATTGAAACAGCTCTTAGAAGGCCAGGACCCTGAGGCAAAAGGATTTCGCCAGAATATCAGGCAGTATAATGCTGCGTTTGCATTCACTTCTGTGGGGGACTTGACCAAGATTTGCTTCGGAGGGTCTGGTCCATATGTGCTCAAGCTACAGGGTGAACTGTATCATCTCCATGGCTCTCTCCTCCCTGACAATGAAGACGATCCAAAGTATGCCCAGCTTTACATATATGATCCTGCACTGGCTTTGGCAAAGAGAAAAATCGTAATGAGCGTCTGTCTCCAACTATCATGGGAGACTTGCAGGAAATGCTCCTGCTATGCAATCCTCATGTGCCACATATAAACAAGCAGCTGAGAGGCTCAGAGCTCAAGAACAGAATGGTACATCCAGGCAAGGCTCACATACAGGGCGCACAGGGATCCTAGGAGATATAATGTCCCAACTGCAGATGAGATTGCAGTCGCTTCCTGGAGATGCATCGACCCTGAACCTAGGGATATTATTGTCCAGCTCAAAGGTGGACCTTTTAGAAGGGTATTGGATACCAATGCAAATTATGCTCTCTACACTATGTCTTGCTCTTTTCCCAAGGGAGAGTTGGGATGGCAACCAGGTATTCCTTATCGTGAGCCAGAGCATGCTCGGCAGGCCAATCCAAACAGACGGAGACAGGTCACCCAAATACAGTACCATGCGTATCGTCTGTTCCAGAGAGAGATAGAACCTACAACACTCCTGCATGGTGGCAAATTGTTTCCAGCAGTATATTGTAGACTCCTGGGCTGCTGCAGAGCAAAGCAGACTGAGGTGGATCAGATATAATCAACACACTCTGCGTGCTGAGCAGTATACCAGATTAGATCATATGGAGCTGGACAATGACATGGAATTGTTATGTATCGAGATTCCGCTAAGTCGGAATGGAAAGACAGCGGCTTCAACTTTAGTTGCGCCCCCAATGAACTATTTCCTAAGTATTTCGGAAAGGGCGGAGTCGAAAGTACTGAACTAAAGTTGGTCGGAACTTGACGCGAAGGCAGAGACGGAAGACGAAGACGGAGTCTGCTAACTTGCGTGCTAAGAACAGGAATGAGCAAAGGAATCAAGTATGAAGGCAATTACTGATTGCAGATAACAGACATACATACAGGCTTTAAACAAAGAGCTAGAAACATGGGATGGTACAAGCAAATTCCAGGGGAACGGAAGTCAAGTAGACAATGGTGGGAACATAATTGGGAACAATGGACTACAAGGGGGGTTCAGGTAAGGTAAACATGGCAAGAACAAGGGGTCGGAAAACATATTGACAATGAAACACAAGGAGGGCGGAATATGGTCTTGAGAACGGTGAGGTGGGTCCGAGTAATAGAGTCGAAAGAACAAGGGAAAGAACAATGGCGAATGTCGGAAATACGAGGGCGAAAAGTGTTGCGGAACTGAAGGCGGAAGTCAAAAATGAACGGTGTAACAGAGATGCAAACAGCTTGGGCATAAAAAGTCATTCTGCCTGGACATTTCAAGGAAGTACACGGGACATGAATCAAAACTGCCAGAACTCCCTAGCCATTACAACAAAGAAGGGTCCCCCTGATTTGTTTCTTACCATGACTGCCAATCCAAAGTGGGATGAGATATTGGCTGAGTTGCTCCCTGGACAAACTGCTCAGGACAGACCTGACTGGTGTTGCAGGTGTTTCACCTCAAAAAGAAATACCTCATTGACTTGATCGTCAAGGACAAGATCTTTGGAGAAACCGTCGCTCGCGTTCACACTATTGAATTCCAGAAGAGGGGGCTCCCGCACATGCACCTGCTTATCTGGTTCGATAGGGACTCCAAGGTCAAACATCCACATGAGGTGGATTCTATGGTTTCAGCAGAGTTCCCTGATCCAGAGACACATCCTGTGCTCCACCAGTTGGTCTGTGAGCTGATGACACATGGTCCCTGTGGACAGGGACATCGAAACGCACCCTGCATGGAAGAGGGCAAGTGCAAGAAAAACTTCCCAAAGCCATTCTGTGAGGAGACCATTGTGAATGTAGATGGATATCCAAAATATTGTCGTCGCAATGATGGAAGGCTGCACAATGTCAGAGGTGACATGCTGGACAACAGATGGGTTGTGCCATACTCTCCTCTGCTCTTGCTCAAACTCCGTGTCACATCAACCTTGAATTCACCTTCAGTGTGAGGTGTGTCAAGTATATCCACAAGTATCTCTACAAGGGTCATGATCGGACCACGATGGAGTTTGGTGTCAACCATGATGAGATAAAGAAGTACCTGGACGCTCGCTATGTCAGTGCTCATGAGGCCTGTTGGAGGTTGCTGGAGCAGGAAATCCACACCCAGGTGCCTGCAGTCATGGCACTGCCAGTCCATGAAAAAGACCAGCAATCAGTCATTTTCAATCCTGATGCTGATCCGCTCACCATCATGAACAGGGTCGAGGGGTCAAAGACAGCGCTCATGGCTTACTTTGAGGCCAATGCTGCCTACCCTCATGCACGCAATGTGCTCTATGTGGATTTTCCTGAGCATTTTACCTGGCAAAAAGAGGAAAGGGTATGGACACCACGTCAAAGGGGATATAGCATTGGACGCCTTCACTTTGCAAGCCCAAAATCAGGAGAGAGATTTTATTTGCGCACTCTCCTCACGGTGGTCAAGGGGGCCAGATCCTTTGAGGAGCTTAGGACAGTGGATGGCATACAATGTGCTACTTACAAGGAGGCCTGTCTTGCCAGGGGACTTCTGGAGGATGATCAGGAGTGGAGGTTGTGTCTCCAGGAAGCCAGTGGCATGAAAACAGGCGCTCAGCTCAGACATCTCTTTGCCACCATCCTTGGTCATTGCATTCCCTCACAACCTGACAGACTATGGGACGGCTTCAAGGAGCACATATGTGATGATCTCAGACATCAGCTCCAAATCAGACACATATCCAGGAGCCACGGGATGATCAGGTCTATGATTTTGGCCTCTTTCTCTTGGATAAACTCCTTCAGTGTAATGGAATGTCCTTGAGCAGCTTTAAAGATATGCCTCGGGTGGTAGGTGAGTGGGAGGTCCTGATTGGAAACAGGTTCATAGCTGAGCAGAGGGACTATGACCCTGTTCAAGAGAGGCAGATGGCTGATGAGGAGGCTCCCAAGCTGAATGAGGGGCAAAGGTCTGCGCATGATCAGATATTACGGTCGGCACTGGACATAGATGCTCAGGAGAAACCTAACGGACAAATGTTTTTCATCACAGGCTCAGGGGGCGCTGGGAAATCATTCACATGGAACACCCTAATCCACTCCTGTAGAGCGGAGAATCTCATTGTGCTTGCTGTAGCCTCATCTGCAATGGCTGCACTTATCCTCACTAATGGTACAACCTCTCACAGCATGCTTGGAATTCCAATTCCTGTCCATGAGGGCTCTCTCTCCTCCATCAAAAAGAACTCTGACCAGGCTGATATGCTGAGACTGGCCAGGCTCATCATCTGGGATGAGGCTGCAATGCAGCATCGCCATGCCATAGAGGCCATTGACAGGACACTGAGGGATTTCCTTGACCAGCCTGACCGACCCTTTGGTGGCATCACGGTTGCCTTTGGAGGTGACTTTCAGCAGACTCTGCCAATTGTCCCCAAAGGCTCCAAGGAGGATATCGTGGGAGCTACCCTTCAGAAGTCATATCTGTGGCCAAAGATCAAGGTCCTCCATCTGACAGAGAACATGCGGGTGAGAAATGACCCTGACAGAGCCAGGTTTGCAGAATGGCTGCAGAATGTGGGTCAGGGAAAGGATCTCCCACTAGATCATACCTTCTCACTCCCTCAACACATGGTTTGTGGCCCTGGAATTGCAGAGCTGATCCAGGAAATATACCCTGGCATTGGCAATGCAGTCCCTGCCCAGGACAATTATTTCTTGGAGCGGGCCATCCTCTGTGCCAGAAACACTGAGGTCAATGAGATCAATTCCATGGTGTTTAGGGAGTTTCCAGGTGATGCTCAGGTCTTGCACCGTGCAAATTCCATTACAGAATCCGATGATGCAGATAGGTATCCTGCAGAGTATCTGAATTCCATAGAGATGGGCAGTCTTCCTCCTGCTCGCTTGGAAGTCAAGCCTGGAGTGCCTCTGATGCTGTTGCACAATTTGGATCAGAGGCAAGGACTATGCAATGGGACAAGGCTGCGGTTGGTGAGGATGAACATTAGAGTGTTGGAGGTCAGGATCATCTCAGGTCCACGTGCAGGAAATATTGCTTTCATCCCCAGGATCATCATTAAGCCATCAGAGGGAGAATTGCCATTTGTGCTGCAAAGGAGGCAGTTTCCAGTGCGTTTGGCATTTGCAATGACTATCAACAAGTCTCAGGGACAGTCTTTGGGTACGGTTGGGCTGGACCTGAGATATCCAGTGTTTGGACATGGTCAATTGCATGTTGGTGTATCAAGGGGGACCAACTGGAACAGGGTTAAGGTCTTGCTTGAGGAGGGTGTGCAAACCAAAAATATTGTATATGAAGATGTATTGCTTAGAGCTCCTTGAACTGTAACATTCACTTCCCTGATACAATTTACTTAGTATTTACTTAGTATACTTTTTCTTGATGCAAGTTTTTATTGTCTCAATGCCTGTGAATTTACTGATGCATTTGACCTTACCGATGCATTTGACCTAAACCCCCACGCGAAGCACGGGTACCCACCTAGTCTAAAAATACCTAAGGCCAGGGTTCTTGGTCTTATGTAAGCTGTGTTTGAAACACCAGTTGCAAGGCCACCGGGGTTAGTCACACGTTATAAACCGTGTGACTAACATGTGACTAACCCAAAGTTATAAACTCCGGACTTTGCCCCCGTGCCCTAGAGTGAACGGTCCGTGCGCATGAATGCAAACCGCGGCCAAGGCAGGCAAAGAAGGCCAAAGAAGGCCAAAGCAATACGCGTAAGGTAGAGGACACCCAAAACCAGCACCCCATTACATAAGCATTTGGGCACCGTCGACAATGGCCTCCACGGCGCAAGCCTGATCGCATAATATAAATCTTTTTGCTAGAACCTTTTCCTATTCAATTGGGCTATCACTTGTTGCAGAGCATTTGTTGAAATTCTGAAAACTGACAGTGGAGTAAGCTTGACAATGTGCAGGTGACAAAAATTTATATTAATGTTTCTATGTTGATTTTGAGTGCTTTGCAGCAATTTACATTTTCCACGAGGACCGGTTTTGCGCATCACGTGACATCACGTGACCTCGGCTAATTCCCAGGACATCCCACTGAAAATCTTTTCCTGAGCCACACAACACCATTCCTGCTTCCTTCTAGTCTCAGACTAGCTCCTGTAATGCCTCCCAAGTCAGCCCTGTGTTTAAGATCCTTGAAAATGAAGGGCTTGCAGAGTGGGATGAAGATGACCTGGAGGATGGTTTGTCTAAATGCTGTCCTCCCTTGCAAATCAGCACTGCTTTGTTCTATACTAATTGTACTAATATGTTAAAAAGTATGCAAACCATTCCACAAGATTCATTGATGTGTAGAGAAAAGGATTACATAAATGGTTCCCAAGCTGTCTGGGCTAACCGGCGATACCAGTCATCGGATTCTTCCAAATTCTATACTATGGGAGCTGAAATAGGCAGGAAATGTTAGCGTTAGTGTTAGTAAGCAGAGAACGCACGGACCATGATGCTATTATATAAGCTCGGTAGGACATCGTCTCACCTCAGTGAAACAGCCGTTCACTGAGGTGAGACTTACCTGTCGTTGGACAGACAGTTTACTTACAATATCCCCATAGATAACTGTCTTTAGGTACTTAGCTATATACTGAGTGAAACAGCCGTTCACTGAGATAACTGTCTTTAGCTGCGCAAAGACATTTTCAGGTTATGGGCCCCGCTGATAGTATAGTACCTACCAGCGGCGCAAAGTCCTTCGCAGTTCCCAAGCTCGCCCGGGATGGGTCGAACTGGGTAACGTGGAAGATACAGACGAGGGCTACCCTCGCGGCAAACAAGGGTGTGCTACGACACCTCGATGGCACAGCTCGGATACCAGCCCCAATCCCGACGTACCCTCAGAACCAGGTCCTGGATGAGGACGATGAGCAGGCACTCGAGAGGGCAGAGAAGCGTTGGGATGAATATCACCAACGCGAGGCCTTAATTACGGCACAGATTTTCACGACAATACCGGACTCACTCTTAATAGAGGTCCGGAAGCTCGGTTCAGCGAAGGAAATCTGGGAGGCGATATGTGCAAAGCACGAGAGCAGAGCTCTCACAGTCAAGGTCAATATACGGCGCAGGATGTACGAGATGAAGTGTGAGGATGAGTCAAATGTTCGCACCCACCTCGAAGCTCTCATGAAAATGCAAGAGCAGTTAGCTGGAATGGATGCAGGCCTTACCGACGACGACCTCGTCACCGTGATTCTAGGATCGTTGCCAAAAGGGTACCGACCACTCATCAATGCTATCTCGCTGTCAGCTACGCATGCGCAAGTCACACTCACACCCGATACGGTCGTTCAGAGTCTACTCGATGACTTCGAGCGGCTCAAGGTCGAGGAACGGCAGCTCAAGGCTACTGAGAGCACACTCACAGCTGCGAAGGGTCGCGGAAAAGGCAGACGCACCAACAGCTCTAACAATGCCGGGAAGTCTGATATTGAGTGCTGGAAATGCGGGAAAAAGGGGCATATAAAAGCTGATTGTAGATCAAAAGGGAAAAAGGAGAGGGACGGCGATAAAAAGAAGGGGAGCGAGTCAGTAAATGCCGTGACCGAAGACAGCGAGTGGGCCTTCACCACCACATTCGCCGGTCACATACTCTCTCGGGAGAGTAGCAAGCACAAAGGAACCGAAGTCGATGTCTACGACTCGGGAGCCTCGACTCACATGTCCCCAGATCGCCATCGGTTCACCACCTTCAAAGAGATCCCACCCCGTAGAATTGCCGCAGCCGAACAGACGATCTTCACCGCGACCGGCATTGGAGACATGCGCGTGGTCATCCCGAATGGGAAAACAATGACGCACATAACACTGAAGGACGTACTTTACTGCCAGGACTTGGCATTCACATTGATATCGCTAGTGCGATGTGATAAAGCCGGATTCGCCGTATTGCTACGCGATCAACACTGCACAATCCGAGACGCGAAAGGCACAACTGTGGGCAAGATACCGCTCAGAGATGGACTATACAAGGTGGAACACGCACCACCTACAGAATCGGCTAACGCCGTGCAGAAGGTCCTCACCATCGACAAGCTCCATCGCCGGATGGGTCACATCTCCCCACGCGCTATAAAAAGCCTCGTGGTTAAAGGCGTTATCACCGGCATCGAAGTAGACAAGAAGAGCGTACCTACGTTCTGCACGTCATGCGCGCAAGGGAAAATGACGCGCAAACCGATTCCTAGGGAAAGGATAGGGCGGCGAGCTACAAAGCTCGGCGAAAAGATACACAGCGATGTATGGGGACCTACCACACCTCAGAGCTACGACGGGAGGGAATACTTCGTCAGTTTTACTGACGACTTCACTCGTTGGTCACGCATCGAACCAATGAAAAGAAAAAGCGAAGTACTCACTTGCTACAAGCAGTACGAGGCGTGGATAGAGACACAGCATGGTGGGAAAGTCAAACGACTTCAAAGCGACCGAGGGGGAAAATATCTATCCGAGGAGTTCGATCAGCATTTGAAGTCAAAAGGTATAACACGAAGCCTTACCGTCCATGATACGCCCGAACAGAACGGCGTAGCGGAACGCGTGAACCGCACATTGATCGAGCATGCACGTGCCATGCACTTCACAGCCGATCTACCCAAGTTTCTATGGCCGGAGTCAATTCAGCACGCGGTTTGGCTCAAAAACCGCACATCCACATACCAATTGGATGGGAAAACCCCCTATGAGCTCATGTTCAACAAAAAACCGGATTTATCTAACTTACTGGAATGGGGCGCCAAGGTCTGGGTGCTGAAGGAGGATCGCGGGAAACTTGACGCGAAGGCGGACGAAGGACGCTGGGTTGGGTATAGCAGGCAAAGTCAAGCTCACCGAGTCTATTGGCCGGGGAAACAACGAGTGACAGACGAACGCAATATTGTGTTCGATAATAACGTCGCAGTTGGTCCGAGCGATGTATTGGCCGAGAACGAAGGGGAAAGCACACAGTGCAGTCAGCGCGATGCTCCAAACCAAAGTCACGACTTACCCCAAGAAGATACCAGCGAAGAGCTACCTCCGCATCCGCAAACACCGCAAGCAGACCCACTCGAAGGTTTCGAGACGCCTGAACCTGCAACGGAACCCGAGCAAGGGCACGGACATAGAATATGCAAACCGTCAGCGTATGTCCGCGATATCGCTCAGGGCCAGGGCACAAGCTCCGGACGTGCGAACGCACCTGCGTATCCGCGTGGCATGCCGATCCCACCCCAAGACTCCAGGGAGACCGCTGCCATCGCAGCCCTCCATGATTCCGAGTGCACCGTCAATTCGGACTGTGACGACGCCGAACTCGAGGGGGAGTATATGGAGTACGCGATGATGGCAGCACAGAGCGCAGGAAACGACCCCAAGAACGTTGAAGAAGCTAGAAAACTCGACGACTGGCTAGAATGGGACGCGTCAATAAAAAAGGAGCTGAAACAGCACGAAGAGGTTGGCACCTGGGTACTGGTAGAGCCACCTAAGGACGCGAACATCGTTGGAAGTCGGATCGTCCTCCACTATAAACACGACGCGAGCGGCAACCTTGTCAGCCGCAAAAGCAGAGTCGTCGCCCAAGGGTTCACGCAAGTCGAAGGCCTAGACTACAATGAGACCTTCGCGCCGACAGCGAAGCTCTCAGCGATTCGGATCATCGCGGCCCTGGCGGTCAGAAATGACTGGGAATTGGAGCAGACAGATGTAGAAGGAGCATACCTCAATGCACGGCTGAGGGAAACCATCTACATGCGCCAGCCCAGAGGATACGAGGTTCAAGGTAAAGAGAACCACGTATGCCTCCTAAAACGAGCGATCTACGGACTGAGACAGTCCGGGCACGAGTGGTACGACCACCTGTGCGCGATCATGTTCAAACTCCGGTTTAGGAGATGCCGGGTTGAACATGCCGTATTCCTTAAGCAGGAAGACAATAGCACGCTACTCGTCGCTGCAGATGTCGATGACATGACTATTGCCGGAAGCACGAGAGAAATAATCCGCAAGTTTAAGTGGGAGCTTAGCCAGGAGCTCAAAATCAAAGATCTAGGCGACCTACATTGGATGCTAGGCATCGAAGTCGCAAGGGACAGGAAGGCTCGAACGATATCATTTTCGCAGCACGCGTATATCACAAAGATACTTGAAAGATTCGGACTACAAGATGCAAAGGGCCTGTCGACCCCACTCGATCCGCATCACAAGTTGAGCCTAGCCCAATGCCCTGTAACGCCGCGCCACTACGAAGCCGTCCAGGGAGTCCCATACCGCGAAGCCATCGGATCCCTAATGTACGCAGCTCTAGGGACGAGGCCGGACATCATGTTTGCCGTCACGTTTCTGTCGCAGTTCATGCAGAATCCGGGACGGCCTCATTGGGAAGAGGTGAAGCGAGTTTTTCGTTACCTGAAAGGAACGATCGACCAGAAGCTGGTGATCGGTGTCAGGAATCGGTGGACATGGGCGAAACCAGGAAAACAAGAATGCACCGGACTCGAAGGGTTTTCGGATGCCGATGGAGCCTCACAGCACCATCGATACTCGATATCCGGCTACGTGTTCACCATAGACGGAGGTGCCGTTTCCTGGAGCTCGAAGAAGCAGTCAGTTGTCACGTTATCCACAACAGAAGCAGAATACATAGCTGCCACTCACGCAACGAAAGAAAGCCTGTGGATTCGCATGTTCATCGCTGAAATCGCCCGTCCTCTCACACAGCCCGTCACCATGTACTGCGATAACCAGTCAGCGATATCAGTCTCGAAAAACGATCAGTTCAAGGCACGCACCAAACATATCGACGTATGATACCATTTCATACGCGATGTGGTCAAACGCGGCCTGATCTCCATCGACTACTGCCCTACCGCTGACATGCCGGCGGACATGCTCACGAAGGCCCTGCCGGCTCCACAGCTCGCTCGCCTTCGAATGTCCATTGGAGTGCGTTCAGCTTAAGGGGGAGTGTTAGCGTTAGTGTTAGTAAGCAGAGAACGCACGGACCATGATGCTATTATATAAGCTCGGTAGAACATCGTCTCACCTCAGTGAAACAGCCGTTCACTGAGGTGAGACTTACCTGTCGTTGGACAGACAGTTTACTAACAATATCCCCATAGATAACTGTCTTTAGGTACTTAACTATATACTGAGTGAAACAGCCGTTCACTGAGATAACTGTCTTTAGCTGCGCAAAGACATTTTCAGGAAAAGGGTGAATAATTTAACTAGCTTGCCCTCTAATCCCCACCACTGCTGGGTCCGCACTAAATAAAAATAAAAATATATGAGCTGTCGGATTTTGGCCTCACGTGAACTAGACGCCCATATTACATAAGGGTGTCGGTTTTGGTGTCCTCTACCTTAGTTTGCTTAAGAGATGTAGTAATCTCAGACGCGTTCTTGCTGTGTCACGCTACTCTAGCACGATTCAGTTATTCGCCAGAAGAGGATACAGCGGCTGCAGATATGGGGCCAAGGGGTTTCTTTTTTTTTTAATTTTTTTATCCAATTTTAAGTCTTTTGGGGCAGTGCCCTATGTAACACTTGTTTCTACACATGAGTGTCTATCGACTATCGATCACGCCTCCGCCCTGTTTCAAGGCTGTCAGCCACGGCGTTGTTACAGTAATTTGTAAGAAAAAAAATTTTTTCTGCGTTTGCTCCTAAGATAAATCTCAGACGCGTTCTTGCTGCACGCTACTAGTTAGTAATTTGGTGCTACATCAACAACTGCACCGACCCCAATGCACTGGTGCCACCTACAGTCCTAGCTTCTTCCTTACTAGATTGGCCTATCACTCCGAGTCATCCTTGCCCCAATGCGCTTCGCGCAGCGTCAGTAACCATCCCACGACGTCCTCGACGCGACGCTGCCACGTCGTCTTACTGGTGCCGCTCCCTCCTCCAGCGCAACCCGAACAACTCCATCGTCTCCGAACCACCGTGCGCCGTGCGCTCGCTGTCCGTCTAGTTACGATAACGCATTGCCGACTCAACACCCTCCTTGCGCTGATTACTGTACATCCACCCCTTTCTTCAGAAGCATCTGATCAATCGGTTACCAAATATCCATCTCGCGCCTGCCTGCTGCGGTCCCTCCAGCGTGTGATGGGGAGACCAAGCGTGCATTATTGTTGGCGGGCCATGAGCGTGCTTTACGGACAAGCGGGTCGTCCAGATCCTAGTTCTGTCGTTGGGAGCTTGGCGTTTACAGTGTACCGTGTTGACAAGTGTCCGCCCGACAACATTACGAAGTGACAGGATGAACTTATTGGTCTTCGAGGCTGGCGGAAGCTTGTTCAAGCTATCAAAACTTCTTTGCGAGAAGCGGTACTAAATATACAGTCTCCCTCTGTCACGTTCTTTTTCAGTCATCCTCTTCTATCGGACAACAGGAATTTGAACATATCAGGCGACAGCTTCGTTTATTTCGTTCTCACCACTGCCACCGGAACACGGCCGTCCTCAGTGCCATCCAAGCGCGTGGACCTAGCACGGCACTCGTCGAGCCTTCTGCCCCCAGCCCATTGATGGCTTTACTCCTGTGTTGGGACTTCGAAGGACTCGGTGATACGTGGGATCTGGCTACGAGGCGCATCTCCGAGGAATTTCAGCAACCGGTACGTGCATCTCATGTCTCGCAGTGTAAGGCGCTGCTCATTGTTCTCCCAGCGCGGCAAGGCTATCATACGACGAATGATATATGGATTGCGTAGCCCAGCACTACGGGATGGAATGGCATCTACTCTTCCCTCGTCGCCATCGGCCTCTCAAAGCCTATCAAAGATTTCGTCGTGAATCGTACGAGCCATCGATCGCGTCGATCTGGTGAATGACGCATCCACACTACATGAACATTCGAGACATTGGACTGCTCCCATTACCCCTCGTCTACATGTAATCTTCCTGGTATGTGTTCATGGTTCATGGTTAGAATTCAGCCGCGTGGATTGGCTTTCAGGCTCTTCGCCGTGACCTGGGAACAACTATTACTCGTCTTGTTCTCAGCCCGTAAACCCCCTCAATTTTCTTCTCGGGCAGCTTGTTTATCACGAGATCATGATTAATAACAGACCAGTAGTGCATTTGTACCATGTCAAAAGATGATCTGGTGTGGTAACTAAGAAGAAACGGAAAGGCGAGGAACAATACAGAATAGCAGACGTAAAATATGCTGGGGCTCATCATGAGACGTGCAGACTGTCGAAAGTGTTGAGAGAGTATAGAGTTGTGGTGGGTGCCACAGCTCGGTGAGTCACGGATAGTTACTTGCTCATGCGGAAAACCGGTATGCTGGATTTTGTCCCATTGGAATACTATAGTCCGCGTGTTGTTCTCAGACCGTAGATCGTACCAATTTTCTTCAGCTCTCACGACCGTGGGGTAACGTACATTTCACGAGACCATGATTAAAACAGATCAAATGCATTTGCATTTGTATAACGTGAGAGCTAAATCAAGAAGAACGGAAAGGCCAGGAACAATATAGAAAAGTAGACGCAAACTATGTCATGAGATGGTCGACATTTGAATTTTACAGGCCGAGGCCCTGAGCCTGGGTATAAAATTGTCCGTGTGTGTCACAACTCGGTGTCACGGACACTGTCAGTGACCGGCTGGCTCTGTTGTTGACCCTCGCGCTGCCTTCAGACTGTCGCCTGTTGTCTAAAGTCTGTGCTCGTGTTGAGCGGCAGGCGCAAAGGCCAGGTTGTATGTTGAAAGGTTACATAAGCGTGGGTTGGATGGCCCAGCCCAGGGTTCCGAGGATACGTCCCGTATCAGGAACCTCTGCTCGTCTCCATGACTCCGCCTTGACGAACTCGTCAAAACCGGGGAGAGGGACGTGGCGTGGAGGGAGCGGTGGACGTGGCGCCACCCGTACTGGTGGCTCCGCTACTACAATCCACCATCCCCCGCGCTGGGAGAACAATGAGCGGGACAGTACACTGCGAGAGAATTAGAGATGGACGCACACGTTGGTACCGCGGCGAAGGCTCCAAGGCGAATAATTCGCTCACTATTAAGCGTTCTTTTATTGCCAGCTATAAATACCATCAGCATATCAAAGATCGATAGATTTCCAGGAAAGCGGGACAAGCAGCGCCAAATCACGAGTATGATACGCAGAGAAAAGATAGAATCAAGCAAATATAGTACTTACCTTGAGGCCGTCGGTCAGGGTAACTTTACCCCACAACCTGACATCGGCGAGCCGGAGTCGGCGTGATGGCGATCCCAAGATTGCAGCGCAGATGATGGGATCCAAGGAGGATCCAGAGTCCAGGCTGGCGGGCCGCTTCAGAGTGTCTAGGCCCACCGACCTCCGCTGCTCCAACGCACCCGCTAATGAGGTCAACCAGTATGAAATGTGATCATTGAGCTAAATGAAAATGTACTCACGGTTTTTCTGCATCTGACAGAACTCCCGGATGAGTACCTCGGCCGGGTAATATTCTTGATAGGATCGTGTTGAGCTTGTGCACAGGACTGCAAGGTCCTGTTGAAAGCGGGACTCCGGGTCGTGCCTTAACAGTTCTGCGATTGGCGGTAAGGATGTCATCTGTAAATGTGAAGGTTGGAGGGAGTTTGGATCGATGTTAAGAGGAGGGGGAACAGATGACGGGGTAGGTGAGAGAAGACACAAGCAAGGCGCGTGACGTGGCAATTCAACAAGTTTGGCCTACTAGTAATGAATTAGTACAACCCGATGAGGAAGTTCACACGGATCACTACACGCGTTCGCGGTCCTTTTTTTTTTGCCTGCGTCAAGCGTGGCTTCGCAGCTCGACTCTCCGTCCTCTTCGTCGTCTCCGACAGCTTTCTCGTCCTCCACTCCTCCCCGGGCCAGACGCAGCTCCCGCCCTCCACCGCGCTGCCGCGCCGTGCTCCTCATCCACACGCTGTACACACTCCGTCTCCTATTATGTGCGTCTCCATTCCTACAACTCTTGCGCAGCGTGTTGACAACGACGACTCGGCTCGACACCGTGTGTGGCTTTACGGGCAGCCCCGCCGCTGAACCTCTTCACGCTCCTCCACCTGCCTCGCGGCGCCCATGTCTGCGATCCGCGTCGTGCTGCTCGAGAAGCAGAAGGATGCCTTTGCGTTCGGCGTCCAGAACAGGGCAGGGCAGGACGTGGAGACCCTCCTCGTGCGGCTCTCCTTCGAGGCGCGGGTAATATACGTCAAGTGGGTCATGCTCGCCTGCCTATCTGCGAGCGCTGCGAAACTTTTTTTTTTTTTTTTTTTTTTTTTTTGTATCCAAGTTATCGTCTTTTGGGGCACGGCCCTATGTAAGACGCAGCTACAAAAACCTGGTTGACATGTGTTCTGTCCAGCCTTTCCTTCTCTATCTCCGCTTGTGCTCCTTGGGTGAGGCCCTGGGCGTGTCCGTGCCTTCGGCGGTGGGGTGGCTGTCGCGCTCTGCACGCAATGCGTTTCCCATCGAATCCTCCTCCTCCCCGTCCCTATTCTCCCTCTCTCTTTTCCTCGCGCCCTGGTCTCAGCGGGCTCCCTCTGTCCTCTCCGCGGCTTCTCTTCCTTGCGGGCCTCGCTGTCTCTCCTCTTCCCCTACGTCTAAGTTCCCGTAAATCCCTTCGAAGCGCTTCGTGCCTTGAATATACTTGAACAAAAGTTTCATCCCCTTTGGTTTTGCGACCAGCGTGTTTATCGCTTTTGCCTCCCTCCTCAGCACTCTCTCGAGCTCCTTGCGCAGATCACACCTGAACAGATAGTGGTGCACCGTCTCATCGGCGCCCCTGCACGCCGCACACGTCGGTGAGTCTGCTTTCCCGACCCTGTGTAGCTGCTTATTTAGAACCACGTGGCCTGTTCTTATCTGGACGAGCAACGCTGCTTGTCTGCGCGCCAGGCCCTCACCCAGTCTTGCGAAGGCCGCAGACGGCATCGTTCTGTCGATCTTGTGCGCGAAACCTTGGGGACTTGGCAAAGGCTGCTCTGGCTACGTTTGAGCTCCTTCTGGTGCCTTTGAAGATCGGCCGATCTGCTTATTGGCAGTTCGCCTCTGCATTCTATCGGGATGAGCCTTTCCTCGCTGCTGTCTCCCCTCGCCGCCTTTTTTGCCTCCTGGTCTGCCCTCTCGTTCCCGGGGATCCCCTTGTGTCCCAGCGTCCACCTCATAACGACCGTGGCACCTGGCTGCGCCGCGGTGCGTATTAACGAACGGCGCGCGCGTAGGTACGGCCCGCACCCGCAACCCCTCACGCACTGCGCGCCGTGCGTGCACGCGCTCGTCCTCGCGTCGCTCCTCACCGCCCGCCCCGCGCAGCGCCTGAGAGGCTGGGTGCCCTTCATCCGCCCCGCCGCCTCCCCCGCACACCCCCGCTGCCACCGCCAGCGTTCCTACTGGTTCACCCGACGCCGCACCCTCACGCGCGCCCGCGTCCCCCGCATTCGTGTCAGGCCGGGTCGTTAAGATAAACTGCCACCGACTCAGTCCAGCATACATTCATATGTAGAGGAAGAAGTCACCCAAGCTGGCCGGAGATCGCTCCGAAAAGAGCTGCCATCGCGAGCTTGTGGTTTACCGTGTGCCGTGTTGACAAGTGCAAGTGTCCGCCCGACACCATTACGAGGAGACAGGATGAATTCATTGGTCGTCGAAGCTGGCGGAAGCTTTGTCAAGCTAGCAAAACTTCTTTGCGGGAAGCGGTACTAAATATACAGTCTCCCTCTGTCACGTTCTTTTTCAGTCATCCTCTTCTATCGGACAACAGGAATTTGAACATATCAGGCGACAGCTTCGTTTGTTTCGTTCTCACCACTGCTACCGGAACACGGCCGTCCTCAGTGCCATCCAAGCGCGTGGCCCTAGCACGGCACTCGTCGAGCCTTCTGCCCTCAGCCCATCGATGACTTTACTCCTGCTGGGACTTCGAAGGACTCCGAGACACGTGGGATCTGGCTACGAGGCGCATCTCCGAAGAATTTCAGCAACCGGTACGTGCATCTCCGATGTCTCGCAGTGTAAGGCGCTGCTCACTGTTCTCCCAGCGCGGCAAGGCTATCATACGACGAATGATATGTGGATTGCGTAGCCCAGCACTACGGGATGGAACGGCATCTACTCTTCCCTCATCGCCATCGGCCTCTCAAGGCCTGTCAAAGATTTCGTCGTGAATCGTACGAGCCATCGATCGCGTCGATCTGGTGAATGACGCATCCACACTACATGAACATTCGAGACATTGGACTGCTCCCATTACAACTCGTCTACATGGAATCTTCCTGGTATGTGTTCATGGTTCATGGTTAGAATTCAGCCGCGTGGATTGGCTTTCGGGCTCTTCGCCGTGACCTGGGAACAACTATTACACGTCTTGTTCTCAGCCCGTAAACCCCCTCAATTTTCTTCTGGGCAGCTTGTTTATCACGAGATCATGATTAATAACAGACCTGTAGTGCATTTGTACCATGTCAAAAGATGTTCTAGTGTGGTAACTAAGAAGAAACGGAAAGGCGAGGAACAATACAGAATAGCAGACGTAAAATATGCTGGGGCTCATCATGAGACGTGCAGGACTGTCGAAAGTGTTGAGACAGTATAGCGCCGTGGTGTGTGCCACAGCTCGGTGAGTCACGGATAGTTACTTGCTCATGCGGAAAACCGGTATGCTGGATTTTGTCCCATTGGAATACTATAGTCCGCGTGTTGTTCTCAGACCGTAGATCGTACCAATTTTCTTCAGCTCTCACGACCGTGGGGTAACGTACATTTCACGAGACCATGATTAAAACAGATCAAATGCCTTTGCTATAACGTGAGAGCTAAATCAAGAAGAACGGAAAGGCCAGGAACAATATAGAAAAGCAGACGCAAACTATGTCATGAGATGGTCGACATTTGAATTTTACAGGCCGAGGCCCTGAGCCTGGGTATAAAATTGTCCGTGTGTGTCACAACTCGGTGTCACGGACACTGTCAGAGCCTTGACCGGCTGGCTCTGTTGTTGACCCTCGCGCTGCCTTCAGACTGTCGCCTGTTGTCTAGAGTCTGTGCTCGTGTTGAGCGGCAGGCGCAATGTAGTGATCAGAGGATTGAGGCCGGTAAGCGGAGAACGCAGGGTCGTGTCCGATGCACGGACTCGTAGTTAGGTAGCCACGGTCAAGCTTGACCGTGCCAGTATATTAGTCCAAGGATGTTTAGTCGTACCTCAGTGAATCGACCATTCACTGAGGTACGTACCATTTCTGTGTACCGAGACGTGCAGTAGCTTACACTCTGTCTGTAGCTACTTCGTCTCCAGGTACAGTAATAACACACGCTCAGTGAATCGACCATTCACTGAGCTACTTCGTCTCCAGACTACTGCGCCCTTACCAACAGGTTATGGGCCCCGCAGAGCCCACAACGTCCACCCCCACCTCCAAGTCGTTCGTCATCCCGAAGCTGGCCAGGGACGGCATGAACTGGGTCACCTGGAAAAGCCAGACGTTAGCTACGCTGGCGGCGACCCGGGGCGTGAAGCGTCACCTCGAAGGGAACGCTCGGATCCCCCGTACGATCCCGACGTACCCCGACGGCCACGTACTCACAGAGAAGGAGGAAGAGGACCTGGAGGAACTCGAGAAACGCTGGGACGATTACAATCAGCGTGAGGCACCGATAATGGCACAGATATTCACCACGGTCCCTGACAGCGTCCTCATCGAAATCCGCAACCTAGCCACAGCAAAGGAGGTATGGGAGGCCATATGTGCAAAGCATGAGACAAGAGCACTCACGGTCAAAGTCGACATGCGACGATGCATGTACAAACTGAAGTGCGAGGACGAATCAAACGTCCGTACGCACCTGGAGTCTCTCATGAGAATGCAGGAGCAACTCGCAGGGATGAACGCGGGACTCACTGATGATGACCTGGTCACCGTCATCCTCGGCTCGCTCCCGAAGTCGTACCGCCCGCTAATTAACGCGATAACGATGTCGGCAGCACATGCAAAGGCCAAGCTTGAGCCGGACCAAGTGGTCAGCATGCTAGTCGACGAATTCGAGCGACTTACCATTGAGGAGCGGCAACTAAAGGCGAGCGAGAATGCGCTCGCCACGACAAAGGGCCGGGGGAAGACTCCAGCACACAATGGCACCTCCAGCACCGCGAAAACCGATAAAGCCGACATAGAATGTTGGAAATGCGGGAAGAAGGGCCATATGAAGGTAGATTGCCGGTCCAAGGCCAAAAAGAAGGACAAGAAAGACGATGACAAGAAAGGAAGTGGGTCAGCGAACGTGGCGGCAGAGGGCGAGGAATTCGCATTTACCACGACGTTTGCTGGGACGACGCTCGCACTGGGAACGAGTCCAGTGACTGGACGGGAAGTCGACGTCTACGACTCGGGCGCGTCAGGTCACATGTCGCCCAACAGGGACCGATTCCTCACCTTCAGAGAGATCGCACCGCGCGCTATCAATGCCGCGGACAAGACGGTATTCCAGGCTATTGGGATAGGCAACATGAGGGTGGGGATCCTTAACGGGAAGACTACGACACACGTCACCTTAAAGGACGTGTTATACTGCCCTGACCTCGCGTTCACCCTGATCTCCCTGACGCGCTGCGACGCAGCAGGGTACTCGGTTCTGCTAAAGGATCGAAAGTGCTTAATCCGCGATGCGGGAGGGACCCTGCTAGGGCAGATCCCACTCTTGAACGTCCTTTACAAGGTAGAGAGACAGGGGTTAGCGGCGTCAGCAAACCTCACGCGAAAGGCACTTACGATGGATGAACTACACCGCCGGATGGGGCATATCTCCCCCCAGGCCGCGCGGAAGCTCGTCCAGGACAGCGCAATCACGGGGATCGACGTCAATTTGTCGAGCCAACCGGGCTTCTGCACGGCATGTGCGCAAGCTAAACCCACGCGAAAACCCATCCCGCAGAAGCGGGAGGGACCACGATCGGGCAGGTTCGGCGACAAGGTCCACTCAGACATGTGGGGGCCCGCAAACCCCCAGAGCTACGACGGAAGGGAGTACTTCGTCAGTTTCACGGATGACCACAGTAGGTGGACATACCTTGTGCCCATGGCAAGGACAAGCGAGGCGTTCGGCTGCTATAAGCAGTACGAAGCCTGGGTCGAGACCCAACACGGCGCAAAACTGAAACGTCTACAAACGGACCGCAGGGGTGAATACCTGTCCCAGGAATTCACGGCGCACCTCAAATCGAAAGGGACAGTACGGAGCCTCACCGTACACGATACGCCAGAGGAAAACGACGTATCGGAACGCCTGAACAGGACGCTGCTGGAGCACGCACAAGCCATGCTCCTCACAGCGAACCTGCCCAAGTTCCTGTGGACAGAATCAGTACAACACGTGGTCTGGTTGAAGAACAGGACTTCGACGTGCGCACTCGACGGCAAGACGCCGTACGAGATGGTGCACGGCGCGAAGCCCGATCTGACGGACTTACCTGAGTGGGGCACAAGGATCTTTGTGCTCAAAGAACAGGCTGGGAAGTTGGAGTCAAGATCCGACGAAGGGAGGTGGATGGGGTATAGTGACGAGAGTAAGGGGCACAGGGTCTACTGGCCCGGAAAGCGCCGGGTCACGGTCGAACGTAATGTCACCTTTGACGCCCCCATCCTCATCACTCCTGCTGACACGCTGGCTGAGGGGGAGTCTGACACAGGCAGCCAGGGCGCCAGCAGCAGCACTCCTCAGGACCAAGGACCGCTACCCCAGGCCACCACCGGACCCGCGCGAATCGACCCGCTAGAAGGGTTCGAGGACGCGGACCCACCAGCCGGTGACCCACCGCAGGGCAGGGGCCACCGTACACGGAAGCCCTCCGCGTACGTGCGAGGGATTGCCGACGGCGCAGGCAGCAGCACGGGTCGCGCAAACGCGCCTGCGTACCCGCGCGGACTGCCACGACCCACGGACGGCACGGCACTAGCCGCCCTGACAGGGATAGCAGAGTCATCCACCCCTGAGACCGAGGGGGAGACCCTCGAGCACTCGATGGCAGCAGGGACGCGCGACCCGGGGGACGACCCGGTCAGTGTCGCTGACGCACGCTCCCGTGACGACTGGCCCCTATGGGACGCGTCGATCAAGCGGGAGTTGGCCCAGCACGAAATGCTAAGGACGTGGGACCTGGTCGAACCCCCAGACAACACAAACATTGTCGGCAGCAAGTTAGTTTTCCACTACAAATACAATGCTAGCGGTGCGGTTATAGCCCACAAGACCAGGCTCGTCGCGCAGGGGTTCTCGCAGATAGAAGGGATTGACTACAACGAAACCTTCTCCCCCACCGCTAAGCTCTCCGCCATTCGCATCATCGCCGCGATCACCACCTGAAACGACTGGGAGTTGGAACAGACCGACGTGGATGGAGCCTACCTCAACGCTCCAATCACGGAGATGATCTACATGCGCCAGGCGAAAGGGTACGAAGCTCCAGGAAGGGAGCACTACGTGTGCCGCCTGAATCGCGCAATATACGGACTAAAGCAGTCGGGGAGGGAGTGGTATGACATGCTATGCGGGATTATGTACAGGTTCGGGTTCACGCGATGCGAGACCGAGCATGCAGTCTTCCACAGGTACACCTACCACGACGCCCTCATCATCGCCGTCGACGTCGACGACCTCACGATGGCCAGCAACACGAGAGGAGCAATACGCAAGTTCAAGGACGAACTGTGCACCGTCCTCAAGATCAAGGATATTGGTGACCTGCACTGGCTGCTAGGGATAGAGGTGAAGAGGGACCGCGGGTTACGCACGATCTCCCTATCACAGCGCGCGTACGTCCAGAAGATTCTAGAGAGGTTTAATTTACATGACGCTAACCCGCTCGGCACCCCACTCGACCCACACCACAAGCTCTCTCTGTCCCAATGCCCCTCCACCGCTCGCCAGTACGAAGACATGCGGGGCGTGCCTTACAGGGAGGCCATTGGCTCCCTCATGTACGCGGCGCTAGGCACCCGACCCGATATCTCATTCGCCGTATCGTTCCTATCTCAGTTCATGCAAAACCCGGGGAGGCCTCACTGGGAGGCAGTTAAACAGGTTTTCCGTTACCTCAAAGGGATGAAGGAATTGTGCCTCGTCATCGGAGGAACAGGGAAGGGACTCGAAGCGTTCTCAGATGCGGATTGGGCATCGCAAGAACATTGACACTCCATTTCCGGCTATGTCTTCACGATGGGTGGAGGCGCCGTCTCGTGGAGCTCGAAGAAACAAGCGATCATCGCGCTGTCGACGACAGAGGCCGAGTACATCGCTGCAATGCATGCAGCAAAGGAGGCCCTCTGGATACGCATGTTCCTCGCGGAGATCGCACGTCCCCTCACGAAACCCATCACGATACACCTCGACAACGTCTCCGCCATTTCCATCACCAAGAACGACGAATATCACCCGCGCACGAGGCGCATCGATATTCGCTACCATTTCATATGCCAGTCGGTACGGGAAAATCTCTTACACGTCGACTACGTACCCACGGCGGACATGGCGGCAGACATGTTTACAAAAGGGCTCCCCCGTCACAAAGTGTTGCATATGAACGCGCTGGTAGGACTGCGTTCTGCTTAAGGGGGAGTGTAGTGATCAGAGGATTGAGGCCGGTAAGCGGAGAACGCAGGGTCGTGTCCGATGCACGGACTCGTAGTTAGGTAGCCACGGTCAAGCTTGACCGTGCCAGTATATTAGTCCAAGGATGTTTAGTCGTACCTCAGTGAATCGACCATTCACTGAGGTACGTACCATTTCTGTGTACCGAGACGTGCAGTAGTTTACACTCTGTCTGTAGCTACTTCGTCTCCAGGTACAGTAATAACACATGCTCAGTGAATCGACCATTCACTGAGCTACTTCGTCTCCAGACTACTGCGCCCTTACCAACACGCAAAGGCCAGGTTACTGTTTGAAATTAGGTTGAGCGTGGGTTGGATGGCCCAGCCCAGGCGTCCCGAGGACTCGGAAATAAGTCCCCCGTATCGGGGACCTCTTCGGGTCTCCATGACTCGGCCTTGACAAACTCGTCAAAACCGGGGAGAGGGACGTGGCGTGGAGGGAGCGGTGGACGTGGCGCCACCCGTAGTGGTGGCTCCGCTACTACAATCCACCATCCCGCCTGCTGGGAGAACAATGAGCGGGACAATACACTGCGAGAGTTAGAGATGGACGCACATGTTGGTCGTGGCGGTGTTGGTGCGGCCGCAAAGGCTGCCAGGCGAACAATTCGCTGCCAGTTGTTAGCTGGTTATAAATTGCATTCTATAAATATCATTAGCATGTCAAAGACCGATGCAGGAAAGCGGGACAAGCCCGGCCAACAGAGAAAATATTGGGCTACATGAACAGAATCAAGAAAATACAGTACTTACTCTGATTACAGTTGTCAGGGAAGCCGCTTCCCTGACAACTGTAATCAGAGTCACCACTCCAAATCCGGATCGCCCTCTGGATGTCGAAGAGCCGGAGTCGGCGTGACGGCGATCCCCGGATTGCCGCGCGGATGATGAGATCCAACGAGGGTCCAGGGTCCAGGCTGGCGATCTGCAGGGTTTCAAGCCCCACCGACCTCCGCAGCTCCAATGCACCTGCTAATGAGGTCAACCAGTACGAAATGCAGACATTGAGCAGAATGAAATGTACTCACGGTTCTTCTCCATTTGGGAGAACTCCCAGATGAGGTCCAGGGTGGAGGCTGTGCCCACAAGTGCCAAATTCTGCTGGAATCTGAGTCGCGATTTCAGCAGAATTTGGCACTTGTGGAAATCGCGACTCAGGGTCGTGACACAACAGTTCTGCAATTGGCGGTAAGGATGTCATCTGCAAATGTGAAGCTTGGAGGGAGTTTGGATCAATATGAAGAGGAGGGTGGATGGGAATATAGGTCGAAGTAGAATTAGAGTACGGGGTTTTGACTGTAGATTCAATGTCCAGCAGCGACCTCTGGTCGCTACCTTATATACAAGAAAGCTCGTACTAATTATACTCTTATTCGCTCCTTTTGTCCCTTGTATTTCCTATATCCCTTTGTCGTCCTTCTACTTGTCCAGTTTGTCTGCGCGAGTGCGACGCGTCATCGACACGTCATTGCACCGAAGTGCCGCCCGGATCTCTAGATCCCAACAGGGAACAGATGACGGGGCAGGTGAGAGAAGACACAAGGCGGCAAGGCGCGTGACGTGGCAATTCAACAAGTTTGCGTACCCCAACAAGACACCTGCGTTGACCAGTTGGCAGTGCCGACGACCGAAGGGATCGCTTTAACTGCAGTTCCTATCGTCTTATCTACAGCCACGCTCTCAGCCTTGGGAATACACGCCCTCCGTCAATCACGACCTACAGCTCCAGGGTCTTTAGCGTGCCGCGTCTTGGCCGTAGTAGGTGTGCGTACTCGGTGTCCAGCTCGCCATCGATATTCCAATCAAACTGTTCTGGGCCATTCAGCTCTATTCGGAATGGGTCTGGTGCGGGATTTCCCCCTTGTACGAGTGACTTGAATAGCATTTGCGTTGCGAGGTGTCTCCTCATGCGTGGGTCCTTCCCCTTGCCGGAGCTTCAGCTTTGTTCTTCTTGATCCATTTCTCCCAGTACTAGATATTGAGCCTCTCTCATCCCAGCCTCCGAGGTTACAAATACACTTATGAGATCAGCGCCCAGCGAATGAATATATATCCTGGCAGGACCATCGACTATACTCCTGCATGGAGCAGGAAGCTCAGTCGAGTACCCGTGTTCTGTGCTATTATGTGGTCTGGATCCAATGCATATTTCCTGTAAGCACATTCGCTACAATGCCGAACGAGTAGCCAGTAGCCCTGAAGAACAGAAGACAGCCCCACGTTCATACCGGACACTAACCATTCATGAGGCCCAGTTACAGCGGTACGTTCATCTCTAACCGACTCACAGTGTATGGCCCTGCCCATTGTTCTCCCGGCGCGTTGTCTACCGGTCCTTCATTCCCATCGATACATCACAGCCTATCAATGAAATCATGTGCAAATTAGCGGGTGGTGTCCAATCTTTCTGAAACTGTCCCAATGACCACATAATGTACATCGCGAATACTCCTGCTATATATGATTCATGGATTAGACTTGCAGCTGGACGGCATGGGCCGCTTTCCGGACCCTCGCCATGATAAAGAGTCCGATACTTCATCGATCTTATCGCTGAATTGAAACAAATGTAGGCAAGGATCTCAGCAGGAAGACTTTACGACACCTAGCATGGCATGGCAGACATTGCTCAGGAGCACCTGCAAGAAAACCGCTATGCTGGAAGATTGTCCCCCTACCATGCATCTTGTTCTCGGCGGCCGTAGATCGCACCAATTAAGGTGCGGCAGCTTGCTTATCACGAGATAACGATTAACAGCAGATCAAGTGAACAATGAGCGGGACGGTACACTGCGAGACACAGAGATGCACGTACCGGTTGCTGAAATTCTTCGGAGATGCGCCTCGTAGCCAGATCCCACGTGTCCGGAGTCCTTCGAAGTCCCAGCACAGGTGTAAAGTCATCGATGGGCTGAGGCAGAAGGCTCGACGAGTGCCGTGCTAGGTCCACGCGTTTGGATGGCACTGAGGACAGCCGTGTTCCGGTGGCAGTGGTGAGAACGAAATAAACGAAGCTGTCTCCTGATATGTTCAACTTCCTGTTGTCCAATAGAAGAGAGTATACTTGCAGAGGTCATTGTGTTTTCCGGGGGAGATAGTTGATTGAAAAAGAATGTGACAGTGGCAGACTGTATACTTAGTACCGCGTCCCGCAAAGAAGATTGCTAGCTTGACAAAGCTTCCGCCAGCCTCGAAGACCAATAAGTTCATCCTGTCTCCTCGTAATGTTGTCAGGCGGACACTTGTCAACACGGTACACGGTAAACGCCAAGCTCCCAGCGACAGAACGCAGACTAAGTACAATCCGGACAACGCGCTCGTCCGTAAAGCACGCTCATCTCCCGCCAATAATAATGCATGCTTGATCTCCCAAGATGGATATTTGGCATTTGGAGGGTAATGCGGCGTTGTTTCAACGCGAGTGTTGAGATCCTTCTGAAAAAGGGGTGGATATACAGCAATCAGCGCAAGGAGGTCGGCAATGCGTTACCGTAACTAGACGTGCATGGCGCATGGCGCATGGTGGTTTGGACGATATGGGGTTGTTCGGGTTGCGCTGGAGGAGGGAGCGGCACCAGGAAGACGACGTGGCAGCGTCGCGTCGAGGACGTCGTGGGATGGTTATTGACGCTGCGCGAAGCGCATTGGGCAAGGATGACTCTGAGTGATAGGCCGATCTAGTAAAGAAGAAGCTAGGACTGTAGGTGGCACCAGTGCATTGATCATGAAGTTTCCGCTTCCAAGTGGTGCACAAGCCAAGAGATATCTTTCATGATTCGCTGATTGATATAAAGCAGCTGACGCGGTTGCCCTTCTCGGACTCGGAGTACAATGGGGCGAGACCCGGGTGAAGACGAAGTTGGATATTACCACGTACAGTACCAATTTATCCAGCCTGCTATGCGCTGAAAGTCCCTCAGGGAACAGCGCCGAACACCAGGAGAGAAAGAATGGATTGCATTAAGAAGATCGAGCTAGCTGTCCCTGTCCAGGATATGTGCATGGTTGCATTGTCAACATAGTAGCCAATTATCCTTGAAACGACTCTATATTCTTGTTTACGTTCATGAAGAATTCCAAGTTCTTCCCAGAGAAGGAGCAGTCCAGCTGTAGCATCCGTAAGGAGGGTAGAAGAGGGCGCGATGAGCGAATTCACAGGAGAAATTGTCGTCAACGCAAACAAGAATGTCACGGAGGCCAAAGACAATCAACTTTACTAGTTAAGTGGGTATTAATACTACAGGGTTTGCAGCAATTTCACCTCGCTGACCAGATCTATGGCTTCACAGATGTCTCAGCCGGTGGGAATGGAATCGCATTTGGTGTACGTCCTGCCTCGCCATAAGTGAGAACGCCAACGTATGGCATTAGGTTGTATTTGAGCGTGAAGTTTGCTGGCGAAACGTTACTGGGTAGTAAAATAAGAGAATGTTAGCGCAAGTGCAGGAGACAACCAACAGGGAGTTTCGCATATGAGAGCCCCTATTCACTCACCTAAAAGATGTCGAAAGTTCTCGGAAGCGGTATTTGTTTTTCACTCCTTTGATTTTAATCTTGGCGTCGCGTTTACGGCGCACGATACGGTCCCACAAAACCACGTCATTCTTCACCTGGATACGTTGAAATGGGAGTCTGAGGTTCAGTTATCCCGATGCAACGTGACAGGACGAACCCCTTGTGCGTTAGTATATTCAGCGGAGAGATACAAAAATATTTGCTTGGTATTCCAATCGAAAAGGGGTGTAAGGTCTATGCACCAAGGAGATCACCGGAAGAGGTTGTCATCAGTAACCGCGAAGGATAGACATAGTAAACTTCACAGGGCAATAGAACACGCACCAGCCTCATAATCGAATGTATAAAACGCCAACTCCTGCCTCTTGCCGCGAAAGCGTTCTGCCTGCTCCTTATATCTACGCAATGGTCAGTCAGTCATACGAATATCGCGACGCCTTCCAAACCGCTAACACTTTAAGAGAAACCGCTGACAGACTGGCCGCCGCTGAGGGCCGTGTGGCTTGTATGGCGAGACTACTCAAGGCGATGGCAGCTAGCAGTGCAAGGAGACATGATGAGAGTAAAGCCGAGATCCCATTGATGCGTTGATAGATGCTATGCATCGTAGCGTACGGGTATCGTCGGTCAAGCCAAAGACGAGTATAATGGTCGAGTTTGAAGATCTTTGGCCGTGACCTCAGTGTACGAGGCAATTCGGACCCCGCATTATGTGCGATCAAACATGTACCCACAAAAACAGTAAAATAAGATAATACAATCATGAAGTGGTATACTGATCGATGCGGAAAGGTGTAATAATATCATACACATCCTCGTTCCCTTGCGATTCCGAGTCGTCTCGACCACCGCCGCGGCCTACGACTCGCTTGAATAAATTACCAACCCCTCTCGAAGGCTTCCGCTCCTCTTTATCTGGATTGACAACCTCCTCCGGATAACAATCCATCACCACCTTGGCTAGCCGCCGCATTCCGTTCGACGGGTCGTTCTGCACTTTGCGCGCACGCGAATCTCGCATTGCCGACTGCAGATACAGCGCCAGATTCGGCAGAGAAATGGGGAGAATGGGGAAGGGCGACGTAGGGGAGAGCGGGATAACGTAGAACTGCGAGTCTGCATTGTTAGCGAGGTACGGAGTGGGCTCGCTCAGTGTGTACGAGTAGGGCAACAAAGCTGTGTCTTTATTGGTATACCGCCAGGCATTCTGCACGGTGGGTGGGACTGGCTGGTCTATGGTGAGATGTAGGATCGTACGCCAGGTGTTCGCCGAGTACGGCAGCTGTGAGGGGGAAAGATTGATTCATGGTTTTCAGTCACACCAAGCTGCTGCAAACCACACCTTTACAAACTGAACCACGACGCGTAAGAGATGATCATCTTTAGCACCAGCAATAGCCTGGAGATCCGCCTGTATACGAGTCTCGAGCTGTGCCAGGAGACGCATGAGGTGTCTCCAAGAAGTCGCCATGATGTGGAAGGGAGGAAACGGTGCGCGGGTGAGGCTAATAACATCAGGGAAGGAGGGACATAACGATAACGGTTTCGCTGGTGGTGAGAGCGTGTCAGGTGGCTGGAATCCATACGCTGAGACATAGAGACCAGACAGCAATTCTTGTCAGAAAGGCCGAGCCTGGCAAGTAAGAAGGAAACTCACAAACGCCTTGCATCAAATCAGGTTCTATGGCGTCGTCCTGCGGGGCAATACCCGCAAGAGACCTCGGCCTCGATGGTGTCTCGTTATGGCTTAGACTATTATTATCCCCGGGAGATGGGTCCCGCGAACGTGGGGACACTCCCTCAGCGTTCATATCACTGCCTCGCCCAGCAGGATGGTCGGTCGCAATCGCCGATCTCCCACGACCCACCGGTTCTGGAATCCGTACTGACCCACTCACAAATGCGCTCGCGGCACGTCCTGGACGTGTCTGTTGCACCGACTCATTGTAGAATTGCGGTAAGGATTGCATAGTCCGCGGTGTCGGCCGTGTGGGTGGACCCACCGTGGAAATGCAGCTCACGATATCATTGTACAGTGGTAGAGGTGGAGCTCCTGGGGCGAATGCTGGGTCAGGTGCTAGAGATACACCCTTAGTGGCGCGTTTTCGTCCATCGTTGTTAGTCTCCGCCATTCTTCGTGCCATTGCCGCATCCATACGCTCCAGGGCCTCCCGTATCGTCTTTTGTGCCTTTTCCTCGGCCTCCTCCCGCCGAGCCAGCTCTGCGTCCATTCGTGCCCTCTCCTCATCCCGCCGTTCACGACTCCTTTTTGCGGCCTCTGATCTGGTAGCCTCCTCTTCCTGAAGCCGCTTTATGAGCGCTGCGTCCATTCTTGCCCTTTCTTCATCCCGTCTCTCTCGTTCTCTCAGTTCAGCCTTAAGCCGCTGTTCCTCCTCTTCCTGAAGCCGCCTGGTAACTTCTTCATCGTCCAAAACTTGCAATATTTGTCCATGTGCTGCATGGTCCTCGAGCTCCTCAGACGACAAGATGTCCCTTCCGCTGTCTGGAACAGATGCTCTCCGACTTGAGGTCAGCCCACTCAAATCTCTTGCATGCTGCCGTAAGTTTTCTGGTTTCACAGGCAACTGTGGCAGCTTGAGACAGTGGGAGTCGTCGGTCTGCGACTGACCTGTGTTCTGCTCGAGCGAGGCTGCAAACGAGAGCGACTCAGCAAGGGCACGAGCCAGTTCATCGTCTTCTTTTTCCTCAAGAGTCTGGTCTGCGGAATGGTTCCTATGAGAATCGCCTAAAGATAGAGTCAAAGCCTGTTGGATGTCAGAGTCTAACGATAAGGTTTCGGACGTCTGGGCCTCAGGGAAGGGCGAGCCTGTCGCCAGGATTTCGACAATCGCGTTGTCCTTCCCCGAAGGCGTCAGAGTATGCTCACCACTGGGAAGAAGAACCGGGGACGTGACCGGTTTCGGCGGTACTGGTGGTGCTGATGATGGCGCCTGCGAAGACATGGTCGGCGAGCTTTTGAACCTAACCTCACCATGTGTGATGGGAGGGCGTGGGGGCACAGGAGGAAGTGGTGAATGGGGACGATCAAGGGTTTTGAAGTCTCCATAGGAATAGGGACGTCCGAGTCTACCTTCAAAGTTTGCAACTATTGGCGAGTCAGTAACATCACTAGTAAGTGGCCGTGGAGGTACCACAGGGCGAGGAAGCGCGAAGGAGTTCGAGTCAAAATAATCACGTTGACTAATTTGTGTAAAAGGATGTGTCGGTGCGCGTGGGAGTGGTGGAAGGGAGGTATGGAAAGAACTTAAAACATTGGGAGACGATCCTGGCCGCCGGAGAGGTGGAGGGCCACGAGCTGGCTCTGCAAAGGTAAAGTCGATATTTGTATGAGCCAAAGGAGGGCTGTAGAAACTAGGTCGGAGAGCTAGAGGAAGCGGAGGAACTGGAGGAGGAGGTGGAGGGCGATTGTTCCACTGAGGCTGCGGAGCTCGAGACGCGGAGAAGGATGAGGAACGGGGTGCAGGACGTATGGGACCTCTCGAGTAATTGTCTACAGGTCCATCTGACCAAGACCGCTGAATACTATGTGGTTGAAGAGGCGGCGGTGCTAGAGGAACAAAAGAAAGGTTATTCGGCTACGGCAGAGTGCAAATGAAGCATGTGCCCACAAGTATTTATCGGCTGACCTGGATACATATCTTACTGCTGGAAGATGTATACCACCGAGGGGGGAGTATGGGCACTGGTCGCTGTGAGCATATAGACGGGAGCCCGCTGCCGCTGAGAGTCCACGGCTCTGGCGACATACAGTAAGTACCGTCTGCCGAACGCGCGAGCCGAATAGCCTACTTAGGATCAGTCGCCTTTTTGATATATAGAGAGCGTCGCGAAGAACACTGCAGGGAATTAGACGCACAGCCAAGGCCTGCGCCCGTTACTCGCCGCGGTCAGCTGGCCTTGCCCTTTGTATATTCTCATATTCTCATTCAGATCGACACTAGTAGCTGCCTCCCAGGCATACGCTCACGAGGCTCAAGCATTTTCCACGGACGGCTCGTGCCTCGTGTGACAGCGGCTCACGATTGGCACCCGCCTCGCGCTCGCCTACTAAAACAAGGCTTTTGTCGATTGTGCTTCTGTTGCTACCGAGATGGATACTGGCACCACCGAAGTGCAGCGTGAGGTGCTCATGAGGCTGTTTTCCAGGCGTGGAACTGCTGCAGCATAGCGCGCAAGCACCGGTCTCGCCTCACCAGGCTATTCGAATCTTTGAGCTGGTGCGTGGAGGCAATTGAGATACTTCCGTGCAACTATCCGGCACTGGCAGCCCTAGCTCAAGTCGCGCCATACGCATAACCAGCTCGAAACTCGAAGCATGTGTATACTGTCTTGCGGATGCTCCTCCCGTGACTCTTCATCTTACATCAATTCTCGACATGCATCAGCTCTCCCGAACGCCTCACTACTATGACTACATAAAACACCCCTACACTCTGCCTTGGTTCGCCTTGTCGGTGTTGGCCGCTCCCGTAGTGTTTTACTGACATGCTTGGCTGGCAATAGGGAGTAAGAGTGTGTGAGGGTGGGCCCTGCGGAACATCTGGTGCCAGGCTACGGCCACGTCCTCCGTTCCGTACGCCCTTCGGTCACCGCAGTTCGATGTCCCCGGACGTCCGATTGGTTCTAGCCTTAAAAGGTCGTGATGGGCTGGTCACAGCATGGACCCAGCTTTCGCCGATGCTACTGTCCGAAAACTGCGATTGGCCAGATATTTGATGGGGGCTAGCGGTATACCGTCATTCCATTGATGGGCCCAGAAGTTACGGTTCATTGGGCTCGCCAGCGTCGACAATTCGGAGTCGCCCTCTATACATTATTACTAGCTCTTTCACCGTTGAGTGTGTACGACGTTGCCGATCTTCTCCCTGGACCATCGACGTATACGCTTATGATCTGTACCCGGATTTGGTTCTCCTATTAGGTCCTAGGTTACGGTATTAACTATCACCAACGGGATTTGAGGCAGGATCGATTGTCGGCATTGCCGCAAAGATTAAGAAAGCCTATTGGCCTGATTCGGCTAGAGAGGCATCGTACAAAGGCTTTCTTAAAATCGACACGAGGTATTTTGAATCTGGGCCTCGATAGTAGTTGTCACATGCACAGTACAGTGTCTTCAAAGTAGAACCACCGCACGTTCCCACGGATGCAGTATCCTCATGCACACAAATTGCATGGGTCAAGGTTCTTCAAGGTCAACATCTGTGAGTACATTCGTACATCATATTCGTCTCACTCACGCCATGGCAGAAGTCTGGCAGCATACGTACCAAGTCACTCTCGGAGGCTGAGAGTCATCATGACCCCAGCGTGACCGAGGGCGATTTTCAACCCGTGTCTCGTACAATAAGAGACCTTTCAGCTGAAATTCAGCTTCTGGGTGATTGTCCTGCTGCTGCGGGCGTGGTCTCTTCCATTTGGCTTGGGAATATTTCTAACAACAGACGGGTAGCTGTCAAGTTATTCGTGCGGAACCGTTCTGCTGCGAGTCAAGTACGTCTTACATTGATATCAAATTTGCTACTCTCAACTGTTATATAGTATTTCTTGCGTGAAGCACATGTGTGGTCTTCCGCAAAGCATGAGAATGTCATGCCTCTTCTTGGTGTCGCTCGGTTGCGAAATACGGTTGCTCTTATCTCACCGTGGATGCCAGCGGGTAACCTCAGGAAATATCTCCGTGCTCATCCAGAGGCAAACGTGCTTGGGCTCATGGCAGATGTTGCCTGTGGTCTTGCCTACGTCCACAGCCAAGGGATCGTTTATGGTAACCTCCGATCGGTTAGAACCCTTCATCGACTCCTTCAGCCCATATGCTCATGGGATCCTAGTCCACTATATTGGTATCCGAAACGGGACGCGCGTATCTTTCTAGCTTTTTGGTAGCTCATACTACAGAGGGAGATAGATACCCTACCCAAGTCCTTGACTGGCGCATCAGCTCCCCAGAGTTTTTTTCACCTAATTCCTTACCATTGTCGGCGAGTCAGATAGCATTGACAACTGAGAGCGATGTATTTGCATTTGGAACGACTGTAATGGAGGTGAGTCGTCTGCCTCAGCCTTGCTGTCGCCCTCCTTACAACTGTTTGTCTCTTAAAAGGCTTTCGTGTATGTGACATCAAAAGGGCATTACAGAGATGTCATGAAGACGAGTTTTCTGCAAGGAAAACTCCCCGAACACCCCCAGTTCACGGGGGAAACGGGGCTTACCGATGATTTATTGCGTCTGGTCAATTGTTGTTGGGAAAGGGATGCAGAAGAGAGACCAAGAATGGCCCAGGTGGCTCGCCGAATGGTCGCACTAACAGAGGCGGCGATCCCGTCCCCTTCCACGAGACCTACACTTACGCAGCGGACGCTCAAGAACATCAGTGCCGAGATTAAAAAGATGAGCGAGCATCCTATCGCTGGTGGAGGTTATTGCGATCTCTATCTGGGCGAAAGACTTGGCTCAGAGAAGGTGGCACTCAAACTGGTGAGACTTTTTGGATCAGCAGATACAGATAAAGATGCGGCACGTCGTGTGAGTTGTTGCGAGTCTTCACAGGGATTCTATCATTAATTCAGTCTACTGATCATAGCGTTTCCTGAGCGAGGCGCGTATATGGGCTGAACTTGAGCACCCTCGGATCTTGGAATTCTATGGCATTTGCGAATATGGCACCTTATCACTGTTCATGGTAGGTCTGGCTCCGCTCGTTGACGTCATTGCCTTGAATTCCGAACTTGCAAGGTCTCGCCGTTTTTGGAAAACGGCAATATCACACACTACTTGTCCGATATCGCTCCTAATGCAGACAGGCGTTGCTTGGTATGCCTCAGTATATTTGTCTCTCACGGCTACTAATGCACCATGAACAAAATAAAGCTCATCGAGTCCGCAGAAGGCCTTCTATACCTCCATACCCGTCAACCACCTGTTCTGCATGGTGATTTGAAAGGGTCTGTGCATGTATGCTCTTATTTCTGTTTGCACTAAATCCATATCACACATTTAGAGCAAACATACTGATTTCTGACGCTGGCAACGCGGTGTTAGCGGATTTCGGACTTTCAAGGATAAGTCACGAAGAAACGACTACATTGCTGCATGGTGCTGGTTCTCCTCGATGGATGGCCCCCGAGCTCATACTGGCTGGGGACGAGGAGACAGGACCACTGAAGTCACCTAAAACTGATGTTTACGCGTTCGGGCATATCATGCTTGAAGTTTGTCACGATACTCTTACGGCGTGCTTCTGATTAAAGTTTAATCATTTCCAGGTCCTGGGCGATTGTAAACCTTTCTTCCACTTGAAAGAAGATTTGCATGTTATTGTCGACCTCATACACAACAAGCGGTCACCCCGACCGACAGGTCCTATAGCGGACAGGTGGCTAGACGATGCTGCGTGGGCGTATTGTCAGACATGTACTGCTATAGATCCTAATGACAGGCCGGACATGGAGGTCGTCATTACTGACCTCCGTCTATTGTTTGCTTAAGTTATGCAAATCGGTGCATTATTATAAGGCCCAACTATGGTAAAGTAACGACAAGACCTCGCCGAAAGAGTCTCTGGACGGTGGCAGCGAATAATTGTTGTCTCACCGGAGTCAAAGCAACGTATAGCTCCACAAATAGCACTGAGGGGAAGCTAGTAAGATCCGTCTGAAACAAAAACACGTCAAGAAATGACGTAATGAATGCGTCTAATCAGACGCGCCCACGTGATTTAGGCTTGCGCTTGTCTTCAGCTTTGGCCACACTGACCTTGTTTCCAATATTTTCCTTGTTCTACCCACTATCCCCGTTCAGTAACCTCACCATCACTGGGGCCTTACAAGTGTTGTGGTGTGGATTTCTGGACACGCACCAACCTCTTCGTTGACACGAGGCTAGCTCCAAGTCAGAGCTGATTCCTCATCTACCACCATCAGACTATGCCAGCCAAATGCGAGAAACGAGAAATGGCGCCCAGGAGGAAGCCACATCAGGGACCAATCTTCCCGTATCGATTCTCATTCGACCAATCCAAGCTACGTGTCTGTGACAGGCCGGGGGATCTCCACTACAGCGAGACATTTTGTCGATGGACCACCGGGACTGAAGGGCCCCCTAGGGCGCTCGAGTGGAGCGAGCAAGGCAAGGGTAAAGGCCCTACAGCGTTGTCGACCGATGAGCCACCTCGATGTTGCAGTGAATGTACCCCTTTGTTTTTCTTGACGGATCGGGCGGATGACAGTAGTGGCACGCCTGCACCGGGTGGCGTATTTGTCGGTTTCATAGCGGGGCATGGATGGTACTCGTCCCCAGTTGGGACAGAGTTCCTCATCCGCCTCGTCACGGTCCCAGATGAAGTGGCCCAGCTACGCGACGAGGCTAGGTTCTATGAAGATTACGAAACGAAGTGCTCTGGACACCCTGTCCCCACGAAGGAGGCTGTATCGCCATTGGAGTTCCACGGTTTCTTCAAGAGTGACGTGAGCAGTTCGGCCGCGATTGTGCTCAGGTCTCGCTGGGGGAAGAGCGCCAATCAGTTAGTTCTTTTCAACCGAATGCCAACTGAAACGGTACTGATGTTTTGTTGGGTTCCCTAGGACGACCGTCGGGAAGGGAAAGAAGAAGACTCGCAGGTCGATGGATGTAAGGGTGTGAGAATAGAGCGATGGGGTGTCGGAACCAGTAGACGATTATATACCCATGCATGTATTTGTATGATGAGCAAGTATCTGATAGCCGTTGACTTTGACTCCAGTCGCCACGCTCTCCCCGGAGATGCCGTGACGATTCGAGCCTACAGCGCAGCAGTCCAACTCGAGTTGATTAGCTCCAGAAAGAAAAGACAGTCAATGACAAATATTACTAAATGACGCCACATTAATGTTAGTAACAGTTAGTTCACTTGCTGAGCGCTGAACTTGGGGCCTTTGGCTATCATAGCGTGAGTTTGGAAATGCCGTCATGCCAAGGTCGATAGAAAGCGGTTGCAAAAATACTGGGGAGGTGAATCACGTGATCAATGGGGGCTGGAGGCGCCGTTTTCTCGGTTGCGCACTTCGCATAACTAACAACAATCCACGAAACCAGGCCGCTCGCCATCGTCGACCGCAACATCTAGGTCACTTTCATACAAAGGTGCGTGTCTTTGACGGTTTAGGATCTTATGGCGTCAGAAATGAGGCTATGTTATGGGCCAGAAGTCGATGGATGGATCTTCTAACTATGGATGAGGTGGGCTGATGGAAATACCACTGCAGGCAACTCAAGATGTCATCAAAACTACCCTCGGTGCTGAGTGCAACAGATGAGGAGATCCAGCTCCTCCTAGCTGCCCACTGTCATATTGGTACCAAGAACTGTGAAAAGCACATGGAGCCTTACGTCTGGAAGCGACGTGCGGATGGTGCGCAAAATACAACGTTTCGAGGAGGGGTCTTCATTTTTGACGTCAGGATGTAGGTATACACATTATTAACATTGGCAAGACCTGGGAGAAGCTTGTTTTTGCGGCACGTATCATTGCTGCCGTTGAGAACCCGAACGACGTCTGTGTCATTTCTGCCCGTCCCTATGGCCAGCGTGCAGTCCTCAAGTACGCTGCCAACACCGGTGCCCAAGCTATTGCTGGTCGCTTCACCCCCGGTAGCTTTACCAATTACATCACTCGATCCTTCAAGGAGCCCCGGCTTATTGTCGTCACTGACCCTCGGGTTGACCACCAGGCGATTCGTGAGGCGTCCTACGTGAACATCCCTGTGATTGCACTCTGCGACACGGATGCACCACTCAAGTTTGTTGATGTCGCTATCCCGACGAACAACAAGTCCAAGCACGCTATCGGTCTAATTTGGTGGCTGCTCGCGAGGGAGGTACTTCGTCTGCGTGGAACCGTTCCCAGGACGAGCGGGGGCTGGAATGTCATGGTGGACATGTTCTTCTACCGTGATCCCGAGGAGGTCGAGAAGGAGCAACAGGAGGCAACTACTGCCAAGGCTGCCGCCGCCGGTGCTATCGAGGAAGCGCCACCACCACAAGATGTTAGAGAATGGGAAGTAGGAACCGGACCTCAGGCGGGTGCTATCAACCCCACACTGGTTGCTGGAGAAGGTGGTAAGTGTTCGCTTAGGATATTTCTCTCGTATGAGAACCTGATGGTTATCTGTCTCAGGCGCTCTTGACTGGGAACCTACCGGACCTGCTGGTGTCACCGATTGGGCAGCTGAGCCCGCTGGCGCCGCATGGGCTGCGGAGGCCCAGCAACCTGGCACAGCTTGGGACTAGATCAATATTTCTTCGTTTCCGTGTCTTTCGCTCCCGCATATCACTCTGTCCACATGTCCAACGTCATCCGCCATTATCTCAAAATTCAATATAGCTCGTGCATTCATGATGCATAGCTTCACCAATATCGTACCATTATGTGAGATTCGCGCTACCGTTGGGTACAACGGTCCTTCCGGCCAAATCTTCATTTGGCAATTCCCTGCTATTACACAAATTGTTCGAAGCCCTTGGTATATGCCATTGATCACTCTAACATCGAGTCAGTAATCATGACGGAGCGACGGATATTTGAACATTGATGCATAAAAGGTGTGAGTGAGAGCTTACTTCCTATGCAAGACCGGTTGCTTTGTTGTCGGCGACACCAGGATAAGTAACAACTAATGGGAAGATATAAAAGTGCGTGCAACGTAAAGATAAGTAAGTGTAGGTACTTAAATGATAAGTACGGAAGGATTTTCTTAAGCATCTGCATCAACGGTAATTATAACAATAATGTCAGACAAAGCTAGGCATGCAGCCTATACTGTAGCTGCCTTTCGATTTGCCGGAGGTCGGCAGTAACGTACGTTGTCCAGTAGGGTTTCTTCGGATCCAATCTATTCTGTGCAGCGCCAAGGCTCATCATCCCTTTTTTTTCTTTTCTCACCAAGACATTCCACCTGGGCTTGGTGAGGCTTGGTGGGACTGAAGGATAGGATATGAGATGCGAGGCAGTCCGATCTCGATAAGGTAATACTGTAGAATAAGTCCAAAAAGTGTGCTATGAGATATACAGTGGTCTACTCGACAAAACTATGGGATATAAATGTATTTGTCCGAAGCAACCTCTAAAAGTATGATACGCTATCATGATGGTCGTCGATTGAGCTTCAAGTTCTCTTCTTGGCTATCCTCGTAGCTCGACATTTGATACTCCCGACGCGGATCCTCACTTCCGCGTTCTTGCCGCCATTGACGAGGGAGATAGGCCAAACCGCCAAAATACAAGACTGCTAACAACTGATATAGATTGAAATCATCATTGAGTCGATGAAGAATATTAGTAAGGAGAGTCACTGACCACAGTCCACACAATCCATACGATGTTGACTCCGTTACTCTGTTCGGGTGACCCAAGACAGTGGTTAGCACCAGTGCAACACGAAAACCTTGAAGAACCCACCAAAGTGCGACCCGTTATGTTGGGCCACTCTTGTTTGTAGCCTAGGCGTACCTGGTATAAGGCGAGGGCAAGAATGGTCAACCCTAAAATGGCATGGCCGTAGTTTTGCGGGGGACGTTTGAAGCGGAAGGGGATTTTGACGAAATGGATGAAGGCACCCAAGAAGCACTGCACAAAATAAAGGACCAGTAATGCTATGCCCACATTCTGCCATGGCGCATGAGGTTAGTTTCCGAAGGATAGTTAAATGCAACACAACGGGGTACCTGGTGCTTGGTAGTGAACGATATGCCCGCTTGGTCGGTAGCCTTAAAACCTAGTATAATCCCCGCGACCACGGTGGGACCGGCTGAGATTGATTGATCAATGAAATGGTGCGTCTGAGAGTACAAGAGCTCCTACCGAGAGCAGCCTGGATTACCCAATGTCCGGTGTACCATTTTGGCGAGATGGTCCTGGTATACCGGGCCAAGAGAACACCACCTGGCAGGAGGAACAAAAAGCCAAAGGTCGCAACGACCGCATGGGCGATGATCATCTTCTCGTAGGGTAAAAGAGGAGTGTTGGTTGATGACGAGGAAGACGACGTTGTTCCATTAACTGAGGAGAGCGTCTTGGTGAGGTCCAAAGTAAGCGTTCCAGATGAAAGGTGTTGTTGCAGCGTGGAATCGGCGGCTGCAGAAGGCCTTGTGGTCCCGAAAGCCCAGATTAGTGGTACTTGTGAGGCAGATCCCTATCGAGAAATTAGCACATGATTTTTGAGAAAAGGCTTTGAGATCATACCGCGATCGTGAAAGCTAGGACAGGTTGTGAACCGCTCAGCTGTTAATGATCCTCAGATACGTCCGACAAGTAGGGAGTAAAATTAATTAATCTCACTGTCGAAAGAGAAGTGGCTGCGGTTGCTACATTGGTGGGCGATGCAACAGGCGTGGGCATAACAAGACCGGAGGCCTGGCGTTGAGACAATGTCATGGTTCCGTCCGTGTTCGGCCACATTATGACCATTGGTGTGTCTACATAAGACCGGACGTTAGAACGAGTCTGAGAACGCGTCACGCGTCCTACTGACTAGCCATTTGACTCCCAAAGCCACTGGCAATACAACTCAGTACAAGAATAACTCCAAAACAGATATGCTCACATTGCCATCCATCCGAGAGTCTGTGAGGTGATGCTCTGGAGTTGATCTGTGGTAAACAAACCCCTATGAGACGGTGTACGACGGGGGGGAAGGATTAGGCTGCGCACATGTCACGGTTGAGCCACTGACGGACCCCGTAATGCACATGAGCTAGAGAACGTCAGTGTATGCTCTAGCCGCGCTATCTTCCATTTACCTGGCTCAGACATTGTTTATCTCCCTGGGCGCCTGCAGTACCATTGCCAACAGAAGTACCATTGCCCGCAGAGGCAGAGGCTGTTGAGAGTGAGGCGGACGCCGACGATGTTTCTGAGGCGCGGTCACCGCCGTCAGATCTGCTGCCGCCATTTTTGTCTGCGGCGACGAGCAAGCAGAAGACGGAAAGGACCAAAAGACCAAACAAAGGTCGTATGCGGAACATGGGTGTCGCAGTGGTGCAAGGAGCGGTAGTAGTGGAAGAGGGAGGCTGGATGTATATATATGACGATCGTAGGCTGGTTTCGGCGCACACCTATTTTATTTCTATAAGTCATTTCAGTGCTGCGGAAGTTTTATGAGACAACCTAGTGCGTCGTATGCAGGCGCAGTCCGGCTATGCGAACCACTGGCGCACGGCAGGTGGAGGTAGCTGTGCCCAGGCAACTCAATCACAGCAAGTTGCCTGGAAAGATGATCCCTGAGATTCTACATGGGTCTACTCAGTACGCACGCCTGTAAGGCAGTCACGGTGATTCAGAATAATAATTAGAACTTGATCAATTTCAGCTGGAATAAATTTTGCCACTGCCATATACGGCTACAGTACCGGATGACATAATCCCTGACGTAGGTATGTCGGGTTCTCCCATTGTTCTTATGGGAAAACGGGGGCGACGCCAAGCTTTGCTGCATATCTACGCTCTGGGGCGATACTTTGAAATACCCATCCGCAGTGTATACTGTGCATTGTTGGTTACTGTTCATCAGATAAACGTCACGCCTTTCGACATGTCGCTAAGTCTAACCCCCAGCTACCTTCTGTCGTCTTCTCTTTTTCCAGTTTCCCTGCTCCCCCACCTGCATGCGGTCAATGAGTGTGGGAGGCTGCGGTGGTTCTTCCTTGGGAACCAGTTTTGACGCCGCACCCTTGATGCTCAGCATGGGCATTGCCGGTGGAGCTGGCGTTGGCAACGTTGGATGAGGCAGTTCCAGCTGAGATGGCCGAAATGTGCCGTTCGAGGCTTGTCCGTCGGACGGCGACAGCCGCCGCAGCAATGCTGGACCTTCCATTACAGATAAAGCGGGCTCCCCCGTGCTAACGTCCCCGCCTATTCTGTTTATGAGTTTCAATCCTCGAGAGGAGGGCTCAGAGACGGTTTGATTGGATCCTGAGGGCACCGGCGCCCGGGACTCTTTTTGCGGTCTATCATCTTTCATTAATGAGCTGCCCGTCCTTGTACCGGACGCAGATGGCAAAGTCGAGTTGCCCTGATATTTGCGTTTGTTGCCGCCAACGAACCCGGTCGGTGGAGGCTGTGCAGACCGACTGGGTTCCAGGCGTAGGTCCTGATGAACATCAGAATGTGGTACCGTGGCACCTTGGAAAACGTTGAAGGATATATAACGTACCTTTAATGCAGTTCGCACTTGTGTCGTCAAGTCCCCCACATCTGGTGGCGCTCGGTCTGCGAGAACATTCAGTTCTGTTAAGGTAGCAACCAAATTGCCACGTGGCGTCCAGTCCTGGTCGTTTTGTCGCTGCGGAGGAGTTAGGAAGTCGGCACCAGGGGAAATATACCATCCGTACCTGTTGACATGCATTTAGCAGGACCAGAGATGCTTTCCATTGCTTTCTGTCATTGCTGTGCGACCTGACTATCGTCTATTCAAAATTGTGAACTCTGATGTCGGTCAACACAACGTCAGAAATACTCACCTCAAGGATGTGTGGACAGGCATCTACCACTGTGTTCCTCAAGGAATTCAACTCCTGAGAAGCTCCACTGTTAGGCTGTTTTAGACGTTCTTCTTCAGAGACTGGAAGAATATCAGCTAGGCGTTGGATAATGTTTAATTGGGAGGATTGGTCGAGCCTCTGCAGGGCCATCTTGCCGATCAAAGCCATGCTGTAAAACCGCAGGAGAGGACCTGGGTCGGCTGCACGTTTCACGATCGCAACATATTCCAGAAGAGAGAGGTAAGGATGAAGAGGTGCCAGGGAGATAGGTCCGGGCTTAGATTTGAGATCGGAATACGTGAGCTTGACTTTATCCAATAAGCTGCGCAGCAATTCGTCTCCATGTTCCGAACGTGGGTTATACGATCCAAGAGGAAGAAGAAGCTCCTTTACGATAAGCTCGGTCTCTTGAACGTCAGCCCCACTGATTGCCTAGGAACAAAAAGTCGCATCGCTTCCGGGGACGGCATCCATACTTGCTCAACGTAGGCACCCACCTTGACTAATCCATCTCGGAAAACCTGTTCCACCTCGCTACTAGGCCCTCGGAAGTGCGCTACAATGGCTTTCTTGGCTGTATTTGCCAGGAAAAAGAGTACAAGTTTCCTCAGTTTCTCTCTATCCTCCTTTTCTTCTGCCGTCAAGTCCGGATCTAAGGAGCAATGATCACACAAGACACCAATAGCTGCGGCAGGATCCAGATTAACATGGGAAACGAGGGAATCCTGGATCTGTTTCAATTCCACGGGCTCGTCTAAATAGATGTCAGTTTGGCCCGGGAGACCGATCATGTAATACAGACACACCACTTTGCAGGAGTTGGACAAGTACGTCAGTATTTCGTCTAGTCCATTTTCTGGATTCGGCGGACAGTGACACAATGGCCTTGTACCCTTCAATGCGCACCTAAAATACGGGCATGGGACGGTGTCATACCACAAGAACGGGACACTCGAGTTACCTGTGCATCAGGATCTTCGCAGATGTCATACACGCTGTCAATCACATCCTCTTCTAGGTCGGGAAAATCCTTGAAGTAGTGACTAAAATTCTGAGCGGCAAAGACCTTCAATTCACGGGACGCAGTGTGTGTAAGGCTGATCAGTCTTCGCAGAGCCTCGCGACGCTGGAATGTTAACATGAAATTCGGCAAGAAATCGATAAAAAGTAAATCGAATCGTACTTACTGTGTCGAGCGGCGCATTCCGTTGACCCGCCTTTTGCAGCAAGCTGCGAGTCTCTCGAATTTGTCTGTCTTCATCTGCTTTGTTCATCACAGCTTATCGCGCCTTAGCAAGAGAACACGCGGATGCGGGCTCCAAGCTTGGAAGTTGAGGCGTAACAAAGCGTGCGAAAAGTGGAATTTGGCTGCAAGCGCCCAAACAATGGCCCATATGTAGTAAGTACTGGGGTATGGCTACTAATTAGGGTAGGTGAACGCGGAAAACACAGAAACTGAGTCAACCTCGAGCATAAGTAATGGCTCTTCTTTTGTGGGTAAATTCTGTGATACGGGCACGTGTTCGTCGTCTTTAAAGAATGGATCGCAGCTTCATCATGCAACCGCTTCAGCCACAACACCATCGACCCTAAAGAGATTATCGAAATCCTCCGTGCTTCCTCCCAACACGCCGAAAGCCTCCTGAAGAGTACGAGCTAAGAAGTCGAGCTCTTGGACGACACCTTTCATCATAAGCGCATATGCAAAGTACAACAGCTGGCGGGAGCCCTGGACATTTCGGGTCTTCACTACGTCCAAGTTCCTTATCGCATTCACCTATGTAGTTCCCAGGTAAATTAGTGGTGAACAGGGATGACAAGAAAACCCCTACCAGCTCTTGGCGAGACTTCTCGGCGGGTGGCAGATATGGTGGGAGTGGCGCCTTAAGCCGGAACGCGGAAGACAGCGTCGAAAAATAGAGTATTACGTTTCCAACCATCTCACGCCGCTCCTTGCTGACAGGCACGATGAAATCTCGCCTCACAGTCTACATCAACTGTCAGTTCCATGATTGCTTAGGCGCTTTAGTTTACTTGCCGTGTACCTGCGAGAGGGCATTAGGACAGACATGCAAAGGAAAGGGGAAACTGCACCATTCTTCTCGCGTTGTCACACATCGCATGGAATGCATCTTATCCAGAATCGTCTGCAAGCTGGTGAGAATTGATCGGTATAGTTTTACAGGAAAAGGTCCTTTGAGTCGCGGCTCATGTTGTGTCTGTGCAAGCAGGTCTTGCAGGGTAATAAGCTTGCGTTGCAGATGAAGCTCCCTAACGGGGTGTCTCAAATGAGAAGTGGTTTCATAATCGCAAGAAGCAATCTCACATTGCTAAAAAGTCATGGATGGACGCGGTAAGTTGGTCGGATGCTCGAGGGGTCAACGTCGTATGGGAGATATGGGTATGCTGATGAAGTAGCGGGGTCGTATCGGAAGTCGGCGGAGGCTCGACGCTCAATAAGGCCTCCGGAGGAGCGGAATAATGCATCACCATGCGGGAATATAACCAGCCAATATTCAGGCAGAACCTGATGAACATGAAACGTGGCTCTGGCATTCCAGTGAAAAGCTGATAGCTTACTCGCCAAGAGCCTTTCCTAATTCTCGGCGGGCCTCCGCCGGCCACCAAAACTGACTGACAATAAATGCCCACAGTACGCCGATTATTACTGCTACAGCTCTGTAGAATGCAATTTCAACGACGGAGGGTTCCTGATACCGAAGGTTGTAACTAGATATAAACGTATAAGCATGTGTTGTTGGCAATCATGACGAAATAACTTCACCAGTACAGACATGTGAGATTGTACGTGAGCAGGACGAACCGGCCGCTCGATGCATGTTGAGGATTTGAAACGATGTAGTAGAAACATGGCAATGAAAATAAAAAACCGAAGAATGCGAGGAGTATAGGTTGGTTGTGAAGTGCTAGGTATGCGCCAATGGCGGTGACGGCACCAAGAATGGTGCCCAGGACACGAACTACAGAAAGGAAGTTAGTTTGGCCAATGAAAGGGCTTATTACAATGAAGAACTATGCATCAGGTATCAGTTGGATACGCCAAGGGGTCGCAAGAGTAGACATACTGAGACGAGAGCCCATTCGCCACGATACTCCACAAACCAAGGTCGTGTAGCATCAAAAAACGCAGGTGCAGCTAGCATGGCCGTTGCTACACCAGCTTTGAAGGCATACTTCATATCCGGTTCCTTCAGCCTTGCCCCTAATGCCCAGAAGGACTGTTTCATACGTCCGGCAAAAGTTAACGACGCTCGTGATGGCGTCTGCATGGTATTGGGCGCATGGGGTTTAACTTTCGGAAATTTAGGGATCTTGTGCACCTGCGCTTCGATGGGCACCAACGTGGCTACCAGATGACATTCAGTACGTGGGTAGATAGCCATAACAATGACGAGTAGGTAACGTACAGAGTCGCCTTCGGAGGGTGGCTGGCTCAACAACCTTAGATCGAAGAGGGGACGCTGCATGCCGAGTGCGTGAGCGAAGGCAGGTAAACCTATTCTTGATCCATTGCCAAACGTTCGATCGCTTTGCTGCTCGGCGCTCCAGCGCGTATATGCGTCCCATAGCATCCACCAGCAAGACAAGCTCCCGAGCAAATTCTTGGATAGTGAAGATAAAGCTTGGAGTTTCGTTAGTTAAGATCCGGGGGACACAGCAAAACATACAAATAAACGAGAAACACGGTCTCATTATCCCCGTTTGCAAGGATCGTGGGAACGGCATCCTCAGAAGTAATGGAGAACCGATCGGTCGTATCGCTGCGTCGATAGAGCCGCATAACAGCATGGTTAGAGGTGCGGTCGAATGCATACAGTGCGCGCTCAATGTCCTCGGATAGTTGGAAAAACTCGTGCAAGTCCATCGGATCTCCATTGCGGTGTCGTTCGAATGCACCTTGCATACGCTTTAGTGTTGTTGTGCAGGTATTCTGGACAGAGAGGTGCATGAAGTGAATGTTATGACAAATTGAGATAACGAACCGCGAGTGCGATCATGGGTGGACCAAGATCGTCCACGAGGTCGCCAAACATAGAGGCTGCTGCGGACAGCATAGCCTCGTCGTCTTCGTCTACAGCAATCTTTCCTTTCGTCGGTGTTCTTGAATTCCATGTCCCTGGGGTCCAGTCTTTGACCTTTGAACCAGCCGGTACGAATAATTTCGTGTTGCCCACGCCACGCTGAAGCACGAGCTTCCCGTCGCGGTGTGCTCTCGTAAGATCAGCCTGCAGTCGAGTACCACTCCTAAGCCCTCCAAGGTGCTGTGCGAGTCGGTTGAGGCAGTCGACAGCGTCATCGTATGCTGCACTCGTAGCAACCAAGGGGCGCGGGGAGCAGAGCCATTCCGAATGCGCTTCAGTGAGATGACGTTTGAGGGATGTGAAGGACTTCTGGTGGGCATCAACGGCGCGAAGAAGCTTGGACTGTTTAGGGTGAAAATCAGGATCAAGCAGGAAGGTACGTGTGAGCATTTGCAAGAGTGTCGCAAAAGAGTCTAAGGCGGTAATCATGTCGTCCCTAGAGCAAGTCAGTGTCAGCATCCGGATAAGAAAGTTGATAATGTTAGTTTCCTGACTGGAGGTTTGTAGTTGCGCTTTGCGTCCACAAGGCAAAGCAGGTGAGATTCGAGACGACTGATCCCACTACGACAGTGAAGCAAAGTTGGGCAAGTGTTTGCACCCCTCCCTCCATAACAACGCTGACGGAAGATATGAGCATTAGGATATAGTAAGTACTAGGACGCACTCGGTGAAGATGATGATTGAAATCATGCTACACGCTTTACTCGCGAATAAGCATAGTCTACCCATGTAGATTCCTAGCTGCTTACCCGTGTTGAAACTTGGTCGGGACATCCATACTTTCAGCCAGGCCACAACAATGATACTCGCCGCTATCCAGCAGAGGACAAGGGCATCGGCGAGCCATTCCCATCCGGGTCGCACCTAGTGAGGAAACGAGCAGGCTTGTTATTTGTGCAAAGAAAAAGCAAGTGCAGCAAGCAGGATCGGACCTGGAAAAACCAGAAGGTGCTCATACTTCCAATGGAGACGAACGTTGAGAATGCTACACCGAAGACGACATAGATGTCTGCTTCTGCCATGGCACCAATCGTTTTCTGGTCTCTCTGATCAGAGGCCAGATTCGAGCGTAATGAAGTGCATGCTCACTGCGGGGTTAAAATATACGCTCCTGCACGGGGATAAGTAGCACAAGAGGAGGCGATAAGTTGCACCTACACTGTTGCGACCATGTGACCAGAAGGAGATGGTCCTCTTTCCCATTTGCCGTTTGATGGGACGTCAGCTAAGAAACTAGAGAGATATGGAACAAAAGTGAAGAGGGACGAGAGGAAGTACGCAAGACCACATTTGAGGACATTCTTTTGCAGCCTAGAAAGGGTAGGAGGTTGAAGCCATGAGGGGTAACGAGAAGGAGGTGTAAGGAATTCGCGAGGCGTTGGCGTAGCGTCGCTAGAGACATCAGAGTCGTCAGAAGAATAGTCGTCAAAGTCTGGTGGATCCGGTCGAATGGGGTCTGGATCTGCTGAGAGGGACGGAAGTCTATTGGAAGGCACAGAAGAGACTAAGAATGGGTCGTGTTCTGCTACGCTCGGCTGAGGGCTGGTAGCGTCTGCGCGGTGTTGAGCATTGCGACGACGGATCTTAGTGCTATTTGCGGGTCTTAGCTGGCCCTCGTCTTCCATAAGTTGGCCAAACAACGACCATTCTCGGTCGTGGGCTACGGAGGGAAACGGAGAAGTACGTGTGGATCCACGAGTTTCCGTAAGATGGACATGCGGGGAGGAGGCGCTTCTGTCAAGAACTTGGCGTCGGCGAGTCGGGGTAACTGGTGTAGTGGCTAGACGTGGGAGCGAGTTATTTGTGACGACCGACCTGACAATAGCAGCGTCATCTGGAAAACTGTGGAAAGTGTCGGGGGATCCTATTGCAGACTCCGGCCGAGACGCAGACATCATCGAATTCGACATCGACGACGACGGTCAGGTTTCAGAACCTCAGATTGCTATATCCTGACGCGTTGTGTCTGTTGTATATTTTAAGGATGAGGGGCCGAGCGTTTGAGTTCGGCTAGGCAAACACCGGTTGTCAGCACCGCAGCCGCAGCTAGTATAAGAGAACATAAGCAGGCCTTTCACTCCCTTGTACCACGCACCTCCTTGTCGCACCTCCTTGTCTACTAACGCCATGTTAATATCGTCGTTTCGTCTCCATGCAATATTGTCTATCCTCGCTGTCGCCTACGCCTCAGCGGTATTACCTCGCGATGGTCCATCTGTGACGGTTCCATTGCGACGGAGATCTTCCGCAATGACTAGACGTGCTACGCCAGAGGATTTCGCGGCGATGGCCCAGAACCTTCGCCAGAAGTATAATCTTCCAACACGCGCCCTTGTCCGGCGGCAGGGCACAGGTTCCGTCCCCATTACCGACGAGAATGCGGACTCTTCCTACTCTGGTACAATAAGCATTGGCAACCCCGGTGCGTCCTCATCCGTCTCATCTCCTGCCCCGAGCTTCATCTGGGTCTAGGCCAATCTTTTGATGTTATCCTGGATACTGGCTCAAGTGACCTATGGGTTGCCTCGACTCAGTGTCTACAAGGCTGTCCGTCTGGCACTACGACATATAACCCATCGTCGTCTAGCAGCTTCAAGGATACATCCCAAACCGTGTCCATTACCTACGGCACCGGGGCCGTCCAAGGGGACGCAGGGTCTGACACGGTCAGCATGGGTGGGTTCACTACGCAGTCCCAGACATTTCGTGAGTAGTGCATAGTTTCTGTCTTCAGCCATCTTTTAATACTCCATTCAGTTGTCGCGCAAGAGGTATCTTCAGGTCTGTTGACTGGGACACTTTCCGGCCTCTTGGGCCTGGGATTCAAGTCAATAGCAAACACGGGGTATGCTTTGCATCTTGTCCGGTCATGAACCAATCATTAACCACGTTAATTTAGAGCCACGCCATTTGTTCAAGGACTCGCCAGTAGCTCCTCGTTTTCTCAGCCTCTGATGTCCTTCTATCTTGAACGGTAGCGTCGCGTCACCAAGGTGCTTCTGACTTACTTATAAATCCTTGATTTTCAGACACATCAATGATTCTGGCGCTGCTGCAAGAGCGGCTGGAGGTGTCCTTACTCTGGGAAACACCAACAGCTCTTTGTTCACAGGCACCATAGACTTTGTCAACATCCCAGCAACTGTCACACCAGGGTTCTGGTTGCTACCTGTTACTGGTATGCATGCTAGCTGTGTCTTTGACTACTCTCGTAACATGTTCGATTCAGGTGTTACTGCGCAAGGCACTGCTGTTTCTCTCCCAAGTCAGTCCCAGCTGGCCGTTCGTCATTTTCCATGTCCTCGCTTCAGCCTTGAGATAACTTTTGAGTAGGCCATTGATACAGGAACCACACTTATTGGTGGTCCAACGGCTGCCGTCGCCGCCTTATACACCAACATTCCAGGTGCACAACAGGGCACGGGCTCCCTCCAGGGATATTACACTTTTCGTACGTTACCCTCTTCCTCTCCCGTAGCAACCGTTTAGCTCACCCACTAAAATTTCAGCGTGCAGCACAGTCGTCAACATCTCCATGTCATTCGGTGGTGCCCATTCATGGCCCATCAACCCCGTTGATTTTAAGCTTGAGGCATCGACTGGTGGCAAAACAGTTTGCATCGGCGCGGTGTTCGATCTCAGCGGAGGCACCTCTACAAGTCCTGGCAGCAGCCCGCCCAACAAGCGCCAATTGAACCCCTCCACGAACCCTGATTGGATCGTGGGCGACACTTTCCTAGTGCGTGTTATGCCTCTTGCAGCTGCGTCTTGAAGACTTATCTGGGTTGCAGAAAAATGTCTATTCCGTATTCCGATACGACCCCCCATCGGTAGGCTTTGCACAACTCAACCCCTCACTACCTGGAGCGGGATCTGCACCGGGCACCGCGACACCCAGGTGAGCATTTTACTGCTGAGGTACTTTATGGCACTTCGGTGTCTTATGTCACACCTTCACCTTTTAAAAGCACCTCGACTGCATCTGCGGTGGTGTCGGTGTCGATTCAAGCGGGAACAACTACATTTGCTAACCCGTCGCCCTCTAGTGCCAGCAATAGCACCAGTTCGGCGAACGGTACACGCAGGCGAACGGTTTCGCTCACATTGGTGTTTGGCCTTGCCGCAGCCATTGCGGGTGCGCTGAACATTCTATAGAATACGATGACAGGAGCAACCCCTTTCTGCTGTTCTATTGTTTCATTTGCTATCTATTATATCACGCGGGGCAACTAACGGACTGGACGACATGATTGGAATTGCTGTAGCCTACAACCTAGTACTGACACCTGTACACGACTTAATGTGAAGATCGCGTCTAGACAGTCACTAAATAGTGTTACTGTAACTAGATGTCATCAATAACGACTCATAGTTAGTATGCTAGCCTGCGGGCCTAGGGGCTGTTGGGATAGATTGGCGCACAAGGACGGTGGGCAGTGGCTGTGAATACAAGGAACGGTGGGCAGGATGGAGACAGTGGCTCTTGCCAAACAATGAGACAGTGCTCTTGCAAACAATGAGACGGTGGCTCTTGCAAACAATGAGACAGTGGCTCTTGCAAACAATGGACTCATAGTGTAATTAGAACAGACTCTCATGTATTTAACGCAGCGACCGAAGGTCGCTGCCCACTGTCGAAATCACCACTTCTCTCTCGACAGGCCTATAGGGGCAACTGTCTGCACTGTCTGCATACCTACTAGTTATATACCGCGACCCTTGGGCGTCAAAGGGCAACAGCTATGATCCTCCATCGAATCCTCAGACGGCTTGCTAGCTGGGCCCTGTGGTCGTTCTTCAAGGAAATCCATGTTATTGGAGAGGAAAATGTCCCGCGCGAGGGTCCTATCATCGTGTAGGTTTCACAGCCCTACAACACCCCGTGATCCCCTCGTCCCTGACGACCATGTAGTGTCTGCACTCATCACAACATGATGATTGACCCCGCTGTGCTTTGTGAGTCTGTCTAGTATCCCGGCGACGTGCTTACCCCGACTAACCGAATGGCGTGTATGCAGCCTCGACGTTCCCTCACAAACGACCGTTACATTACTGGGCAAAGTCGAGCTTGTTTAAGAATCCCATCGCGAGCAGGATTCTCACCGACACGGGTAACATTCCGGTGGACAGGAAGAGCAAGGATAATCAGGTACTCTTTCGCGGGACATTCCATGCTCTGGCTGCTGGGCAGGTTGTCGCTCTGTTCCCGGAAGGCACCAGTTGAGCACTTTGTGTCCGTCACCCTTCCCTAATGATGACCTTCCTGCATGCTGAGGCAGGCTATACCGAGCCCAGGATCATGCAAGTCAAGGATGGGGCGTCATGGTCAGCACTTGAATACACCAAGTGGGCCAAGACCAACAGTGCAAACTGCAACCCCCTCGTGGTTATTCCAGCCGGGATCGTCTACACCAACAAGTCCAAGTATCGGAGCAGCGTGATCATTGAGTTGGATGGCCCCTGAACCTACCTGCGATGCGACTTATTCTCCTATTTTAGATTCGGGAAACCCATCTCGATGAAGGCATATGACGAGGAATTCTCATCCGCCGAGCAGGGAGAGCTGAGAAGCGTTGCCAAACGACTCACTGCTCAAATCGAGTCTGAATTGGTCAAGCTTACCATTAACTCCCCGAATTGGTGCGCTTATTCAGAGTCTTTTCTATTTCGCTTACCGTCTTTGCAGGGAGACGCTATATGCAGCACGCATGGCAAGGGATCTACTTTGGCGAGATGAGAATGCTATTAATCCAGATGATTTCGTCGCCGTTTCTCAAACGTGGGAGTTAGTTCCTCAACCTCACGCGTTATCTGACACCTCCACAGGCTAGTCGATCTGTTCTCAACGCCTATGCTTACATCTTCATTCGGAAACTTGAGACACGCACTCCTCACCTACTACTCCCTTCTCCGTGCGGCGGGGTTGACCAACTCCACGCTCTCAGGTTTACCACTTCCAGAAACTTTGGACCCTTCACAGGTAAAACCTTTCCCGAGCCGACTGTCGACGCTCTTTCTTCTCCTGCGTGACTCTTTAGCGTCTCTTGTTCGCTTACCCTTCTTCCTTATCCCTCTCATCGTACATCTTCCCGCTTATGCCATGTCGAGACTAGGCGCTCGTCTGGTACAAGACGAGGAAGAAACTCAAGCTCAGAATAAGATTGTTTTCGCGCTTTTGCTCTTACTTGCCATATACCCAGCCATGTTTTTCTTCCTGTGGGCATTACTTTGGTTGACTCCTATGGGAGCTGTCATCGCTTTTGCGATGTCTTATGCATTTATTGTGTACCATGTGAAGATTGTCGATGACAATTATGAACAGTGCGTCTTCTCTGTGCTCATTATTGAAACCCTAATGATGAAAGCCTCCCTAGTGCTAACGGCTAGTTGCTGTTTGGCGTGTTCTATTAGGTGTATGGGCCCTAAGCGATGGGATCTTTCCCTGCAAGCATTAACGCCATACACAACGCCATACATCCCTCCCGTTAGTGTATGGATTGACAAGCCCAGGCCGACAACAAGCCTGGAAGCCCCGGCACCCACCGATCCCACTTCTCCACGGCGCAAACGGCGCCCTTTTGCGACCAGGAGGCTCATTCGCCATGTCCTCCGTGCGCGCTCTGACGCCGCACGGCTGCTGGCCGCCTTCTTTGTGGAGCTCGAGCAAAGCGGGAAAGAGGTCAGAGCGTCGAGCCATCTCGCGCAGGCGTATGGTGGCCGGCTAACGGAGGAAAGCGACGCCCGAGATACTGGGGATGGCGTGTCTATTCCTCCAGAGCCACGGGCGTGGAGGAATGCACGGGAGGTTGTGCAGTTCCTCAGAGATAGAGGGGCCAAGATTGGTGATCTTAGGCATAAGGTTGAAGGTGACTGGGCTGCTGCGAACAGCGAGGGCGAGGGCGAGGTTGGGGAGGTTTCAGGGGAAGGGGAGCCTGAAGATGAAGTTGTTTGGGTACCGTCTGGTCACGCGTCATAATGGGCCATTTACGCCAGGAGTTCGGCTATATTTTATTCTACTGTCATCCTCGATTTCCCACTTCCCATTTCTACAACTATGCTAGGCTCGTACATTATGTTGGTTGGTTGGTTTAATCAGGATATAATATGGGCACTATTACAAGATCTGCCTTGGGCACAGTAATGTACTCGAGTCCGAGCGCCCTGCAAGGTCATTCATTACCGTGTGTGCAGAAACCTCACCCAAACCATCAAGAATAACTAAACTAACATGCCACTACATGGATGTCAAACTATTAGAATGATGATCGTGTGGGGTTTAAGACAAGCACTTACGCTATACCGGCGGTCTGCATTGTGCTGAGAAAGTATTAGTCGCAAACTGATCTATCGACTGCATGGCAACGTACGATATCTATCAGAGTCCGAAAGGTCAGAAAAATGGGTATCAAGTTAGTGTATGGTACTCACGAAACCACAGATCATAGCGCTCGGGGCGATCCTGGCAATGATACGCCCTCGGGACGGTGCGAGGGCATTTAACACGCCTATCTGTACACCAAGGGAGCCTACAGTAGGCAAAAGATCCGGCATCACAATCATGTAATACCAAATGAAACCACAGGCTGAAGACGCTGACCCAAGTTCGAAAATCCGCACAGTGCATAGGACGCAATCGTGTATGCACGCGGGGAGAGTTGTGGACCCTGTGTCACCATGGCTTGAAGCTGCGTGTAGGCGACGAATCTGGCATGAATCTTTTAATAGAGGACCCAACGATGCGCAAGCTGGACACTTACTCGTTAGCGTAGAATTTCACTGCAAGCAACCTTGACACGGTGAGGATTTCGGGTCTCGGTACACCTGCAGGAAACATGAGACATTCATGATGAAATTGTCATATCCCACGAATAAGGGGGCTCACCCATGAAGAAAGTAACAGGGTAGAAAACATAGCCGAGGACGAGCTCGAGCGTTAGTTGGTGAATACCAAAGCCTTTTCCTATCCATGTTAAGAGCCCGTTGATCGTGTACACCAGGGCCAGGACGGTAAGTATGTTGGTCCTAATGACCGAGGTCAACTACGTGTGCGTGCGCGCAAAGAAATGCTAGTTGTCATACAGGATCTGTCCGGCTACGATCAGACCGAAGGTAGCACCCTTGCTGAAAGCGTGCAAGGCGTTTGCGGGACGGCCATCCTTTTCTTCGAAACCACGGTCGACAATGACACGGCCGCGTGTGACCGGTTCGTCCATTTCCGGAATGCGCATTTTGCTGATTGCGATAGAGGCGGGGATGGACATGACGCTAGAGGTGACTAAGTTCCTAGAGAGATATGTTGGTATGCATTATGTGTCTTCCCGCCGTGTGCTTACTGTGCAGGTACGCCTGGCAACACTATGCGGTCAGCCGTGATCGAAGTAAAATGTATCGATGCGCACCAAGGGCAATATATGCACTAAGAACAGACCCAGCAATGGTCGAGAAACCTAAGTGCATGTCGGCATGTTGTGCAACCATGCATTACGAGTTCATCTGGGCGCACCACTTGTCATGAATACGTGAATTTCGCTCTCAGTGGCCAAATCGACAAAAGGTCGGATGAGACAGGCAGATTCACCCTGTCCGACCCAAGGGGATGCGGCCGCAACAACAGCCTCAGCACCTGATATGTTCATCGTTACGAAGAAGAAATATGCGCTTGAAAAAATGGTTATAGCTGTACACCAAAGACAAGAACCACGAAAGGCGTACAATTTTTGAATAATAAATTGCATAACGCCCAGCTGGATCATCCCTGATCAGAATCATATATTGGAGAGGGAGATAAATGACAACGCACGTAATACATCATTTGGACGAATGCGACGAAAAATATAATTGCTGCTAGCTAAAGCAGGAACGTTGATCCCCTTGGAAAGAAGACCAGCCATTAGAGAGCTTACGGTATTAACGAAGAACCTGGCACACAAACGCTAAGTTTAAAGCCATGGAGATGATCAATGCACTATACCAGTGTTTTGCAATAGTCTCTGCATCAAAGAAGAATTGTGCAGCGGGGTATGCTTGCGTCAAAAAATCTGATGCAAGAGTCGCAATCCATCGGAAGATATTGTAGCCAGCGCCAGTCTTGAGCACAAAAAGCGCAATAACCTGTTGGAAGAACAGGCCGATAATGACAGTCGGCCTGAGAGCCTTTCTGAGCAAGCAGTCAAATGTTTCAACTGAGAAAAACAAACCAGGCTATATGATTGCGGTGCTTGGATGTAGCCCAGAAGCAAAACTGGAACACGAAGAGACCAAGGACTGAAATGGCGCGGTCCCCTAGAGTAGTATTTGAACCCTTAAGGGTGTGTCGAGATAAATGAATATGCTAACGTGGATACCTTATGAAATGCAAACCTTGTCGATAGGGAAGCCAAATGCGGAACCGAGAATTATCCCCAGTAGACAGAGCCATCCTATAGCGAGGCGGACATAGTAAGGAAGACCGAAGAAAGGGCGTCCGACAGTGACTCGGAAGCCAGCTGCAATAGGCTGGGAGAACAACTTGCTCGGGACGAATTGGAAAAAGATGAGACCGAGGAAGAACTTCAAATGCCATTGAATAACCTTGCCGTTCAAGACGAAAGCAAGGAACATACCCAAGAGAAGACAGTCTGAACAATCCTTCGAGGAGATTGAGCTCTAATTAAACACACCAGCTGCGGCGACGTACCACCTATGCCTGGTTGCCTTCAGAACCGTGGCCGAAATCCACCAACCAAGGATGAGGATCGCCAAACCAGCCAAGATATACGGCCTATATCGACTCTGTTGCGCCGCAGGTTCACCGGATTTTGGGCTAGCCTCCAAGTCAGTCACGTCGCGCTCAGTCTTCTGCCTGTGGATGCTCTTCTCGTCCTTGTCTGAGAGGGACTCTCGTGCAACCGCTGAAGGTTGGCGCTGCAAGACACCGACAGAACCTTGGGCGACAGCAGGAATGTCAGCGGACATGGTAAAAAGTCTGGTCGTGTGACGAGAAGAGGACGTGCTAGAATGAAGTTAATCTTCTTCTTATCGTGCGGAGACGACTGCCCTGGCCGCCAAAACTGACGACCACATGGACCTTCACTTGAAGCGTTATCTAGTTCCCGAACAGATTAGATTTCCTACCGGTTACGGTACAGTCTACCCGTGTGTCCTCCGGCGCCCTCGGCCCCGCTCTCTATAATTCGGCATTTCGATCATGATCCCTACGACTGTCAATGACCGACGTACAGGCGCCCTTACCAGTACTTATCTCGGCGTTGGCGAAACCACGATGCCTATGGAGAGTCAGGGTTGATCAGCTTCATGCCTAATCACACTGTAGGCTGCTGTAGGCCCGGGTCGCGAAGTGGTGCCACTGATTTTGTGAATGTCTGTCCTTTCACGGTGAAACCTAGTGTTTCCATACCATCCACTGACGAGAGTACGGTCAAAGCGGAAATGTTGGTGCGCGCGTTCAAGATAGTGAGTTCCAGATAAGATGCACCCGGGTAGATTCATGTTGTTCGTTGTTATGTGCGGTATGTCCAGTTGTTATCTTTGAGCTTACAGAACTAAGGCTTAATCGACTGCCAAAAGACCAAGGATTTCCTTCGCTAGGCTTACGTTTTTTCCGACCCCATCGACGACTACTGTTATCTACTAGACCGAGCTGTCAGCTTTGCCAACTGCACGATGAGAGTACTATTGCGCGACGAAGTCACATAAGCGGCCCGGGGTTGCATTGGCAATTCACCTGATCCTCGTAGGTATCATTCTGTGCTGTCCAACGGGCATGAACAGTGCCTACTAAGCTATTGCATATAACCTTACGACAGGGTTCGAACCCGTGGCAGCATCATCCAGGAAGAGCCGACAAGTGCAGGGCTGATAAACACTGTCAGCGACATATATCTCGAGGTATTCTTATGGTACTGCCAAAATAAAGTATACATTTGGTTTTCGCGCACTTCAATGGTGTTAGGCTCGGGAGTTCGAGTGCGCGGGGTCCGTGACAGTCTACATATCGTTTCCAAGGGGCGTTGGAACCGCTTGGAAATTATATCGGACCTTTGCATTCAAAATTTCTAGAACCTGATACACCGCGTTTTGGCGGTTGAAAATCGGATTGAAAGTAAATATTAGTCAATGCGGCCGGCCATAAGCTGCCGGCTGACGCGGATGTATAGTTACCCTACCAAACGTTCGCATATGGCATCTATTCTCAGGCGATGATTGCCTCCAAAAGGGATCGACCAGATGCATCCAGACCGGGCATTAGAACCTGAGAATAACCCATAAGCATGCTGTCCAACTATATCTAGCCAGCTCCACCCAACTACTCTATTTATTGTTCGAGTGCCTCGGCCTGCTTCCGAAAGGGATCGACCAGATGCGTCTAGACCAGGCATTCGAACCTGAGAATAACCCATAAGCATGCTGTCCAACGGTATCTAGCCAGCTCCAGCTGGCTACTCTATTGATCGTTCCATCCCATCACAACGCTTTTGCGCAAATGCAAGTCCATATGGCGGGGTCATATGCTGGACTTCAACAAATTATACTCCTACTAATGTCATTTTGTAATCACGTGAGCTTTGTTTTGCTTTTACTTTCTCCTATTTCTTGTTTTGAGATCTGCGAGCTGTTATGGGACTGGGGAGAGTTGACTTAGGTCTTGGGAGCGGCTGGGACCAGGTATGTTGTGCCTGATTGTCTACAACATGGACCACTCGTCGACGCAGTGGGGGAAGCCGACAGGCGCACAGGAGGATGCAACGATCCGCAGCACGCCGTGGTGGACCACGGCCATGCTGGCGCACGGCACATCCCCGCACCCCCGCACACACATGCCGCCGGCGCCCTCAGCACCTACAGGCTCACCCGCAGCGGTACACACGCCCCGCAATCGCCCTTACCCGCGCCTACCACCGCCGCCGCCACCGCACCCTTGCCCTTATCCGCCCCCTCCCAGAGCCCCCCAAACCCCGCCGCCGACCCGCGGGCAAATGAAATGCGTCTTCGCGATCCCGCCCCGCACGCCGCCTAGGAACGGGAACGGACCCGCGCCGGCGCCCAACGCGTACCCCACTCCACTCACACATGCTCTCCCGCCCTCGCCCTCGCCCACGCCCACGCCCACGCAGCACGCGCACGCCTACCCGCTCGCGGGGTCGCCGCCTGCCCACCCCCACACACACATGTACCCAAACCACAGCTCGAACAAGCTCCCAGAAGGCATGGTATCGGCGGAGCCGGTAAGTGCGCTGTGCTGCAGCGGGGCTTTCTTCCAGTGCTGAGGCTGCTGCTGCGCTCTGCGTGGCACACAATGTTGACGACGCGGATTCCGGCGGGCAGGTACAACCACGCGCACGACGTACACCTCGTGGCATACATGGGGCTGCTGCGCTTTGTGTCACGTTTCCACGAGAAAGTCTACTCAGATCCGAAGCCACTGAACAACCTCAACAAGGTATGTCACGCGTCAGGGTCTGCTTTAAGTTGTGCGGCCTGCCTTTGCATTGATGGCTGCTTTAATTTGATTTACTTTCTGCTATCTACAATGGCCGCTGCGCTTCCTTGCTTCTATTTGATTTACTTTCTGATGTCTACTCGCTAGCAGTGCGACCTTCAGGCAATCATGGAGGAGACGGAGATCAGAGCGTGGCACGACAAACTATGGGAACGAGTCCAATCACAATGGTCCGTTTATTTGTGCATGCACCCATCCTAACCCCCGTCGCGTCCTCGCGCTTGCACTGACGTTGACGCTGCACAGACATGGTGTGCCTATTCCACACCATGGGTGTCCTGATATTCGAGGACTACATGCATCTGGTGATATTCTTGTTCAGCTTTGGGACGGCATGGACGTGCTGCGGCGTCGAGCTGGGGGACATGTTCTTCGCAGAGGTGCGTGGGGCGGACGGGATGGGATGGTTTGCCCGACGTGCATCTTGCTAGTGTCTGCAGCACTGGGGATCCTGCGGTATGCACCTGAGTGCTTCTTCCTGATGGGCTGGTTCTGAGGCGCATTTCTGCTCAGGTGTGTTGGCTGCCATTTTGCTTCTGCACGTGTTTCGCTGAATGGTGTTGTTCCTCCCGATGCCCGCGGCGTCAGTTGACGAGACGCTCACCCCGAGGATGTATGGGAGGTTCCTGCACTAGCAGCTGCAGCATGGCTCGGTGGCCGTTCCCTCACGACAGGCTGCAGCCGCACCGCATGACGCAACGTGTTGAGGTCGTATTTAATTTGGATTGAACTACTATATATATGTGAGCAATAATTATATGTTTACGTGCTTTGTGTGTATACCGCTGTATGTCGCTGTGGCCTGAGTTGTCCAATTGATATAAAGTGGTGATTAGTAGTCTAATGTATTCAAAATGCGTAAGTGCGGCCTAGGTGTAGGTCGGAGCATGTATTTGCTCTGTGATCATGAGCTGTGTGCGGACTGGGGCAAACGTGGACGAGTATATTTGGTACTCGAGCGTAGCTATCTTTCGAACTTAATTAGATGTCAGGGAGCTAAAATACTTGACGAGGGAATTAGACAGTGTATCTAGAGCATTGGATAAATTTGGATTTTTGGCCCAAAGATATGGGGGCGGATCTACTGAGTGTTCGGTGTGTTGGGGTAATCACACTGTAATACGGCGCTAAATGCCCGGCTGGACTCATCTATTTGGATGGCAAATTTGACCCCACAAAACGCGGTGATAGATACAGTAATAATCCCCTGCGTCAAAGTGGGTGTGCGGAAGTTTACGTAAGTGACTCAACCTAATGGATCGCGGGGATGGGTCACGTTATTGTCCTGAATTCGGGTGTTGCGGATGTTGATACGTTAGTATATAAGTGGCATAGGCTTCTGCTCCCAGCCCAAGCTTGCGCACACGGCCACCATGATATTCTATGGAGCTCCTCTTTCGGCCCCTCCTGACTCTCTGACAATTCCCCAGTTCTTCCTCGACTTTCATCATCGCTTGCGACCCATAAGAAGGCCAGAGATTCCGTGGCTCGTGGATGACCTAACAGGGAAATCGTATGGTTCTGAGGAGATACGGGCACGAGTGCAAGGTCAACTCGGGTCTGCGACTTACTGAATCTGCTCATCATATTCATGTGTCTCGTGGTCAGGCTTGGCCAGCTCTTTAAGCTCCAAATACCGCATTCGTAAGTCGCATTTCTAGGACGAGGTTAGGAGTAGAAATTTACCTTCCAATCGCATCTCAGAGGAAGACGATGTGGGTGGGTGCCATGGTGTTGCTTGGTACTGCACTGTTCAGTGACACAAGTCTGCCGTAACAGTCTGCCTGTTTAGCCCCAACCATATCGGTCAGTTAATATATAGCTGTAGTCAAGCACAAGCCAGACCTATTCCGCAGATTATCCAATTGTCCTCTGGGCTACCCATCGCCTGGGCGCTATAATCACGCAAGTAGATTGCTTTCGACACTAGATGCCTACTATATTTTAAGTCTACCTCTTTCCCAGTGCTGCCAACCCCACATTTAGTGCCGAAGAACTGGGTATATTTTTTAAATATTTCATCTCGGCAATTTGCTTCGAATTCACTTCTGATTTAGTTTACCAACTTACTACGACAAGAGCCAAAATTATTGTCACACACCCAGGCTCTGAGGCGGTTGCCAGAGAAGCTGGTCGTACAGCCGGCATACCCCAGGATCATATTCTTATCCTCGCTGGCGACGTTTCGGCGGCACCCTCTTCCTTTTCTCGACATTCTGTGGATAACCATATAGCCGACGGCCTCCGAGACCCCCAACCATTCACAGAGCGCAGGTTAAATTCCGGAGAAGGCAAGACTAAGCTAGCATTCCTTTCCTTTTCGTCAGGCACAACCGGAAAACCTAAAGCTGTAGCCATTCCGCACTACGCTGTGATCTCCAATGTTCTTCAAATGGCAACCTTTCATCGTGTGGCGGATCCGACGTACACTGCTTCACAAAGCATGCGGCGCTTTCAACCTGGCGATGTCGTAGCCGGAGGTTAGCCGTTGTCTAATATAGCTTCTTCCAGACTTGCTAATGGCATCTACGGTTCATTTTGTCCATTTGCACAGTCTTGCCATGGTTCCGTGCGTACTTCTGTAGTGTTTACCATCGAATATGCTGATATACCGCTTGTGTGATTAGATATCTATGGGCTTGTTGTCAATGTGTGTACCACAGTACGCAGTCATGGTGGAGACCTAACAAACCTTCAAACCCCAGCTGCATTATATGCTTTTCAATGCAGTTGGTCTTCATGTTTTCGCTGTGATGTATTGGCTCAGATGAGGTTGCCTCAAGATGACCGTGGTCCTTACAGCTAAATTTAATTACGAGGAAATGCTGAAGAATATCGTGCGGTATAAAATCAGCCATTTGCTGTACGGTCTATCCTCGATTTGGATTATACTGTGATTAACTTCTTATCGGCTTTGCGTAGTCTTGTTCCGCCTCAGATAGTTCTCTTCTGCAAGGTAATGGACACAGCACTTCGTCCTTATTCATATCCATACGAACTCATGGCCTACCAGCATCCGGCAACACAGAAATACGATCTCTCCAGCGTGCGCTTCGTAATGGTTGGGGCAGCGCCGCTTTCATCTGAATTAACCCTGCTATTCCACAATGTTCTACCGCAGGCGGAGATCGGACAGGGGTATGGATTGACAGAAACATGCACCACCGTGACTATGGTATAACTTCACAAAAGCACTAAGCAAAATATCGACTAAATGTGGGTTGGCTAGACCCCGATATCCCAGCCATTGGGAACACCCGGAAGCGTAGGTCGACTACTTCCTGGCGTGCGTGCTAAGGTGGTGAAATCCGACGGCACGTTGGCTGGATACGACGAGTCAGGGGAATTGGTTGTCACTGGCCCACAGATGACTCTCAGATATCCCAATAATGCCCAGGCGTGAGTGCATTAAATCGTAGCGTATATCGGCGAGGATTGACAGACTGCGATTAATGGAAAGAACGAAGGAAACATATGTAGATGGGTACGAGATGGCTCGAAAATCGATCCCGCTAATATTGATGGTTCATATTCTAGATGGATCCGCACAGGAGATGAGGTACTTATCAAGAAAAATGGAGATATGTTTGTTGTCGATCGTCTCAAGGTCAGTCTAGATTGATGTCCTACTCGCTGGGCTGATACATCCTTGTTGGCAGGAAATATTTAAAGTCAAAGGATTTCAAGTAGCCCCAGCTGAGCTCGAAGGCCACCTCCTGGACCACCCAGATGTAGCCGATGCAGGTGTCATTGGTATCCCCGACGATTTCAGTGGCGAGGTGCCAATGGCATTCATTGCCCTGAGCGCCGACGCGTCCCAAACGGTTAAGTCAAATCCGAGGGCGGCCGAGCAGATTAAGGCGGCCCTGATTAAGGTAGCTCATTCGGATCATCGCAAACAGTCTGATTTTCTACCTCTTGCAACAGCATGTCGCAGATGCCAAAACACAATATAAATGGCTGGCGGGAGGCGTCGAATTCATCGATGTAATCCCCAAGAACCCATCGGGTATGTGTCTGCTGCGTCTTACTAAAGCATGGTCCATGACACTAGTGCCCCTACAGGTAAGATCTTGCGACGATTTTTACGAGACCGCGCAAAAGATATATTGGCCCAGCGGAAGGTTGGAACGGCGAAATTGTAAATCCCGTTACCATGGTTTTCTGTACACACCTGGGATGGTCTACGCGTGTCGTTCGAACTACGGATTTATCGCATCAATTGACAGTACTTATTCGGCCGGTTCAATGGCGAAATTTGAGAAATAAATGAGTATACTGTACTTCATGGCATGAACATCAAGATCGTCAAAGCGTGTAGCAACGTTACAATGTGGTGTGGGTATGTATAGCCATCGAGTCAGATACGGTTGAGTAATAAGAAAATGTGAAAAGGTAACAGTATGGTGACCAAGAACGAATCAGTATCTGTCCAGGTTTCGGATGCGATATCTGGCGATTAAACCGCGCTACTTTTAGCTGCTGCGACCTATGATTTGTTCGCGGATATATAGCTTAGTGAGATGGCTCTGCAAGACCAAAGGGGGTAGCTTACAGAAGACGTGGCAGCCGATGTATGTGCGGGCGATGCCTGAGCGGACTGTGCCTTTCCCTGAGATGCCGAGGCATTCGAGGATGGGCTAGCTGTGGCAGATGTGGCAGACGCAGCAGCACTGGCCGATGTCGTCGAGCCACTGAGCGAAGACGGCGACTGTGTCGCAGAACTTGACGCCGTGGATGACTTCATTGATGACACCATCGAAGATGCAGCCTGTTTCTGCAGGTAAGAGAAAGGTGTCAAGACCTGTCATTTCAGAGAGTCAACCAAATTTACCAGTGCAGGTAAGGGTAAATTGGCGAGGCCACCAAGGCTGAGTGTGTAGCTGGAGAGGCATCTCAGCGCAATGGCATGCTATGTGAAGAATGGAGAACATACGTGGTGGGTACACCGGGCTGGAAGATCTGTAGCCAAGGAATAGTGTACCCTCCTTCACCAGTTCTAAAAACAGCTCAACAACATATTACAATGAGGATTCTAAAGTGACACGTACTGGACAGTTTGTGCAGCACCGATATCAAGCATACCCAATGGAATGATATCAAGAGAGTTGAGTGCGCCTTGTGTCAAATTCACATTACCAAACGTTCCGCTGTTCGCTGTCCCTCGGGCGGGAACCACAAAATTATTGAATGGTTGGTCAAAGTGTGCAAATATCTGGCCTTTGACAGACCCATCTGCCTGGACGAATTCGATGACTAAGTCAGTGTCCGTGGGGTTAACCACATCAAAGTTGACAGAAACGAGATTCGTGACCAAGCTGAGGAGAAGCAATCAGTACCTCATCGAGCCATGTCTCTATCAAAACCCACCTATCCAGAGTGATGAAAACGTTGATGTGGGACAGCAATTTAGCATTGAGGCCTTCAATCTAACATTAGCTAAAAGTCCGGGCGTAAGCCAGAGACTAAATGTTCAATCACCCTTCAGGGAAGTTGTCAATGTGACACCTTCCAGAGCTGGCTGCAGGGAGCCAAACGGAGAGCTGGCGGAGTCGCCTTTGATCGTCAGAGGGAGGTCATTGCCGCTCGTGAGGAATGAGGCCAGGAAACTTTGTGCAGTTGTATCATTGGGATTACTGGGCATATAATGAAATTCAGATGGAACAGAGTTTTCTCCAGGGAGTAAATTGAATGTCTAGTCAAAGGGTAAGGTCGGGTCAAGGGTTGTTGAGCTTGGCGGAGAAACTCACATCTATTGCGGCACGTCCAATCTATTCAGTATCCGTCAATTATTTGACTTATACAGGAAGGAACACGTTGACCGTACCTGTACATTCTCGAACTGCACCGGCAGTGCGATTCCGGTTGTGAGTAAGCTGATGTTCGACGGGTTCTGAAGAGCTGTTGTGAGAGGCGATCGAATGAATTGATTTCCACCATTTCCGCCGCTTCCGGCAATTGACACATTGCTTAGAGTTGTAGTTCCACCGAAGCTATTGATCCCTTTTATGCTGGAGGATACATTGAATGGTATACCGGATATGCTGTCGCAAGGTATCAGGATTTGGGTCAGGAATGCAATCGGTGGGGAACTTACGGCACGTCCCCAATGGCTGTATGGCCTAGAACATTGGCAGTCCCCTTCAATATGATATCTGCAGATTGTTTATCGGTAACTTGTGCAAAAAATGACCCGAAAGCGCCGTTGTCCAAAGAGTGTAGAGTCTGGTTGCTGAAGTGAATGAACAAGTCAGCCACGTTTCCCGTCGAGACAGCGCTGTTCGTCATTGCCGTTGGGACGTTCAACTATATTAGGAGTGGTCAGCAGTAGATACAAAATTGCGGGTCGAACGCATGAGTGCAAACATACCGCTGCAGCGTCAGCTCCATTGAATTCGATGGTAATATCTTCGCTCGCTTGCACTACTTGAAGAGAGAATCCAAATGGATTTTGGAAGGTTGCCAAAGTCGTCTTGGAGCTTGTCAGCGGGTTGAAGTCTTCACTTTGTTGGGTCAAGTCAAGTTCCAGGTCTTCGATTGTGATCGAGTCTATAATCTAGCGACACGTTGGCGATAAGCGGGAGTAGGTGTACGAAAATAGATCTATTAGCTTACCTTGAATACCTGACCAGGTAAGGTAACATCCAAAGTCAGTGTCTTGAACGCTGTGCTCAGCCAAGACACCGTTTGACCCTGACCGCTAGGATCAACTGTATCGCCCTGGACCTTGAGTGTTTGGTTCTTTCCCGCTAGGAAGTTAGAGAAGAGGACACCGATGACATCGAGATCGTTGCCGCTCTTCGGAACAATGCGGCCATTAAGGTGTTCTGTAGTTGTTGCCCCAGCAGCGAGGAATAAATTGGTCCCACTCAGAGCTAAATCAGACGAGTTAGAAAGCAAAAATGTGGCATAAATCATACTTACGACCAACGAGTACGTTGTTGAAGAATGAATTGAACGAGACGGTGCCGAGCTGGATACCTAGTTGCCTGGCATAATAAATCGGCATTGAGTAGAACGAATAAAAATTTAGCGAGTCACTTACGCGGGCGAAGGAATCATACTATCTGTCGAGATCGTGATGCCACCAGCAGGGTCGTCACTGGGCAACTTGAAATTGCTGATAGTGACACCGGGCAAGCCGTTGAAAGCCTTGAATGAGACCACCTTCGACAATGAGACATTGTCAAAGATGGTACCGAGCGCTGTAAGACGTAATTTATCGGTCGAAATAGTCCAATCGAAACTCGGACTGTGTAATAAGAAAGTGGCGAAGTCCGTGAAGCTGTCCAAAACGCAGTCTATTAGGCTTGACCGAGCAGTACACAGGAGATTGCTTACGCTGCGAGATCAGTGATTGCTAAATGACCTTGACTAATTGAAATGTTTTAAGTATCTTCCATGTTAATGCTATGGGAACCACCCACGTCTGGTAGTTTGGCACACCACTGTTGGCCGCAGCACAGACAGGCGGTAGAGAAATGGTAGCAATATTTCGGCCTTGCCAATTGACCCTAAAAGCAGTTGAGAGATACTGAACCCCTGCGAAAAGATAACGTACGTGACAGGCTCGACAAAGGTAATTTCTGCGTCTAGAGGCCCTGTGCCAGTAAGTTGACCATGAAGGGACAAATCGAAGCCTTCATCAGAAATATTTCTATGAAGCGGAGTGAATAATTGCAATTGGCATCAAATGGAAACAGCGTACGTGATGTTGGCAATGTCAAAGCTTAACGTGGCTTGATTTACAAGAGTTTGCACGATGGGAGGGGCTACTGCTCCAATCAAGAATAAAGCAGTTTTATCGGTCTGGTAATCGCTACATCGGCTGTCAATTCGCCCCTAATACAATACAACTTACAATTGCAGGCACATTGAACTGTTTGAAGGCTAATTCTGTCTGGAAATCATCCAGTTTCACTACAGTGTCAATATCCAGCGTGACCTCGAGACCGGCAAGTGAGTTCAAGATTGCGTCGTTGACATCAAACTGTTTGCCGCTGGACATGGAATGATTGTCAAGCATGACGATGGGCAATTATTTGTATAACGACAAACCTAACGCATGTGGGTTGATTGGGATCCACCGTTGCGACAATCTTCAACTAGGTCAGCATGAAAGTTTAAGCGCACTGGTGAAAGATGCGAACCGGTGGATGGAAATTTGGGTTAGATAGTACAATCTGGAACAGTTCAGCCAAAGGTCCGAGATCAACACCCTTCTTCGAAGCCCGGATGCTAAGCAATTGGATGATCGTGGCCGAGTCAAGGTTGAACTGCAGAGGGAGGCTGGGTGAAGTGATGTTGGAGTGGCCGGACGCATGAATAGGATTCGAAGAAACATCCACGTGGTTAACAGTTCCTGAAGCAAATGGTTACCCAAAGGAAAAGAGACCGGGATGTATATGCACCTAGGGTGAGGTTTTCAAATACGGCAACTGCGGTGACAACAAGCAGATTGATGCTGGCTGTGAAAGGGTTTGACAGCCCAACGGTCGCAGACGCAATTCCGGTCTTGATGATATCGGTCGGAAACACGATATTCGTAGCCGTGATGAGGTTTTGATGCAAAGCAGGTATATCTGCATTCAGCTTTATCTGCTCAAGCGCTGATACCAAGGAGACCACGGGAGTTGTGTCCGAAGAGCCCACGATGACGGTTCCAGAAGTAATGCCTTGCAAGAAATTCTCCAACAGCGTTTTACCAGCAGCCTGAGCGTCACCTTGAGGTTGGAAATGCACGTCTATGGATGAGGGGAGTGAGATGGTCCAGCCAGGGTTTGAAATTGTATTCCTACCTGTCGAGTAGTTGGCATCGCCAGGGATGACTTTTAAGCCGGCCTTTAAAGGATGAGAGGAATATGATAACATTCAAAACAACTATCCTCACAATATCAGCTTGACCGATGACCTGATTTCTGTTATGGAGTTGAGCTAATACGGCACGGTAAGGATGGAAGTCATACGTACTCGAACATCAAGGTGAAAGCGACATCTCCCATGGAAATGGTCAGATTGCTAAAGGAACAGGTATTTAGCCAAAAAGGCACTGAGGGGTATGTCAACACGCTGACCTAGGATTTGTGAGTGTCGTTGTGACCTTGATAAGAAGGAAGTCCGAGAAACCATGGTTCACATCAAGGTTTGATACTACAGCTGGTTTAGTGTTCAGCCCTTGTAGACCAGCAATTGTGGTGGAGACATCAAAATTGATGCCGGTGAGCTAAGCAAGATCAGCATCCAACGGTGTGGCTGAATAATGAAGGGGCGACACACCGATAGAGTACCAATGGCCGTACTTGCATCAGTATTAGCCGCCCCCGATAATTCGAATGTCTCCGAAGAAGATATGGTGGTTTGCGTCAAAAATTGCTCGAAGACTGCAAATTTATCACTGAAGACTGCAAAAGGAACACCACTGAATGTCAGGTGGATAACACGTGTGTTCACGTCTGTCTGGCTGGGACCCTTGGGAATAACAAGCTCAGCAAATGATTGGCCTTGCGAGGTCGCCGTAATGTTCTGCTCAAGCGCAACAATATCGATGGGGAATGCAAACGGAATCTGGAAGGCGGCGGTTGCTGCGTTGGAGCTTGTTGAAGGGCTGAATGCAGTGCCAGGTGTGAAGTCTAGCTCGAGTTGTTCAAGGGTAATTGACTTGATGACCTGCAGGGGTCCTTGAGAAGGCAACACTGTGGACACTTGTAAGCTCTTGATTGCACTGTTCAGCCAAGATACCTGTAAGTCGCAAATCGCAAGTCGACATAAGCATTGGGAATACAACAACGGCGAAGCACGTACATCGCTTGGACCAGCGGAATTCCCCACGACGGTGACAACAGTTGATTTGCCATGGATGAAGTCGGTGAACACCTGTGAGACTAAATAATGTGCCTTTGGTTCGAAGACATTGTTGTACAATGACGCGCATAACACACCTGTGGCCAATCCAGAAGCTGAATCCTGGTGGATTAAACGGCCCACTAAAGGTAGATTGAAAGTAGCTATGAATGTATATTAGCACGCGACGATCTCCGGGCAACGGTATACACAGACATTGGGGGGCGAGGGTAAAACCACTGCTAGACGCTGCAGGCCCTAACAGCGTTTCTCCCACGAAGTTGTTGAAGCCGATAGAGCTCAGCTGCACGCCCACCTGAGACGGCTAGGAACACAGGGACATCAATGCACTCTCTAAGCTCGAGTGTGCTACTACTTACATTGGTAACCGTAGTCTGGAGGGTGAGGTGAACGCCACCTGCAGGGTCATTGGATGGAAGATCGAAAGAATTGACGACGACGCCGTTCTTCAATCCATTCATACCCTTAAGTGTGACTGACTTTGTGGTTAAGGTAACTCCCGGTACGGTGATACCTAGTAGAGATTAGTGGGATGTGGTAAGATGGGAAGCGAACTCACCGAGGGCTGAAACGGACAAATTCTCTCCTGTGATGTCCCACACAAAGTCTTCTTGTGTCAAGAGGGCCTGTGCGTTGATGAGTACTGGCGCATTTCCTGAAATGAATAACCATTATACCTGGGTGAAAGACGTGAGCCGGCCAACATCCGCGACGTTGAATGACGCAGAAAGATTGAGCTGGGCACCAACGTCACCTTGAAGATGTTCAGAACATGCTTTAGTTATATACCTATACTGAATATACACACCAATAACTTGAACCTTCGGCATCGCAATGCTACCCAACGGCTGTCCCTGCCACGAGATAGTGAGTCCCGTGCCAAATTCGATCTCGGCATCGACTAATCAAATCTGTTAGTTTCCCGCAATAGGTATAAAGTATTGTCACGCACATGGTCCAGCATTGGTGATTGACCCAGAGAGCTGAGTCTCTGTCATGCCATAGAGTTGGACAAGCAAGTCTCGAGCTTGAAAACAAACTTACCGAAAGCAGTCTCCTGCGGGTTGCTGATGAGGACGGTATTGATCCTGAACCAGTTTTAGTACAAAACGGAGCGCAGGTCATATGACACTCACGCCAAGACAGAGCCGGTAATAATTTTTTGAACAATAGGTTGCGCCAGAATGGGCAGCAGCAAGTTAAGGCTGTCATCAGTGGCCACTGGGACGGCAAGCTGAGTGAAGTCCAGCGTTGTGGGATAGTCACCTGACAACCATCAGATGCTGACTGCCCCACAGGCCGAGATTAAACTCACCAATAGACACCGCAGAACTCAAAACGATGTCGGACTGCAGCTGTTTGAATGCTGCATCAACAAAGCTTGGGAGATTGAATCCCCTACGCGACGTGGCATTAGTACGGAACTATGAGAGACTGATGGAAGCCCACGTGAATATGTTGGCATTGTTTCCCTGCCTCTTCTGCGAGAGCTTGGCTCCATCAGCGTCCGTGCTAAAAATATACTGAATCCCTCCCAATGAAACGATCGCATCTATTTGATCCGTCCTCTGGCCTGCCTGGACAGCCAAACGGCGGAGAAGAGTAAGATAGTTGGAGGGTCGAGGTTCATATTCAGCTCGAGCATCGGTGACGTAGTCGTCGATTTTCCGCTCGCAGGGAAGTTCGTGGAGGTCTGGATGGTGCCTAGGCTGAGCCCGTGTGACGTCACCGTCGAATTGATGTTCGTGATGGTCAATCCTGCGCTGAAGGGGTTCTTGAGGTTGACGTTTACGTGAGCCAAGTTGTTCTGCTTCCCAGTAGTGTTAAGAACTGATATGCATGGGTAAGTCGGGGAAGAATCGCATATAGAATAAACACGGACTCGTGAGAGCGGCGCTTTGCAGAAGGGTAGACTTCAGTGCAGGGAGCGTGGCGCTGATACTGAGACTCTCAAAGGCTTGAAGCAGGGAAGGAACCGCCGTACTCCCGTTGAATCCCACGATCTGAAGCAATACGTCTGTGCCGCCTACGAATTCATTGAGTGTCTGCAGACCCTGCGGACTGTTGTTGGGCTGGAAGCAACCAGGTCAGCTGACGAAAGCACGAGCCAACAGTTTCCAGAGCGCACCTGGAAGGCGCTTGTAGCTGCCATTGTGTTGTTGCCCATGGCCAACGAGAGATTTGGGAGCAAAGTCGTTCCGAGAACAGCACCGTCTCGTATCAATTGCAGGGCTGAAAGGTGACGTTCAAGTCAGCCAGCGTGAGGAGAACTTTTAATGAAACTCACTTAAGTCGCCAGTGTTCAAGTTGAGATTCGACGGGTTGAAAATCGACACTAATCATTGAACGTTATCATAACTCGCCCATTACCCATATGATCAGTACATACCATTGATGTTCAAATTAATGTGATCACTCGTCCCACCCATGACATCCACACTATCGATGACGGTGCTTCCTCGTAGACCCTGCAGCCCATTCAAGGTCGAGGTAACGTTGAAGTTGATCGGGTCGAGTACGATTTGGCCGAGGCTCAAGTTCGCTACGGCACGAGAGTGACCCACCAGTCGGAAGCTCGCAACACTGCGGACAAAATGTTCGGTCAGTACGTTGCTCTCTGCCAGTACAATACATGCTGTCAATTTACTTAGAGTCTGTCAGCTCCTGGTCTAGGGTCAATGGAGTCAACGGAGATAGAACGATCGAAGGGACATGGCAGGCGCACTGAATACAGAGAAGAGCTGATGGCCGCTGTCTGGAACTTCCAGGGGACTCTCTGTGAGTGTGATATTGATGGTTCCCTCAGTATCGTTGGCGCTCAAAACGTGTACTGAGGACGTGGAGGCGCCGAGAGGCTGACGGCATCGTCAATGCACCGTAACACGTACATGTGGATAATAACAAACCGTGGACAAGTTGGCGACGTCGGAACCATTCTGCACGATCGCGAACGAGTTGGCGATCTCACCAATGCTGAGGTTAAACCCGAACGGCAGCTCTGGAAACGCAGCACGTCAGCTCCGCCTCTTTGCGCCTCACAAACTCTACACGTACTGAGCGCCGCCTGAACAGTATCGCTCGTCGTGCCCGGGGCCCACGCCGTGTCTGGAGTGAATGACAAGTTCAAGGATCCAATATCGATCGACTGAATGGCGTTAATAGGCTGCGGGGGCAGGAACGGGACGTTCAGCTGCAGCTTCGTGAGCCCTGCGGAGAGCCATGATATCTCTGTGCCGTCAGTTTGTCTTGTGGACACGCCCTGTGCGATGACGTTGGAGGGCTCGCTGTTGAGGTATCTGGTGAAGAGGTCGCCAACGACGGTAAGGTCGCTTTGCGAGGTTTGTGGAACCAGAGTGCCATCCAGCTCGATGTTGTTTTGGCCGGGGGACTGATGGAAAATGTGTGGAGGCGTGAGCGGCGGACTGTGAAGGAGAGAGAACAAGCGTGCATACGATAGAAGTATTACTACCAAGGCCCTGACCGAGGAAGACCCTTGATAGGTCAAGTTGAACACAGCTGTTCCGAGGTCCACTTGGAACGGACTGGTTTTCAGTCGGGATGAGCAGTGAATGAGATGGTAGTAAAATAAAGTAATGACACACCTCGAATTGTTCAGGCCGGTCACGGCCTTGAACATGATCCCGCCTTGTGGGTCATCACGAGGGAGCTGAAAGGTAGGTGTGAGTTCTGATTTCAACCTGCGGACATAAGATCACACCTGAAAATCAATCAATTGGACGTTCCCGTTGAAATTGTTGATACCTATCCCGAATCACATCGCATTGTCACTAGCAGCCCAAGGAAGGCTATAGGGACGCGCACCATTGAGCGTCGTATCTTTTGAAAAGTGGATTCCCTTTGCTTGAGGGAATTTGACCGCATTAACCTTGAGATTGTTGCTCGTGAGACGCCAGGTGAAGTTCTGCTGCGTGATCATCGCGCCAGTAAACTCGCCAAAAGCCGCCTGGTCATCGATGACGAACATGGTTGTCTGGTTGATCACCGCACGCTTGTTTGTATGCGACGCTGTAAGCGGCTGAAAAGTCATGTGCCCAAGGGGAATGACCGTTTGGTTTTTTCCCGTGCCATTTACCCATGCCACCTGTGGAGGGTTGAGTGAATGGTGGTGGGGAAGCGATGGGAAGGCGCACCTGGATGGGTTCGGAAAATGCGATCTTAGCGTTGAAGATGCCAGTGTGGGCGACCTACAAAGGTCGCGTAGATGAGCATATAGGCATGAACTAGCGGCATAGAAACTCACGAAGCCTTCTAACTGGAGCTGGAACCTAGACAAGGCGCGTCAAAACGTAGAAACGCTCTGATTGACAGGAAGACGCACGACCCGTTCTGCGGCTGAAGAATGGCGGCGGTGTTGATGTTTATGGAGGTACGGTTGACAATGAGCTGTGCAATTGCGCGGACGACGGGGAACAAAAACACAAAAAGAATAACAATTCCAAGGACAGCGCCGACGACCTGGACGACGATCCACTTGCGCCTCTTGTACCAAGGGGTCTTGGGCTGTTGGGTGGCGGGAGTGGCGGTTGCTGGGCCCGCTAGGTCCGCGGGGAGTGCGAGGGGAATTGCAGCTGCGCCCGCGTTGCCACCGTCTTCGGCTGGGGATTGCTGTTCCGGAACCTCAAAGCCTGCAGGCAACTCGCCTCTCGCTAGAAGCGAAGAAAACGCGTGAAAAAAGGCGTAAAACAAGCGTGAAAGGACGAGAAACACGCATATACGCGATTGTTACCTACCTGCCAGGGATACACGGGATGCGGCTACGCTGTGGATGTCAGCGTCGGCGGCGTCGTGGTCGTAGATACCACTGCTACGTCTGGCATGTTCTCTCATCTCAGGCTCTGGACTGGCGGCCATGGCGAAAAGAGGCGAGGGAAAGTAGACCTGATGCTACCGCCATCTTTTTAAGCAGCCCAGGTGAGTATAGTCCGCCTCTCCCAGCCCCAAGGGAGGGCCAAGGAAGGCGAAGCGAATCGGATTTTAGAGCGCCATTTGATCGAAGCAGGAGCGTCACATGGGCTCAATATACTATACCGGTGATTAGGCTAACCCTTGTTGTGGCCGGCATTTATTCCCAACCAGGCCCGATCATAGCACGAAATTGAAGCTTACCAGAGAAAGCCTAAGTACTGTATTCTGGGAGGTCGTGAGTTCAAGCGAGAAGTTCAGACTCCGCGGTCTCATGACGTCGGTCAGTATAACGCAAAGATTTTCTATTAAAACACATAGTACCCAGTACACACAACAGCAATTAACTACGCAAAGAGGTGCCAGGGAGAGCTTCACGATCGACAGCAGGAGACACGGAGAGGGAGACAAGCATAAAGGCAGGGCATGGATTCCAGGAGGGAGCGTAAGTCGAGAATAGGGCGGTGCTCAGTTCAAGTAGCCTTGGTTGGCACCCAAAACTCCTCCACGTGTCCGTTTACGGGCGTCGTCCGCGCGACTGACCCAGTTCCGTCAGACGTCGACGATTCCGCTCTTACAGGCTTTCGCGGCCGCTTCGCCCTCGTTGAGTATCCCGAGGGCGGTGTCGTCTCGTTCGTCGTAGGGGGCGGCATCGTATCACCGTCGATCTCCATGTCGACTTTCTCTCTCTGCTTTCTCGACCGTTTGGAGGCGGGATACGCGCCATCTCCGTCGGCTTCTTGCTGCGCGGGTCCTCTCTTCCGCTTTCCCGCTGCAGCGCCGCGTCGTCGCCTCGGAGAGCTTGTCTTCTCCTGCGAGGCCTTGGTGATGCTCGCCAAGCCTTCCGTTTCCCGCATCTTTGGCGCCGGTCGTCGTGTGCGGGACGAGCTACGCCGTCCAAGCTCCATAGAAGGCACGGCGAGGTGAGAGGTAACACTTGCAGAGCTGGCACTGCTCTTCAGTGTTGGCTTGGATGTGCTGGGACGCGACAAGGGGTGGTACAGGGGTCGGGGAGGGCGCGGGATCGTCATGGGGCGATATGGAATGGGAATTATTCGCGTCGCGTGTTGGTGTGGTTCAGGAATAGTGTCCGTAGTATTGGGGATAATGTCGGTTACAGACGATTTTGCTGCGATCGCCGCCACAGACGACGACGCAGCGGCCGACACCGCGATACTGCGCGAGGCGGCAGCAGCAGCCGCAGCTTCGATCTCAAGTGCGGTGTTGCGCACCAGGAGACCCACATCGACAACGCCACTGATGGGCGACTGGTAGGTGGCAATGGGCTTGCGCTTACGCGTGGACGGTAAGGCTGGGTGGGTGTAGGACTGCGAAAGAAAGTCCTTGGAGGGAATGGGAAAGTGTGGGGGGTTGGTGAGGAGAGTAGTCATCGCCTCCATCGTCCAGACCTGCCACGAGTTGTCTTCCGTGAGTAAGGGCCCGCGACCTCATTGTACTAGAACGTGCCGCAAGAAATATGCTTACAGCTCTGGATTTATCTACAGACCTGGAGGAAGAGTCTAAGAGATTATGGGCACAGTGGTGGTCTGCTGGCGGGGCGCAATGTAGCAGTGGACAAGTCACGAGTATTGGTTCACTAACCCAGCCTTCCTGGCACCAGACGCCCGTCCTTCATTAGCCGCATCCGGCAACACGTGCCGTCAGATGACATAAGCACTATGGGCTGCTTATGTACTCCAGATTATGTACACGCGCTTATGTACGCAGAATTAGCGCCTCTTCGGGAGCACTATGATGAAGCGCCCGCGCACCGGAAGCAGTGCCTGGAGATCTCCTTGTTCCGCTCCTTCGTGCTATTCTATGCCGCTGCTGATCACAAGGTCTCGGGTTCATCTTCTTGGACTTCCGGAAACTGTCTAGTACCACTGTTAGCCGTTAGCGATCAGAAGTTACGGATGCCTATGCCACATCTGTCTCTTTGCAAGAAGTTCACGTGAACAGAAGAGCGTCACTAAATTTGTCCATTCTAATATCTTTCTTTGAGGTCGCAACAAGACGTCCCGGTTGAAATATTGCTCATGAACGAAGGTGTGTTGATGCTCGTTAACAGCCACTGCTGAATTCCTATTTTGAACAGTAATTCACCCCGCAGAATCCGCTAATGTCCAATGCACGCAACGTGCGAACCGGATTTCCCACCTGAGAATGACTCTTTACTCCTCCTTTCTCCTAGGTCAATCTCGTAACGGATCTCGCACCTCGGAGCATACAATAATATAATGCGACGGATAAGATCTCCGACTCCCGCGCATATATGTATGCTAAGAAGTTGTTTATACATACGGCTTCTAGCCGTTCTCTCGAATACCCTCCGAGCCCCTGTCGTTTGTCTTCCAGCTCCACGAAATGTCCGATAGTGAAAGAACTTATCGCTGCACTGTTGCACTTACCAGTGTCATCTACTATTCAGTTGGGTTCCCCCTGTGTTTTTCTTCCAGAAGAACCTTGAGGCCCGTTTATGGTACTCTGCTCAAAAATACACTGACCAATCCCTTCGAGGTCGAAATTAGGTATACCACCACCTGCGGCCCTGCCATACAGTACCAAATAACATCCGACTGTTGATTAAAGGGTTGGAACTGGTTCAAGCTGTGTTTGAGGCTCATCACATGGAGGTCACCCGTTGATTTCGAACTTTTTCATATCGAATTGCCACTGTCTAGACTGTCGGTGATCTCGCGACTGTTCATGCACATTGAGTGAAGACAGCCTCAATATCAGGGTCGTGAGTCGATTCTCATGCATGGTTATCAGCCCCTTCTTTAGTTGGACATCTCTCCCGCAACTATGTCGCTGAGTACCATCTTTGGCATTCCAGACTGTTTCGCAGAACATATATGTGAATTATAGCCACCGAACTATGCTATTCATAACGCGCGCCCGCCGTTCAGAAAGTTTACAGCTATCGGGTGCTGATCCCTGTCGGCTCACCGTTTTGTGTTGCATGCCAGCATGTGCTATATAATCGTTGATCCATTAACACCGTGTCTCACGCTGCGGACAAAATGATCTCGCAGAGTCCGTACACGATTGTAATTTAGCTCTCTCAGGACCAGATAGATATGAAGCCAGTGCGTCGATGTCTTATTATGAATCCACAAGAAATGATGTCCGCGACACTGAGTTGCCCTTCGGGAAAATCACCGATACACGAACCGAATGCGGTCCACCATAGAGCTTCCGGGATGGTGTGACACGCCATGCCGGAAGCCCTATGGTGGACGGCATTCCAAGGAGTGTTTATCGGCATGTTTATATCGAGGGTTTTATAAAATAATAGTGTTCTCCTTTGTGGGTGGCGGAGAAATGGGGACGATCAAGCGTGATGTCACTGATGTGACTCTCTAGGTGATGTGACTCTCTAGGTGATGGATCTGTTCCACTCGCTGTCCTCGGGAAACGCCTATGGGACCAAGCAGATCAGGACAGTTGGCATGCATACTGCGGGAGAGGTGAATCCACCATTACAATTTACACCGTGGACTCTTTCGACCCTGAAGAGTGTCAACATAGCCTACACGCATAGTCATCCAAGGCTTTCCACCGCTCGTCGGTGACACGCTCCTCCTAAAGCGTGCTTTTGCGAAAGATAACCATGATCACATACGAAAGCGGCTTATGCACGAGCCTCGTGGCCATCGCGACATGTATGGTGCAATCCTTGTGCAGGAAACGGAATTAGTCCAGTCAGGAAAGGCAGATATCGGAGTGATTTTCTGCCATAATGGTGACTTAACTTGCTACGATTAGATCTGACCCTGATTATTTTTCTCGTCATACAGAGGGATTTTCAACTATGTGCGGTCACGCAACGCTTGCACTGGGGCGCTTTCTAGTTGATACCTATGATGTCGCAATTTTCCCAAGACGTGCCGTTCTCTCAGTTGATACCTCTCATCGACATACAATGTTGACACTCCATGCACCATGCGGCCCTGTACGCGTCTTTGTCCCTGTTATCTCCACGGAGCCTTCGAATGCCATTAAATCAGACCCCTCTCGTCCGGTCTGCTTTTTATCCGTTCCTTCTTTTGCAGTGGCTACAAACCTTATTCTTCATATTCCCAGTGCTTATTGCTGGACCGAGCTCCTCGCCGCTCGTTCCCAGCAAGTGAAGCTTGACATTGCGTTTGGTGGTGCATTTTACGCTGTCGTCTCTGTGGATGCGTTAGGGTTTCCTGGAGGACAGTCGCTCGACGCGGGGCTTGACAGTGGCCAATATAGCATTGATGATCTCGACAGAGCGACCAGACTTTTGAAAGCATACATGACAGACGCAAGCGAGATCAGGAAACTACTGCGTCACCCGACCTCGCCAGATCTGGAGTATCTCTATGGGATTATCGTGGTTGACCCTGTTCCGCCACAAGCAGCTGAAACTGTGAATACCCAGAACGATCCCTGCTTATCCGAGTTTTCAAGTGAAGGCTCAGAGGTTGGCATATGCTTTTTTGCCGATCAACAGATCGATCGCTCCCCTTGCGGCTCAGGTGTTTGCGCCAGAGTTGCTCTTGCCATGGCGAAGGGAAATCGACAGCTGGAGGTACCAAAAACGTACCATTCTTTGGTGACGAAACGTAAGGGCGAAGGCGCGTTCATAGCGAGTGCCGTGGAGCGACTACTCTTGGATCATGACAATGGAGGATGGGAGTCATGGGTGGTGAAAGTAGAGGGAAGTGCTTACTACACGGAGGCTGCGACCTTTATCGTGGAGGAAGGCGACAAAATCAGCAGAGAGGGATTTACCCTCTCGTAGCTGCGTTGTCACATACCAACGTGGCTGTACATCGGTGACTGGGCGGTGTAGGTGAAGCTTTCTTTTTGTGTCAGATAAAAGGATGTATGATGAGATATACACCCCGTCGGAAACTTGTGGAGCTACGCGTAGAAATCTCGTTATTGACTCCGGTGGTGCTGTATCACAGCAGCCAGGACCTAAGTATGCGCGGAAGGCGCTCGTGCAGATGGTGTCCATGATCTGCATAGTGATGGGACGTTCCGCGTATTCTTGCAAGTCCCCCACTACCGTAGGCCCGCAGCTGCCGCCTCCTTGCATCCAGTAGGCGTCCTCACTGGCGAGCCTGCTTTCACTGCCAGCGGTACCCCGGTATCTGAGGACGTAGTATTCTGCAAGAGACTCGAATTGGGTATACTTATATGGATGAGCGCTCATGGATGTTGCGTCATGGGAGAATCCAGCGAGATTATCGGTCATGAACTGTCCAGACCCGAGAAGCTTGAAAGATCCAGTCAGGTTGTATAGTATCCTTCACATCAAACGTTTCATGTGAGACTTGATGATCATGTGACCAACTTACTGAGTGGCTCACCACCACCAGACTCCAGAGTGAGTTAGAGGTGATGATAGTCAGCGCCGGTGCGCAATTGGAGCAACAAACATTCCTAGCAAGTATGGCTTGGTGACATTCGCATTATTAATTGATTGTTGTAGTGAAGTCCGTACTCTATATGGCAATGATAGAATGATATAAGCATATTACGGTAGCGCCTGTCAGATCTGTCCCATTCACAACCGGTCCTGCTCGACGTCGAGGACGTCTCTTCCACAACCACGACGACGCCCCACTCGGCACGGTACTGTACGCCCCACACGCTCTTTCTTATAAATGCTTTGAGTTTCTAAATGGCATACCCTCACTCCGGACCCACTCGTTTTGCCTCCTCTGACGTGCCTATTCCTACGACTCGTGGACCCACGCAGTTCAAGCAGCCTCGCACAGGCACTCTCCATCGTGGAAAGACCCTCACTCGACCAGAGCGTGGTGTTGCCCCCGTTCCTCTTATCAACCCTCCCGCCGTCTCAACTTCCTTACCATCCCATGTTCATTCCGCACCAGTCGCCGGCAGCTGGTCCCCATGGAGTGTATTCTCATACATTGTCACAATATGGGCACCCTCATTCATCCTCTCATCCCTTGCCGGTCTTAAAGATCGTCCCACTCGGCAGGCGTGGCGTGAAAAGATTGCCTTATGCTTTATTGCATTAGTCCTTGGTGGTATCGTTGGATTTTTCACTGTTGGCCTTAACAGAGCTCTCTGTCCTACCAATTCCGGAACTAGTCCAAGCCGCTTCACCAGCATTGGCTCTGATCCCAACATGTTAGGTATACAAGGGGTCGTCTTCAATATCTCACAGTCTAAAGTGACACCCCAAGTCAACTTTTACTCGTTGGCAACCCAGTCACCGGTCCAAGACATCACCACCTTGTTCACCAGAACAGCTTCTAACTTCCCAGCCTGTAATGGCCTGAACTTCAAAGTTGCCTCCGACAACCCATGCCCGGACGCTACCGCCTGCCCCCTCCCCTTACTCAGTGAATCTACGACCTCTCAACTATCACTCCTTAATACCTCCAAGATTGTCGGTTATGACTGGGTCCACCTTCACAATCTTAACAACTACATTGTCATTGATGGCGCAGTCCTAAACCTAAACCCATATATCAAGGCGCACCCCAATCCCGTCACCACTGACATCGTAGACACCGCCATCCGTACCATTCTCGCGCTGCAGGCTAGCGGCAGTGGCAAGGACGGTACCCGTCTTTTCTATAATCGCGCCGACCTGCTGTCGGCCGTGCCCTGCTTAATGCAGCGTTACTACGCCGGCAACATCGATAAGATCACTCCCGGCTGTTTCGTCTCACAACTCGTTCTTTATGTCGGCCTGGTCGTCATCTTGGGACTTGTACTTGCCCGCTTTGCCATGGCTTGCGTCTTCAACTGGTTCATTTCTGCACGACTGGTCGCCACGCCAAAGAATCTCAGTCGGACAGTTATTAGCCCATCTGTTCTACCTGAGGGCGCAAACATGGCTGTTGGCAACAAGAATGGTACCGCTCCATGGGCTGGCCCCAAAGGCGCTCATCACAAAACGTTGACCAAAACATTGCCGCATCCACCTGCGAACATCACCATGTCCCAGATTGGTGCAGAGTTGTTTGCAGTCTGTCTAGTCACTTGCTATTCTGAGGGCGAGGAGTCCATTCGTACCACGCTCGACTCCATATCTGCGACTTCGTATTCAGATGCCAGAAAGCTGTTGTTTGTCGTGTGTGATGGTATGATTACTGGGGCAGGCGAAAAGCGGAGCACGCCGGACATATGTGTTAGTTTGCTGGATGCAGATCCTCGCTTTGGAAATCCGGAACCTATGGGCTATATTGCAGTGGGCTCGGGGACCAAGAGAGAGAACAGGGCTATGGTTTATGCCGGCCATTATAGCAAGTCACTACTTCCATTGTTGAAACAAGTGCTTACACAGTATTTAGCCGTTGCCGGTCGTCGAACCCCAACCATGATTGTTGTCAAGTGTGGCACAGAGGCTGAAGCTCAGACCGACAAGAAGCCAGGGAATCGTGGAAAGCGCGATAGTCAGCTCGTCCTCATGAATTTCTTCACTCGCGTCACCTACAATGATCGCATGACACCCCTTGACTTTGACATGTTTCGTAAAATCCAGTCTCTTATGGGTGTTACGGCTGACTTCATCGAAGTTTGTCTAATGGTCAGTGTTTCAATTACATCTCTCCTGTATCGCTAACGCTAGGCCAGGTCGATGCTGACACCAAAGTTTTCCCTGACTCACTTCGGATGCTCGTCAACAGCATGCAGCACGACCACTTAATTATGGGTGTATGTGGCGAGACGCGAATTGCGAACAAACGACAGTCGTGGGTGACAGCAATTCAAGTTTATGAATATTTCATATCGCACCACCTGGCGAAGGCCTTCGAATCCGTGTTTGGTGGTGTTACTTGTCTTCCTGGGTGCTTCTCCATGTACAGGCTCAAGGCACGGAAAGCGACCGACGATGACTGGGTGCCGATTCTCTGCAAACCTGAGATCGTGCGTGAGTATAGCCAGTGTGAGGTCACCACGCTTCATCAGAAGAATTTGCTCCTCCTCGGTGAGGATCGTTTCTTGACAACGATCCTTCTTCGGGCGTTCCCCAACCGGAAGATGATGTTCTTACCCCAAGCGCGCTGTCGCACGGTCGTACCCGACACCTTTAGTGTTTTGCTCTCACAACGCCGGCGGTGGATCAACAGTACCATTCACAATCTGATGGAGCTCGTGCGGGTCCGTAATCTTTGCGGGACGTTTTGCTTCAGCATGCAATTCGTTGTGTTTATGGATCTCCTTGGAACGGTGGTACTCCCAGTGGCGATCTGTTTGACTTACTCACTTGTCGTAAACATGGCACTCTCCCCCCAAAAACCTTCAACGAGGCCATCCCACTCATGCTACTCTTGGCTGTGATTGGGCTCCCTGCCGTGCTTATTCTCCTCACAACGCGCAAAGTGGTTTATGTCTTCTGGATGTTAGTCTATCTCGTCGCGCTCCCTATATGGAATTTCGTCCTGCCGGTCTATGCGTTCTGGCACTTTGATGATTTCTCATGGGGCCAGACTCGGTAAGCTTTTCTTGTTGCTGTAAGTATTGTCGTTGATGATATTCCAGGAAAGTGGAGGGCGAGGCCAAGGGCCAAGGCCATGCAGCAGGCGCTGGTACCTTCAACGGCAGCTCGGTTCCGCTGCGACGATGGGAAGACTGGGAGCGGTCACGTTTGCGGAAGATCAGACGTGAAGAGAAGCGGCGACGCGAGCTTGCGAATGCCTTCCCTAATGGCTACCAAAGCGCCGAGTACCTTCGAGGAGATGCACGGAGTCAGTATGACGGCTCCGACACAGTTTCGATGGCCTCTTCTGAGGAGGATCAATGGGGCGGACAGATTGGGACATACAATGAGAATAGCTCGCAATACCCGCCGCCGCCGCCGGGGATATTGCTACCTCATCAGGAGATGATCAGTACCGCGAAGACGGTGAACAAGTATGAAATGGCGGCCATGTTGGAGAGTGGGTTTGACGATCCACCCACTCAAGACTCCAATCCGTCACTAGTCTCATTATCGTCGGCGTCGCGCTTGCTGGATTCGAGCGGTGCACCGCCTGGCGCAGCACGGTATCAACTCTCCGATACACCGTCCTCGCCCCGATTCAACTCGTTCGCACCATCCCCACTGAGCCCAGGCGCTAATCGGGCTACTCGTCATGCCTCGTCAGTCCGCTCGGGAGCCAGCGGGGATCGGAATACTCATGCGAAGCAGGGGAGTGCAGGATACCCAGGCGATAGCGGACGCGGCAAATACGGACCCCTAGGGCCTCTAGATCCTGCAAGTCGATTTTAGTGTATTATTTTGTCTCTCGCTCTTTTCCATCCACTCATTGTTATTTTGTCTTCCTTGGCCTTCATAACCATGGATATACCCGCTATCATTTTTGGGGTCTAATGCATCGCCGGCTGTGTATAGCAGATAAACGTAGACACCAACAAACAAATACATCCAGACGCGTTGTGTGCCATTGTATACGCCTTAAGTGGTACCAAATGCCTGGGTAATATTCTCGCGCCCCCCCACACTCTTAGTCCTTGACTTCCCCCATCCACTTGTGTCACCCTTCTCTTCCTGAACCACCACCATCCCCTCGAGCCCACTGCTATCGGCCACCACTCGTCGTCTAGGTCACTGGCCTGTATTAGTCGAGCACAATCTCCACGTAATCTCCGCATTTCCCCAGCGTGGGCGGCGGCCTTCTGAGCTACTATTGTCCAAGCTCGTCGGTAATGTGGTTTACCTTTCGGAACCCGTAGATATCTCACTGAGTTCCCAATGTGTTATAGTCATGAGCGCCTCTCCGCCGCTCGAGACGTTACCAGATGCTTTACTAGACAGTGCGTATGACCAAGCGCACACCAGCCTCTGATCGTAACGTTTGACTCTATGCAGCCTTGGTGTCCTACATCTTACAGACATGCCCCACTCTTGCCGCTGCGCTTCTCTCCGCATTTGGCACACGCGTCCACGCCTCGGCTGTGCGGGTGCTCTTTACTTTCATTACAATCTCTGACGAAGCGCGTTGTTTCCTCGCGTTTAACGCCTCTCACCCTCTATCTTCACACCCACTTTCTGCCCTCCTTATGAACCCGGATCGTTACGGACGTGTGGTAAAGAGAATCACCGTTACTGATGCAGGTCTGCCACCTCCGTTGGAAGCCTTCGAGGCGGAAGAATCGCACGGCCTGGTGATGATTGAGGAGGACGAGAGCGATCCACAAAGTACATCCAAGCAGAGTCGTGTCGCTGTTCAACCTATGCCAGCATGGAACCTGAATGAACTCCTGGCTGTGTGTCTGAATCTTGAAGAATTTGTCTGGTGCAGCTCCAATCCACCTCCGGATGGGGTGTGCGAGGTATGATTTGCTACGTATGTTCACTTATTCCGAACTTACACTTTCTCTTAGGTCCTTGCGGAGCATTGTCCTCGGCTTGTCAACTTCACGTTTAAGCCTGATGCGCCAATGCGCAGCGTATCGAGAACTCCGAAAACGGCAGTCTCGCCTCCTAGCCGGCGTCCAGCTGTTCCCAAATGGGACGCGCCATCCCTTTCCCTTTTGGCAGCACTTCCAGTTACCAAACTCCACATTACAAGACTCTCTCAGCAAGGCTCACGGGCCCTTGCGGTTCTGCTCAGTCACCTTGGCGAGGATTCTCTCCTTGAAGACGTTAACCTCGACTTTGTATGGCTCGATGATTTACTGTGCCAGAAGGTCGTCGAAGCTGGGCGGAGAATTCGAAGATTCAAGATAGGCACCTGCGGTACGAAACTCACAGACAAGGGACTCATCAGCATCTTTGAGGGCTGCGATGCGTTGGAAGACTTTGGTTTGGTTGAGGCACAGGGTGAACTTGCCCGCGACGTTGCATCTAATGTGTACAGTGCGTTGACTTTTTCCAGGTCGTCTCAGCCGAAACCTGTGGTCAAAGTTTGCCTCCCTCCCACCTCATCTACGCAGGTTCCAGATCGCTATTTCAGAGAGCGGTCCGCATCACTCTTGGACAGCAGATCATCTTCTGTCCTTTCCTAAACTTCAGCTTGATGCCCTGTTACACCTGTCCGTAATCCGGATTGTGCCGCCTCTTCATTTTTCACCTTCAAGCAATATCCTCGAGTATGATGCGCGGATTGACGACGTAGCCACCCTGACAGTTATTCCTAAGGACGTCGTTGCCGTCATTAGGGGGGCTGCAGCTCTCACTGTCCTCGAATGCGACTGGTGGTCATGGAAGCCCGAGGATGTCAGGTCACTCCTGGAACGGTGTACTCAACTGGAGGTCCTGATTTTATCCTGCTTGATTCTTCCTACTCAAGCCTTTTTCTTTGGCAGCTTCTCAAGTTGTCTTTCGATGCACCCTTTACTAAACTTCTAGCCATGACTTCAGCCTTCACGCCTCTTACCCGACTTCTCAAGCTTTCCGTTTCTATACCCCAAGAGCATGCCTTGGGATCCATTCCATGCCCTACATCCCCAGTGTTGAACTCACCCTCTCACCCTTTAACACCCGCTGCCTCACCTGTCCGTCGTAGGACATCCCTTCCGTCTCCAGACTCTGAACATGTTTCTCAGTTCCTTTGTTCTGATGAGATAAAGCTTAGTGGACCGGTGGACCCGTCATTACCCCCCACGAGAGAAGTGAAGAGGTTTGTAAAGAAATGTCCAAGATTAGTTGAATTGGGTAAGTGCGCTCTCGCGCAATCTCGCTCATGCTGTATCGATGGAATACTTCAGAGTGGTATGGACGCAACGCGCGTGGAAAATGGCTCGTTTCACGATCTGTTACAACGTCGAAAATCAACACAAACGTTGCCGTAGAGTATTATCCTCCCATAGTTTCTCCCAACCTGTGGGAGCGTGCCAGCCGTGAAAAAGCCACTGTCGAGGCCATCCAGTCTGGTGGTAGCCTTTCGGAAAATATAGAACGACATGGACAAGCTTGGACTGGACTCAAAGCTGAGCAGTACGTCGCTGACCGGGCGGCAGAGAAAGAAAAGGAAGAACTCGCATCTCCCGTGGAGAAGTCTGGCCGATCGAATGGTTCTGGTAAACGGACCTCAATCTCTTTGGCATCCATTTCCTCTAGTTTTTCCACCACGCCAGGTGACAGACAAAGCGGAAGTAACCACTCACCTCTGCAGCCTTTCACGCCACTCTCACCTCCAACGTCGACCAAATCATTTGCAGCGACGGATCCCCCTCCGGTGGCAGCGCTTGAGACAACTCCCAGAACACCAGGTCAGTCTACTGAGTCTCCAAGACGGGTACCATCGGAGCCTTCTCTGCGTACCAACGGTGGTGGCCGTGCCCGAAGTAGCACGTCGTCTGGACCCGCCCACGGAGGGTCTACGTCTTCCAACAGCAGAGGAAGGAAGGGCAATACGGCTGGCGGGCATCGTGACGGACGCGGACGAGGGGGCAGTTCCTCTGGTAAGTCGGGCGGGGGAGGGCCAGGGGCGAGACGAAGCTCGACAGCTAATAGCGGGGGCACTTCTACACGCAATGGTGGTGGCGGTGGACGGGGTCACGGAAGTGGTCGAGGAGGCGGACGACGTAAAGTGCCGACGGCCACCACCTGATTTCGACAAGCCTCAACCGCGGGATTCAAGACACCACTCCAAGACATGCTCAGTGGTATCGACTCCTTTTCCTCTTCTTTTTGTGCTACTATCCGATACTCCTCTACCTTCGACTTGCTAGTATCCCTGAATGTACGCCACCTTGGGCACATATTTCTTAACAGTAAGATCAGCGCATCATTGCCTCGTTACAGCAGTTTGCATAATGCAAGGCATGGACTGAAAAAGAGTGGGAAAGCAAGGCAGTTACACGTATATTCCAATAATGGAGGCAGTTGATAACTAAATAGTACTTACAAATTTTGCTGTGAATCGCGGACATAATACCAGCTACGCCTGAGTTTTCCCGAGCCCGAAATGGAATGATCGACGCAACGCCCCGAAAATGGATTATGTAATCCACCTCCAATGGAAGAAACAGATGGCTTGGACACGGAAACTCTGCTTGCTATCCTTGCGAGTCTCCTAGATCCGCCATGGCCAGAACAGGATGTCCTTCTCGATGCACTTACTCGCGCAAATGGAAAGGTTGAAGTAGCTGCAAAGGCCTTACAGTTGAAGCAAAGTGACCGTGTGCCCGGCAGCGCGTCTCGGACTACCAAGAAGAGAGTCGCCACTGGCGTTCTAGACGACTGGTTGACACCCTCCTCAGCGGAGAGTAGTAATCTACACAAGAAATCCAAGCTCACTACAGCGCTCACCCCACCAACGATGGCCACGAAGCTCACGAAGAGCGCTCAAGTAGCATTTAGAAATGCCACTCCTGGCCCATCAAAACATCCTGAATCCTCAAAGCAGTTAATCCCCCTAACAGATGTTCTTCGACCGCCACCCCCAGCATCGCCCACTGTTCCACAACTTGCACCTCTTACACTGTCTAATCCTGCCATGGTAGAAAAACACACCCCTTGCACCTTGCATTTGGGCGTCCTCCCTCCAGAGCTTGCGTGTCGGTTATTTCACCGCATGGTCAACGCCTCAAAGGGTGAGTACTTCTGCTATACACAGATACTCGCCAACTTTTACTTCATGCAGAATGGACGACAAACAAGTGGTGGCTATTTGACCGGGTCGTGGAAAGTCCACATAAGACCTCTTTCTATGCCAGACAAGTAGACGGGGTGAGCGATGATGAGTCGTGGCAGGAAGCAGCTCAGTATTGGTCTCTACCATATCTTTCTTTCGCGTCGAACTGCCAACGTTGATGCCAATGTGTTAGGTATAATGGTCGTGTTACGTCACCCCCTTCCGTGTTTCCGCCTGAAATGGAGGAGGCTTGTCAATTAATTCAGAAAGTCGTCAATGAAGCTTTGGAGAGTCGATCAAGGTACCCCTTAGAGTGGGGTGGGACTGGTGGTACTCGTGGCCAATCGTGGAAGGCCAACGTGGCAGCCAGCAACTGTTACACAGGCAGGTGTCCAGTCAGAGAGTTCAGTTTACCTTTTTTCTAAAGCTAACACAGGTGGAAAGGAAGGTGTGGGTTTTCATTCTGACCAGCTAACATACCTGGGACCATTTCCCACTATCGCATCTTTGAGTTTGGGTGCGTTAAATAACACCCAAGTGTGTAAGATAATGCTCACACGACACGACAGGAACCACTAGGATTTTCAGACTACGTGAAGTTATCCCAAGGAGCGAAGTCGAAAATCGACGAGCTCAGACATTTAACATCCCAGTTGTTCATAATTCGGTATCTCGCCTTGGTGTCTTCATGGACGGTCGCTCATTCATGTTTGTGTCAGCTGGTCATAATGCATGCTTCTACACAGGAACGCTATAAACACTCTATACCCCCCCAAAGAGCGGTCGACGTCTTTAGGCCAGGTTTTCCCTCCCACCTAGGCCCGAATGTGGTAGAAGATGAGAACAGCACATGTAGGATTAACATCACTTTCCGCTTCTACCGCGTAAGAGCTTCTGCTATAATATCATATAGGTCATTAAACCAATGCAAACAGCCTGACTTTCGTCCCCCGAGTATACCTAGATGTAAATGTAATGTTCCCTGTGTCCTTCGGGCCGATATGAAAGGACGCGATAAGGACGACCTGAAAGGGGAAAGGATGCGATACTTCTGGATGTGCTATGCCGGAGCCCAAAATGATGGCAAAGGGTGTTCTTTCGTGAAGGTAATGGACGCTGAATCTGAGGGCCGTGGACCCTTCATTGGTGATCGGGATTCCTCAGTTCTGGCGACGTAAACATGGCAAAACTATCATTATCCTTACAAGCAAAATGTAGCAAAATTATACGGTACAACCACAATCAAATAAACGTGCAGTCACGATCCTCCACCTAATGATTCGTGACAGAAGGTTTCTAGAAGCACAGAAAGTTTGCCTGGTTATTTAACCTCCAGGACGCTAGTCGTGTCAAAGGATTCTATGTCCGATCCGGCCGTTACACCATCTAAAAACGCAACACCAAATTGACTACCAGATTTTAATGAGTATTCGATGTCACAAGGCAGAAAATACTCACTTCTTGCGTACATCAGCAAATTCGAGTGCGGAGGTGACCCTAACGACAATATTGTACGAGCCTGCCTTCCTCGTCTAACCATGCTACCATGAAGGGGCAGCCGCCATTTCTTTTTACTTCGACCACTGGATGCTTTACCAGAAGCTCCAAAGGTATGGGTCTTCTTGTTTTACTGGAGTTTGGCGAAGAACCTTAGACCGTGCTGGGCCTTTGTTGAGGGTCTTACGCTCGGGATGATTTAGACACTGGTCGTCCGTAAATGAGGATGTATGAAACAACCCACTGACTCGTTAAACCACTTAACTAGTCCAGAACCGGCCTACTATTTATCATGAAAAGACGGTAACCCAAAGTGTATCAGTTTGTTTGTTTACTGTAATTTACATGGGACGGTCCCACCGATGATGGATTGTACACCTATATATTCTACACATGGTTGCATATACCTTATTCTACTTTTGCCTTCTCTTGCGTCACCGATATATTTGAACGATCCGGAAGGAGCGCAGCGACCTCATCGATTTTTCGGAACTGAAAGGGGAATCGGGAGGGATATAGGAATGGGCGAAGGTCATATCCTAAAACGCGTACTCAGCACGGATAGAAAGAGCGGTCATCAAGCTTACGGTTATCATCGGGACTGTACGATTCCTATCGTGCCAGATTTCTTCAGAGGAGACACATGACAAATCGCTGCAGACTCACGGCATGATATGCGGGTGTAAGTGTTGTCATCTTATGCCTGTTCCGAGCGTGCTCGAAAAAGAAGTATTTGACCTTTTCAGCAATCTGATTACTCGCATATTAGTTATCAAATGCTTGTGTCAAATGCATAAGTAAACCTGTGTTGGCGAAAGGAAGGAACCCCATTCATGGACAAGCTTGGTGAACATGCTGTACGGGCCGCACTTCTCTATCTTGCGTATGCGGCCAAAAATCGAAAGTTCATCATATGTCATACCCATGTCCACCTATACAAGGTAAGAAGCTGAGGGTTTCGTCTTCCACAAGAAACGAATCACGCACTTCATCGGCCTGGACATAGGTTTCGGTAATGGGCTCCAATTCCGCTGTGGGGACAGCATTCAAGAAGCTGGCGAATTAGGTCAATAATTGAGCAAAAAAAACTACTGAACAGGACATGCCTGTCTAAAATAGGGAGATCGAAGGCATCGCGAGCATACGCGATAAACCTCTTTAAGTCGGTTTTACTGATGCCACCAATGGGATTAATATCAGCTGCAACAAGGTGAGTAAAGACAGGATGAGGAGGAATGCATATTATTTCCACGCACCCGATGAGCAGTCGTATTTGGTTAAGTATCCACGCAAGCTATCCTCGAGGTTAGTAGATTTGTTGGGGGTTCAAAGCGTGTTAAATGCCAACCTTTCGTCCACATTTGCACTGCCCAATACAAGTAAGCCGCCCACCTTGCCACGCACCCAAGGCAGCAGCTGCGCGAACATGTACGCAAGAACCATCCTTAAACGAGCCTGTACCAAGTGAGATAACTATGGTATGACGTTGGCATTCTAACAGACCTGAATGTTCTGAAGTGCCAAGTTTTCTGCAGATGATCCTCCGTTAGCCCGAAACTTTGGCTTGACTCCTGTCACGAAACTGAACAACTGTCGGATGGCTGTCACAACACTATCCATATTCAAATCTACGTGGTAACTGAGGCCAAGTCGGGGAATGATAAACGAAGTGAAGATAACAATGGTTTAAAGACCCGCACCTCCCTATGGCTTCCGCCAGTAGCTTTGCCCGTCGCCTCGTCTCCTCGCTCGAATTTTCAGTGCCCATATAACACGTATAGAATATGCGGTTTGCAAACTCCCTAGGATCGGAAGGGATATAACTAGAATCCGGGGGCTCGCCTGTCATCCTTCGAGCATCCTCGATGACCTGTTTATCTGCCAGTGACCGAGTCAACAACATGATCGAGGGAGGAAGAAATTCTTACCCGCCCTAGTGGCAGCTTCTGCAACGAGACGGCACATAGAATACACAATAACGGAAGTAGCACAGCTGTCGATTCCGCCACTAAGAGGAATGAAATACCCCTGTGTGCGCGACCGACGGAGATAATCCCAGAGCCAGCACGCTGGACCTAGCCTAAATGAAATGTGGATAATAACAAGCACGGGATGATTCTCTTCAATCATATCATATAAACAGTGGAGTACGCACGCGATCTCCTCTTCTGGCGTATGGTATCGCAACGCAAACGATCCTGCAGCTGGAATATCCAGGACTTGATCAAGTTGACCTGACGACAGAGCGAATGGTGCTTCAATGCGATGATATCGTTCAGCACTCGCAGCCTGGAAGCTCCGGCTGCTGGATGCGCGATGCGACCGGACGTCTTCGATATCGATGGTGGCGCTAACCACTTCAACGTCGTTGAGGGAGAATTGGCTACCTTGAGCAACGATGCGACCGTTGACCGCAATCATCGCGCAACCGTCATAGTAGAGGCGGTCGCCATCACATCCCTGTTGGTTTGCGTAGAGATATATGCCTCCTAACTAAGATTAATAAGTTAGAGAGTGGCTAGAGCACAATAAGCCTTCCTTATCACCTTGAGCGTAGCTTCCTTGATGAGATCAACTCGTCTATATAATTTCCGCAACTCGTGATGGCTTCCGCTAGAGTTGGTAAATATTTCCACGCCGTCCAAACCCATCAACACATGAGGGCTGGATGCTGTGGGTTAGCGCAAATCCAAAATTGTACGAGTTTCTGCAAGTGACCGACCTGGCCGGAGTAAACAATTCTTCACAAAGCTCCACACCAATGCAAGTGTCTAAAGTGCTCACAACAGCATCCCCAAACGGAACAGTAGACTAGAGATGCTTATCAGCAAGGTTGGTGTAAACCATGGAAATGATAGAAGCAGGACCTGCCGTGTTATATCTCTTATCATTCTTGGAAGGAAGTGCTCTTCCCATTGGCGATGTTTCGTCCATGGCGTAAAGTATCTCAGCTCGCGATAGTTGCCGTCATTAGCCAGCCACATTTTGGGGCGGATGAGTAGAATCTTCCCATTGTGGATGATGATCCTACAATTGTATATCACATTCTTGTGCACCACAGGCCTAACAGCAATTCAGTGACGTCCCGCATGTGCTGTCGAAAGGTGTAACATCGTAACGACTCACATTCCAATGTCACACATGACATCCAGAGCTTCTTCAGAGACGAGAATCTTCGCAAGAATTTCCCAAGAGTGCAACACCGTATCCCCTGACTCCTGTCAGCCATCTGAGCAGCTACCACACTGGGTGGGGGTCGGCTACCTTCCAGAAAGTGGTCAAGGCAGCCATATCCCCTACATTTGTGTTAGGAAACATTAAAGCATTCAATGCCGTAGGGTTCACGAACGGTATCTCAAGCTCAGGGCCTACACGAAGAGTTGCTCTCCTCTCCTTAGCGATCCGGATGCTGCTAAGGATGCGCTCGAGGTTGCCCTACGACTAGTGAGTAATAGCCAATAACCCTCTGTCAAAGGGACACACATCAAAATCTAGAGCCCATTGATTCAAAGAGCTAAGGAACCCTGTAGATCAGTCCATATTGCGCAACTACCAGTCCTCACCATCTATTGGGCTTTGTCAATACTTAAAAGAACATGTTAAGGAAGCAGTCTCACGTGGCTACAGTTATGAGGTGTCCCATATCCTGAATGTACAGTACTACTGGCACACGGGTGATAATAAATCTACAGTTGCTCACGGGGCGGTTGCGGGCGTTTTACGTACTTATATATTACCAATGTCTCATGTACAATCGACCAGTCCGTGAACAACGGAGAATTCGGGACTATGGTGCTTCACGAACCAGTTGCTGCGGCGCAGCGAACGTAAGCTAGCCCCCTCCAGTTTGCTGAGTTCCAAGGTGCTAGGAAGACTGATTTTTGGGCCAACTTCAAAGAATCCCTTGAAAGTTTGGTATCGGCTGCTAAAGAAATAGCAGAAATGCGTATGGCGTCATCTAGCGACCCCCGTGGTATATTCTCGTTTCCTCTGATAACCGCAGCAGCAGCGGTGGTTTTGTTCTGCTGAAGTAATAATGAAGCCAAGGCAGATCGAGATATAATATCTAGAGGTTGTGCGTGTACGGCTCGTTGAATTTCCGCGAGCGCATCATTATCCCGACCCTATGACATGTAATGCGTTAATAACTGTCACTCTCCTAGTAGTAATAAGCATCACCTGGGCCAAATGATGTTTGACAAGTAGTTGAGAGACGATGCGCCCAGGGTCCAGTTCAACCCGCTTGTCGACAGGCATTGTCTGGATTTCAGAGAGTGCTGCAGCCACAAGTGAATCGTCGGAGTCCAGGATACCCATAGCCAGCAAGGTAGTCATAGCCATCAGATTTCCAGGGTCGGCCGAAATGCTGTGATAAATTTGTTGGTCGGATAAGGAACATAAGCAGAGTATGGCCAATATTCACCATTCTAAAAGTTGACCCCTTGCAGTCTCTCGAGCTTCATCGCTGCCCAGAGCCCAGAGCGTCTGAGCAAGAAGGATGGTAACGTGTCCCCGCACGTTGACCACTTCAGAGGGAAGTTGAGCCAGAGCGGATTCAAACATCCCGAGAGCATCTTCCAATTCTCCTAGTCTAAAGTTACCAAGACCTGACCCAAACTGTGCATGAGCTTGCAGAGTCTTGGTTCGAAGTGTATCATCATCGGTAGATATCAAGCTCAAAGCACTGGTAAATGCTTCAACAGCTCCAGCAAAATCTCCGGTTGATAAGCGGAGGCGGCCAAGGGTGCCGTTAGCAGCTGCAAACTGCTCCTCGGTGCCTACATCTTCGGTTTCTTCGTACGAGTGCTCAAGAAGGACAATTGTCCTTGATACAAGCTCCAGAGCCTGCGATGTCAGATTGAGGCGCTCACAGATAAGACCAAAAAGGTGTAAGGCGGCCGCGTCATTTGGCCGCTGCTTGCAGTAACGATCGAGAGCATGGAACGACGGAAGCAGCAGCTCAGGTGTCTCGGATATATTTGAATTAGTAAGCCTTTCGAATGCTCGTTTAGCAAACTCCAGGTCGGCTTCAGGCTAATGAGAAACAGTCTCAGCTGCCATTGGTACATCGCGTGAAATCAGCTAAACGTACCACATCGGCAGAAAGACTCATTGCGTGCGCGAAAAGAGCATGGGATTCTGTATGATGACCATTTGCCGTTGCAATCAGACCTTGGCCTACCCAGGCAAGGACATAATCAGGGTCTAGAGTCTGTGCACGGTATAGAGCCTCGTTGGCTATATCGGCGTCACCGTGGTGCAGATAGAGTAGTCCAAGGTTGGTCCAGGTCATGACGTTCTGGCAGGGAGTAAGCAACAATAGGATCTGACGCGAATGTTTCTGACCCTTGTATTGCATTCCAGTGCTTTGATGTATGCATGTTGTGATAGCTTTGGGTTCTCCATGAAATTTAGGTTACCCAACACATTCCAGTACGCGTCGTTGCCAGGATCAATGACTAGGGCCTTTTGGATATACTCTCTCGCCTGATTGGATGCTGAATTAGACCTCCCTTCGTCCTTTGTTCCGGTCGAAAAACGGGCCAACGCCATTCCAAGGTCAAACCACGCAGTTGCAGTCGAAGCATCATCCAGACCGTCCAAAGAGATACGATAATGGTATGCGCCCACTGCAACCTGAAGAGCGGAATACCCGTTGACGCTTCGGCTTTCAACGAGGAGTGGAAAATCGAGAACTTCCTGGATAAGTTTGTTCGTTTCGAGGGGGCTCATCAAGGAAGCCAAAGAGGCCAACGTGTTTCCTACCAATTCTACGTCATGGAAAGATACCGACCGAGAGAGCTCGAATACGGCGTCTGCAGCTATCTTCCAGGCAACCCGTCGGAACCCAGGGCTTCCGTCCAGAAGCTCCAAAGTCACCAAGATCGCAGCAACCGTGGAACCTTCCGCCCGAGAGTGATATCCCTCAGCAGTTTGACTACGAGCGTGAGTGAGGTGAGTGTCTGCAAGAGATAACAAGACGCAAATATCGTCTGGGTGTAACTTCAGGATACCTTCGAACACCTGAATTGCGCTTGGATACTCTGCCAATAACCTGTAGACGTCTCCCAGCAAGTATTGGCACATCCAGTCGTCAGGTCGCAACTCTAAAGCTTTTTTGAGGGCTTTGATAGCTGCCGTATGACGGCCGGACTTTGCATACGACTCTCCCAGTCTCTGCCAAGATATGAAGTCGTCCTGATCGGCACGTAAAGCCACCTGGAACGGCTGTATTGCTGCGGTGTAGTTATGCCGATTCTTTGGACAACGATCAGCGCCCAGATACTTAGTGTAACGGAATACAATAATACCAATTCAACGACCCCAACAGCTTTCCATGCCCATGCATTCGTTGGCAGATATCTTGCGCCGATCGTTTCCCCCTTCCCGATATTCCCACCTTCAAGGCCACCTTCGCCCTCAATCGTCCGACGAGCGACAACTTCAACCAGGTCCCACTCTCGTTCCTCTGCGAAACCCTCAGCAAGTCTTCGAGCTGCCTCTCCTTCTCGTGCATCAAGCTCAAATGCCTTTTGAAAGCATTTTGATGATCGATCGAGATCCGGAGGAGAGGCCACCTCTGCATAGTATATACCTAAAGAGGTAAAGGCTGGGGCGAAGGTCGACGAGCGCTTTAACGAGGTGATGAAATGCTTATAAGTCGCCTCCTTGCCGTCATCTGCACACACAGTTGTACTGTACCCACATATGTCACAGCCAGAACCACGTACCTCCGGACTCCCAAAGGGCCCTTCCTAATCTCCACCAAGCTCTGGCCTGTTGCTCACCTTTTCCTTCCCCGTAATCGAGAGCTTGCACCACTTCTTTAAGCTCAGTGATGCCTTCTTCCAATCGACCAGTTTTTACGATACACCATGCCCACTCTTCCCTAGCCTCCCATTTGACATCATGATCGGGATCAAGTCCAATGACGTGTTTGAAAACAGTTTCAGCATTGGACCATTGCCCGCTATACTGTAAAATGCATCCGCTACTTATGAGGCACGGGACGTTGTGGGCATCCTGATCCAACACGTCAGATAGAATTTCCATGGCTCGTACATGATGCTTTGGAGGGAATAGCTTCGCCAAACCGCCACCGAGGGCTACGTGAAAAGCCATCCTTACCCTAAAAATGGATTATCTGTGAGAAAATTCATCTTTGATCGAGGTCAGATCCTTGCCGTTGTAAGCGTTTGCCATAGCTGGCTTCCGCCTTTGTCAGGAGCTCCAGACCACTCTCGGCAGCTCTGATGACATTTTCGTAGTCATCTTCTAGCTGATAGAGTTGGCAGAGGATCCGATGGCTCAGAAGACAGTCCGAAAGATCAGCAGAGGCATCCTAAGTTGACAAATATGAGATAGAAACACACAAAAAAAAAAAAAAAAAAACTTTTACGAACAAGGACAGAGGAAAATGAGTCACTTCTCTCAGGCTCAGGCTCAGGCTCAGGCTCAGGCGATCCGTCCCCTTGTGCACTGTCTACGCACACTGGGATGCGCAAATAGTTGAAATATCCTTTGAGTAACGCCGTCAAAGGTAAGTTTGGAAATATTCCAATGAATCGACGAAGCGTTCGAAAATCATAGTCCTCTAACAGGGGTAAAAATTTGCTTCAGAGTTGCATTTTATTCCAAAAGCCCAACTTGCCTATATGATAAGCGTCTCTGCTTTCAATGAAGAACATCCAGGCTAATTCGTCCGGGAGATTGAGTAAAACGGCCCCCTTGCTGAGATCATCTACCTCCGACAACAGTTTCTGCTTCGAGCTGGAATTGGCTCCTACTGCTGGCACAGATTGCAGGTGCTGATATTTACGTCGTAGCAACTTTGACTCGGTTGATCGACGAAGGTCATCACTAGTATTAGGGTGGTTGAGTAGCTCGTTGTATAGAGAAGGCAGCTGGCAAAGCAACGTAATGTGAGTAACTGAAAACATATAAACACGGTACGCACCGTTGAAGCATCCCATACTTCCCGTCCGACATCAAGTTTAATTTTCTCGGGTCGACCGGCTCCAAGTCTCATTCTTCGCCTCTCCACCTCTTTTTTGATCTTTTCTTCCTCGTCCCTTTCTATGAGAGAGACTATCTCCTCCAAAGTAGGTAACGAGTTGTGGATGGAATCTTGCACTGCATATGTCGTCGTGGAAGTTGGGGCGGTAGGGTCCGGCTCCGGAAGCACACTCAATGCCGCATACAACGGGGAGCCTGGGAGAAGTAATCCGAGTGCTTTAATAACCTGAACCGATTGATTCAATTTCAACAAATTAGGAGATACAACAGGAAAGACGGTTACTTGTTCGCGAGTTCCAGACGATCGCTGGAACTCGATGTACTTCTGGAGTGTCTCAGCACATTTCAACGAATCTTCCCTGATCCACGTCGTCAACCCAATGTCTGTGGAAACAGAAAAAGAACGTACTGCTGCGCAAAAAGATCGGCTAGACGTCGTAACGCGGTTGCATATTCCTGCCACCGATTGGTACGCTCGTAAAATTTTGACAGGCCCTATGAACAACATCAAGATTACAGGATGGCTCGCAAACTACCATCGAACCAACCTGCCAGGCCAATGCTTGCTCTGGACTGGACTCAATGGCCTTGCTATATGCCTAGAAGAATGGTTAGTGCTGACATTCCTACTGCGATGGGTAGCAGCTTACCTGCTCGCTTCTTGAATGGTTTCCGAGCTCCAAGCACGCCAAACCCAGAAAGACATTGCTGGGCCATAGATATAATTACCCGTGATGCAAGAAAATTCACACGAACGCGTTATAATTTGCAGGTTCGTATTCCAGTACCTGTGCGGCAGCCTCTTCCGCCGCCTTGTAGTCCTTTTTGCCAAGAGAGTCCCTCGCAGCTTTTAGTTTACCTTTGATAAACGATGCCATTCTAATAGTGCTGCTCAATTCTTAGCTCGGTTCGTTTGTGCAAAAGGTCGTTCGGAGTTTTTTTTGCAACGAACCGAACTGTAAGAATTGAGGCACTCAGTTCGGTTCGGTTCGAACTGCTGTGCGGAGCTTTGGCGGAGCCTAGATTGACGTACAAGTTTGACTTATGTAAACGTGCATGCTCACTCATGGCGCCGCTCACTTAGGCGCCGCCACTTGTGTGCAACAATCTGGCTTGTTCAAATTGTCTAACCCTAACCCCAAAATATAATCGCCATCCTCACTGCCGCCCACCATCTATGGTCAAATCATACCAGAAAAACAACCTCGCGAAAGCCAGAAACTATCGCCATATTGACACTACTAATGAAATCTGGAAGACGTATGACCCGGAATGGGCACAGCGGCTGGCAGAGCAGCCAAAGAAAAAGCGCAAGAAATTGCGCAGCTCCCTCCACACCGTCAATGGGCTAGCCATTGCGAAGGAAAGTGTAGGATGTCGAGCGTCTTGTAGCTCGGCATGACCCGGGAAGGTGGAACAATTGGTCTGTGCTCGACCCCCTTTCAATCTGAGACACGCGTATTTGTATGAGCGTATGTACAATAGTGTAGTCTTCCCAGTGTGTTTTCGCTGCCACTGGGAAGTGAGTACCTAACCTGTATAACGAGAGCAAAGCTAACTAGCTTGTAGCTTACATTTGTCTTTAGGTAGTGTATACTACCTAGTGTGTTTTCGCTGCCACTGGGAACTTACATTTGTCTTTAGGTTATGGGCCCCGGCCCTACCTTCTGAACGCAAAAATCCACTGTAACAATGCCAGCTACACCTCTTGATAAAATGAACAATTACCAGTCAAGTACTGGTACTGCCTACTCAGTGTTCCCAAAGTTGCACCATGATAATTACTTTTCATGGAGCGCAAGTATGGAGTCGATGTTGCGATCCCTCAACCAGTGGGAGGTTGTGATGGGAAGAGTCCCCGGTCCGATACGTGCTGACTCGAAAGCTCCTACGGAAGAGGAGCTGGAGCTAGAAGAAGCTTGGACGCTCCGGATGGAGCGTGCGTACACAGAAATTGATCTGCGTCTTGAAGAACAGCAACGGACGGCGATTCGTGATAATCGCGACCCATGCTTGGCCTGGAATACACTGCATACGGTGTATGGCAATCGTTTAGCGAATACGAGAGCGTCGCTGCTCGGAGAAATCACTCACATTCATTATGACGGTTCCGGTATCATGGAGCATAAAGCCAGGATGGACTCATTACATTTGAGGCTCATAGAAGCTGGCCATCCCGTTCCGGAGCCGCTCTATCTTAGCTTCTTTCTCAACACACTCCTGGAGGAGTTTGACGCAGTTACCAATACCATCGACTGGGATCATGATACGGTGGCGGAATTGGTTGGCAATCTGCGTCAGGTGGAGATAAGGAAGGGTTTGCGCACCGGGGCAGAGGGCTCAGCGTTTGCTATAGCAAAGAAGAACCAACAAAAGCCCGGAACGACCTCAACTTCGACCTCGCAGGGGGCCACGCAGAGCACCCCACAGAGTGCGAGGGGGAGCAAGCCGAAGAAGTCTTCGGGACGCTCAGGCAAATGCTATAATTGCGGAGGTCAAGGTCATTTTGCAAAGGATTGCCCCTCTCCGAAGAAGAAGAGGGACAGCGGTTCGCAACAAGATAGAAAAAAGGACTCACCGACTGGCGATCAGGATAAGACCAAAGGGAGCCCTTCTACATCGCGCGGCTTATTCTCAGTCATTGAGACTTCAATGTTCTTGGGCGATAGTCCTGTTACGCGGCGCTGCTTTATTGATACAGCGGCGTCAGGGAACTTTACGCCAAAAATAGAGGACTTACACGATTTCGTCCCATTTACGAGTCCTAGGTCCTTCACTGCCGCAAATGGTGCGGAGGTGCAATCGAAGGGTAGCGGTACTGTGAAAATCGGGATGAACAATCATGGAGAAAGGAGGACCGTTGAAATCCCGCACGTCCAGTGGGTGCCAAGCATTTATACGCACCTATTCTCTCCTGGACAGCTTATCAAAGATGGGTTCAAAGTAAACCTCCACAGAGATGGCTGTACCATCAAAGACTCGGCGAATAGATTAGTAGCCGAAGTACGCGAAAGAGGAAACACTTACCCTGCGGATTTCTCGATCGTGCAGCCGCGTAACCCATGCCCGATTGTTCACTCGATCATAGAACCTACTGCAGAAGAGTTGAACAATAGACTCGATGAAGCAGTAATGGCACTTACAGTGAAGGAGGAGAATGATGCTATGCGTTGGCATCAGAGGCTCGGACATCTGAACGTCGCGGACGTGCGCAATTTGGCAGCGAAGCATGCCACAGGCATGCAAATCATAGAAGATCAGATCAGTAGTGCGGATTGCTTGGCGTGCATACACGGTAAACAGCATAAGACGCCGTTTAAAACAGGGAGAACCAGAGCGACTCACGCAGGTGAATTGATCCATATGGACTTGGCCGGTCCCATGGAGACGACCAGCTTTGATGGAAAAAAATATTTCCTGATCATCGTGGATGATTATACATGAGCGATTTGGGTGGAACCACTTACCCTCAAGTCGGAAGTCGTTTCCAAGGTATGAGAGTATATCCAGTTATTTGAAACTGGTTATGAAGCCAAGGTCCGAGGCATTATGGCCGACAATGGAACCGAGTTCGTTAATAATGAGATGAACCGGTATTTAAAGGAGAAAGGAATCACCTTGTATACTTCAGTCCCTTACACGCACGAACAGAATGGCGTCGCTGAAAGAGCGATCCGCACGATTACTGAGGGGGCGCGAGCGATGTTGTACGCATCCAAACTGCCAAAGAACTTGTGGTCAATGGCAGTGAAGACCATGGCGTACCTGTCAGGGGACACCCTGTTTTCCATTTCCAGTTCCGACTCCATTTCCGACTCCGCTTCCGATTCCGATTCCATCTCCGCCTCCGCTCTCGGAAATGATTCCGCTTCTGGGAGAACTTCCACCAGTTCTGTTCGCCTTCCCAGTTCCACTCCAATTTCCGAGTTCCACCCTCGGAACAGTGTCGGAAATCAAGCGACTCGCATAATAGGTGACATCAAGGGTCGATCAAGGGTCAGGGAGGTGCAGGGTTGATGGCGGGTGCCAAGTGTTGTCCCTGGCTGCGCAGCGTAGTATAATACGGGCTCGCTGACATTGGGGGTCCTTAGACTTTTCTCTTTGGATTTCCCCTTGTCAGGTGAGAATCCCCTCTCTTGTATGCTCTGTTCATTTATACAGACTTTGGATTTCCCCTTGTCAGTTGTGTGGTAGTGTGATCTCCACAACTAGCCAGGGTTGCCCTTACAGCAGAAAAGTCTCTCCCATAGAGGACCGGCGGTCGTACTGCGTGTCGCAGCCGCCATAGGTGCGTTCGGAATCGGAGACAGCGACTCGGAGATCGCAACCTCTTCCGCACACACAGCGTACGACAGCCCTTCTTCTTACGTCGAGCTCCCAACCCCGGAAATCCCATCCCACATTTCTCCTTCCGACATGGATCCGGACGATCGTCTTCGGAATATGGAGGAGGAATTGACGCGGAACCGGATGAAGACCGACGCGATTGAAACAGCCTTACAAGCGATTTTGGCTAAGTTAGATATTCCACAAGGTGGTGGAAATGAAATGTTGGATGATCCGGATTTCGGAAAAGCGGAACTAGCGGAGGAGAGAAAGTCCGCGAAGTTAGCAAAGGTCAAACCCGCAACTCCGGCGGACTTTGACGGAGATCGGGAGAAGGGACGCGCATTCTTCAACACATGCAGCATCTACTTCGCAATTGTCGGAGACCTCTTTCCGAACGACCAGGCTCGGATTCACTGGGCATTGTCCTTTTTCAAGTCGGACCGCGCATCCCGTTTTGCAAACAAGGTGATCCGACATGAAGCAAAGGGCAAGGGGAACTACTTCCGAGACTGGGACGCCTTCGAGAAAACATTTTCCGACCAGTTCTGCCCAAAAAATGAACAGCTCACAGCCCTTACGAAGCTCGAGGGGACCAGCTGGTACCAGGCCAAGGATCCGGTCGATGACTATATCGATCGCTTCCAGGAGCTCATCGACCTTGCGGAGTATGATGACGACAAGACGATCGTCATCAAATTCCGACGAGGACTCGATCCGACACTCCAGAACCAAGTTGCGCTGCTTGGGGATGGAGCACCGGACTTTGATGACCCGGAAGGGTGGTACCAAGCTGCACAGAGGGTGTCCCGGAACAGGGAAGCAAATGAGGCCTTCGTGGAGACGAGCCGGAATATGACGCGCAGTTCCACTCGTCCTACTCCACCTGTGCCAAAATCCGGAAGCGCATTCATTCCCATGCGGAAAGTATTTCCGACGCTTTCTCCGCCCGCTCCTATTAGGAACCATAGCCCTCCTCCCTCGAAGAGTGGCCCTGCCCCGATGGATGTTGACCGCATGCGCGGAAAAGGCCGCGGAACTATCACCTGCTTCCGATGTCAACAACCAGGCCACTATGCCCGCGAGTGCCCCCAAGCATTCGACATCCGGCTTATGACCACAGAGGAGAAACTCGAGCTCCTTCCAGAGTTCCTCGCACTTGCGGACATAAGCGGAGTGCCTACTGCGGAAGGAGTTTCCGAAAATGCGGAACATGGCGCATCGGAAGCGGAAGATGCATCGGATTTTGTGACGCGCAGCGGGTGAGATGTGTGCCCCTGCTGCCTGTACATAACCGGTTTGCCTGTCTTGAAGTAGAGAATGAAAAGCCCCGACTCCCCTCACTTCATACAGACCCACCGGATAAAGTCACACAAAAGCCAAATCCGACACCCCGTCTATCCCGCATCCGCCCTTGGGAGAGACGCCTTCCGAAGCGCTATGTCGTTGCTGCCACCCCTGGCCCCAAGTCACTAGTCATTAAGGTAGAGATCCAGACGACAGATACGGCGGAAGTCAAATCCGGACCCGCCCTTGTCGATTGCGGGGCCACTGGTCAGTTTATGGACCGGGACTATGTGGAACGGAACCGACTGACGACGCGGAAGTTGCAACGTGCAATCCCGGTGTTCAATGTGGATGGAAGCCCCAATGAGGCAGGGTCCATCACGGAGATAGTGGACACAATTCTCCGCTACGATGGACACTCGGAATGCACTTCCTTCGCTGTCACCAGCCTGGGGAAGCAAGGCATCATCCTTGGGTTTACCTGGCTTCAAGAGCACAACCCGGAGATCAATTGGCAGACTCGGAAGGTACTGATGAGTCGATGTCCAGCCAAGTGTCACATGTGCCGGTTGGAAGTGCGGAAGGAGCACCAGGAGCAGCGGAAGACCGAACGGCTCATACAGACATGTCGTTCCGGCCCCATCCACTGCTTGCAGAAGAAGACTCGGAAGCGGAATTTGACCCGGATCCCCTTCCAATTCCGATTCCGACGTCATCCGACTCGGCCTGGAAGACGCTCTGACGGAAGGGGAGCGCTTGCTGTACGTAAACCTTCCGCCGGAGGCGGAACACATCCGCGCCACCGGAAATATTTCGCAACGCCTTGCTGAAGCCTCTAAGAGGTATGATAGAGTGGAGGCGGAAATTCCGGAGTACCTGCGGGAGTTTGAGGACGTCTTCTCCAAGGAGTCGTTTGATGCCCTGCCTCCGCGGAAACTGTGGGACCATGCCATCGAGTTGGAGCCTGGGTCGAAGCCCACCAACTGCAAGGTCTACCCGCTGTCACCCAAGGAGCAGGTAGAGCTCGATGCATTCCTTGCGGAAAATCTCCGTACAGGGAGGATCCGCCCCTCCAAGTCACCCATGGCATCTCCGGTGTTCTTCATCAAGAAGAAGGACGGCTCGCTCAGACTTGTGCAGGATTACCGGGCCTTGAATGCGATCACGATCAAGAACCGGTACCCCATTCCGCTCATTTCCGAATTGATCACACAACTCCGCGGGGCGAAGTACTTCACCAAGCTGGATGTCCGCTGGGGCTTCAATAATGTCCGGATCCGGGAGGGAGATGAGTGGAAGGCCGCATTCCGCACCAACCGAGGACTCTTTGAGCCACAGGTCATGTTCTTTGGCCTCACCAACAGTCCTGCCACGTTCCAGACAATGATGAATGACATTTTCCGTGACATGATAGCAGAAGGGGTTGTCTGCGTCTACCTCGATGACATCCTCATCTTCACAAAAACAATGTCCGAACATCGGGAAGTCGTGCGGAGAGTGCTGGAACGACTCCGGGAGTACAACCTGTGTCTCAAGCCGGAAAAGTGCGAATTTGAGCGGACGCGGATAGAGTATCTTGGGGTGATCGTGTCGGAAGGAAAGGTGGAAATGGACCCCGTCAAGGTTTCCGGTGTGTCGGATTGGCCGGTGCCGCGGAACAAGAAGGAAGTCCAGTCCTTCATTGGGTTAGTCAATTTCTACCGGCGGTTCATCAAGAACTTCTCCTGCCACGCCCGTGCCCTCTTCGACCTCACCAAGAAGGAGGTTGGATGGCGGTGGGGAGAGCCGGAACGGGCCTCCTTTGACAAACTCAAAGAGCTGATCACTTCCGCCCCGGTCCTGATCTTTCCCGACGACTCTCGCCCTTACCGAGTGGAGGCGGATTCTTCCGACGCAGCTACCGGAGCGGTCTTGTCGCAACAGTCATCGGAAGAAGGTGGGGGGTGGCATCCGATTGCCTTCTTCTCTAAGAGTCTCAGTCCGGTTGAGCGGAACTACGAGATCCATGACAAGGAGATGCTGGCAATCATCCGAGCGCTGGAGGAGTGGCGACACTTCCTCGAGGGTGCTCTATGCCCATTTGAGATCTGGACAGACCACAAGAACCTTGAGTATTTCCGCACGTCTAAGAAGTTGAACCGACGACAAGCACGGTGGTCCCTACACCTGTCCCGGTTTGACTTCATGCTCCACCACCGCCCCGGCCGCACCATGGGCAAGCCTGATGCCCTATCCCGCCGTGCGGATCATTGAAGCGGAAGCGGAGACAATGCGGATATGACACTGCTCCGCCCAAGTCTCTTTGCAATCCGCGCCCTAGAAGGAGTGACTGCAGTTGGAGCGGAAGCGGAAATGCTCCGGGACATCCGGAGACAGTATCGGAATGGAGAGAAGGAGGAGTCGGTGGTGAAGGCAGTGGAGGAACTTCGGAAAGGGCACTCACGGTCTGTACGGGCAGCGGAATGGTCGGAACGGGATGGGCTGCTCCACTTCAGAGGCAAGGTCTACGTTCCAGATGGGGCGGACCTCCGCCGCCGCATCGTGTCCCAGCACCATGACACACGGGTCGCTGGGCATGCTGGCAGGTGGAAGACGCTGGAGTTAGTGGCTCGGAATTACTGGTGGCCTCAGATGTCCCGCTACATTGGACAGTACGTGAAGACATGTGACCTTTGTCTCCGAACCAAAGCGCAACGACATCCACCCGTCGGAGAACTTGTTCCGCTCCCGATTCCCGAATCCCGCTGGGACACCATCAGCGTCGACTTCATTGTTGAACTCCCAGAGTCTCATGGCTACGACGCGATCATGAACGTCGTGGATTCGGTAAGCAAGGTGTCCCACTTCATTCCGACGCACACGACGATCACAGCCCTCGGAGCGGCCCGCCTGTTCCTTGCCCATGTCTGGAAGTTGCATGGGCTCCCGAAGCAAGTTGTTTCCGACCGAGGTCCGCAGTTTGTCGCGGAACTGACTCGGGAGCTCTACCGCCTGCTCGGCATAAAGCTAGCTACCACCACGGCGTACCATCTGCAGGGTGACGGACAGACGGAACGGGTCAATCAGGAGTTGGAGCAATATCTCCGCCTCTTTGTCAATGAGAGGCAGGACGACTGGGATGAATTACTTCCGCTGGCGGAATTCCAATACAACAACCATGTCCATTCCGCCACACAACAGACTCCCTTCATGCTCGACTCCGGACGACACCCGCGGATGGGCTTCGAACCACGCCAGGCTGAGTCCCGACTCGAGACGGTCAATGAGTTCCGAGACCGCATAGACTCCACCCTTTCGGAAGCCAAGTCGGCCCTTGCAAAGGCCAAGGATGACATGGCGAGGTACTACAACCAACGCCGGGTTCCTGCCCCAGAGTACCAAGTTGGAGACAAGGTGTATCTAGATGCAAGTGACATCCGCACCACACGCCCTTCACAGAAGCTTGCCCACCGCTACCTTGGGCCCTTCACAGTGACGCGGAGGGTTGGACGGAATGCATACCGCCTGCGACTTCCGATGTCCATGTCCCGCCTCCACCCCGTCTTCAACGTGGTGAAGTTACTCCCTATGCTTGAGGACCCAATTCCAGGTCGGAAGGCTCATCCGCCACCTCTGCCAGAGATTGTAGATGGGGAGGAGCACTATGTGGTGGAACGGATCCTGGACAGCCGGTTTGTGCGAGGACGACTCCAATTCCTCGTGAAATGGGAAGGGTATGGGTACGAAGAGAATTCGTGGGTCCCGGAGCAAGATGTTTCCGCCCCAGACAAGCTCGGGGAGTTCTATAGGACACATCCCGGTGCCCCTCGCCGGATCCGCTCGTTGGCATTTCAATCCCTCGTGTCCCGTGCTTCGAGGACGCAGCACGCTAGAGAGGGGGTGATGTCAGGGGACACCCTGTTTTCCATTTCCAGTTCCGACTCCATTTCCGACTCCGCTTCCGATTCCGATTCCATCTCCGCCTCCGCTCTCGGAAATGATTCCGCTTCTGGGAGAACTTCCACCAGTTCTGTTCGCCTTCCCAGTTCCACTCCAATTTCCGAGTTCCACCCTCGGAACAGTGTCGGAAATCAAGCGACTCGCATAATAGGTGACATCAAGGGTCGATCAAGGGTCAGGGAGGTGCAGGGTTGATGGCGGGTGCCAAGTGTTGTCCCTGGCTGCGCAGCGTAGTATAATACGGGCTCGCTGACATTGGGGGTCCTTAGACTTTTCTCTTTGGATTTCCCCTTGTCAGGTGAGAATCCCCTCTCTTGTATGCTCTGTTCATTTATACAGACTTTGGATTTCCCCTTGTCAGTTGTGTGGTAGTGTGATCTCCACAACTAGCCAGGGTTGCCCTTACAGTACCTTCGCAATAGATCGCCGGCACGAGCTAATGGGGGAATTACGCCGATTGAGCGCATTACGGGTGAGAAGCCGAATTTAGCTCACCTGAGAGTTTTTGGTTCCCCAGTCAGTGTTGCAATCCCTAAAGAAAAGAGGAAGAAATGGGACGTACGGTCACGTATGGCGTACATGGTGGGGTATGAACCGTACTCCACTGGATACTTAGTCTGGTATCCAGGTACGCGCCATGTGGATAAAGCGAGGGACGTCATCTTTCATGAAGACGCTGTAACCCCCGCAATACCTACAGTATACAGCGACAATGATATGCCTCGCAGTGTTAGCGAGTCAACGACGATGAAACCGACGTCGTACGTACCTCAAAAATCCTCAGCAGCACCTCAAGCTCCAGCTGTACCCCCGCGACTTTTCATACGCATCCCAGCACGCCCTACGCGCATCGAATATGGCCCTGAGGATCAGGGCCATGCTACAATTGAAGAAGTCTCCCCGGATCAGCCTGAACAAGAACGGTCAAAATTAGTTTCAGACGTACCTGATTTTCCTCAAGGAACAACGCGTTCAGGCAAAGCGCGAGGAGCGATACAGGCCTTACTAGCGACCGATGAGCAATTTCAAGACTCTGTAATAATGTCAGCTAATATTGCAGGAGAGCCAACGAACATAAACGATGCAGTGAGCTTACCTGGTGAAGAAGGTGAAGCGTGGGAGCGAGCACGCCAGGCAGAATGGCAGAACATGGTCGATCATAACGTGTTCAGCGAGCCTGCAGAACCTCCTCCCAATACGCAGGTGCTCAAAACGGGCACAGCACTGCGTTCGACGCGTCACAATGACATAATCACCAAACGCAAAGTTCGGATCGTCGCAAAAGGATATAGTCAAATCCCAGGTCTCCATTATAATGAGACCTACGCTCCTGTAATACGATGGGAAACTTTCCGCATCATCCTAGCTATCGGCGCGGTGTACGGCCTTGCAATCCGTCAATTCGACGTAAAATCAGCGTATTTACACGGAGTCATGCAAGAAGATGTATGGGTCGAGCAACCAGAAGGGTTTAGAGTACCGGGGAAGGAACACTTACCAGTGAGACTGAAGAAAGCCCTTTATGGAACGAAGCAAGGCGGAAATCAATGGAGGAAGACCCTCGAAGAGTTTATGAAGACGCTCGAATGGACCTGCTCAGAGCACGATCAAGCGTTATTCTTCAAAACGTGGGATGATGGATCATGGGCCATCGTTGGATTCTGGGTCGACGACACTACATCAGTAGGTCACGAAAATCGACTCATGGGGCTTGAAGACGCGTTCAGCAATCGATTCGGCGTGTCCGGTCAGGGAGACGCACATTGGATCCTTGGGACAGCCATAACTCGTAATGCTAAGTCTCATTCTATCCATATCTCGCAAGAAAGTTATATTGAGGACATAGCGGTGAAATTCAAAGTACAGAATACAAAACCACCCAAAATTCCCATTCCCCTCGGCATCGACTTCTCCGCGATCGCGAACGATGACGAACAAACGAAGGATTTCCCCTATCGAGAACTTATAGGCAGCTTAATGTTCGCTGCCACCGTGTCGCGCCCTGACATAGCACATGCTACCAATAAATTGGCGCGATACTCATCAAATCCTAGCCAAACTCATTGGAATCTGGCTAAGCGAATCCTTCAATATGTATATCACACTCGCGACCGAATCTTAACACTCGGTGGAGAAAATTTCACTTTATGTGCGTACTCAGATGCAGATTTTGCTGGAGATTCCGAGGACAGGAAATTGACGAGCGGAAATGCTCTATTTTTGGGTAAAGGTGCCGTTTCGTGGTCCTCAAAGAAACAGAACATTGTTGCTCTGTCCTCTACAGAATCGGAATACATCGCACTATCCGAAGCTGCGCGTGAGATACTATGGACACGTCGACTTCTTCAAGAATTGCGTTTTACACTAGACGAACCCACCATCATCTACGAGGACAACCAGGGAACCATTGCGTTTGCTAACCACCAAAAGCCATTACGTCGGATGAAGCACATTGACGTCAAGTACCATTTTATTAGGCAGCAAATTACCGACGGTACAATCCAACTGAAATACAAGCCATCCTCCAACATGACCGCGGACATTTTTACGAAATTCCTTTCCCCATCCACCTTCGACCTTCATTCCAAATCACTCGGCCTCTCTACTGCAACGCTCGAGGGGGAGTGTAGGATGTCGAGCGTCTTGTAGCTCGGCATGACCCGGGAAGGTGGAACAATTGGTCTGTGCTCGACCCCCTTTCAATCTGAGACACGCGTATTTGTATGAGCGTATGTACAATAGTGTAGTCTTCCCAGTGTGTTTTCGCTGCCACTGGGAAGTGAGTACCTAACCTGTATAACGAGAGCAAAGCTAACTAGCTTGTAGCTTACATTTGTCTTTAGGTAGTGTATACTACCTAGTGTGTTTTCGCTGCCACTGGGAACTTACATTTGTCTTTAGAAAGCGCAATCAGCGCTTACCTAGTGGCGTCATCGTCGCACACCATCAACGACCCCGCCCTTCAGTGGCGGGTAGCACAGGTCGAGGCCCAGTACATCGGGCCTGGCGTAGCCCTCTGACTGTGAGTATGAAGGTGGTGTTAACTACGAGCCCTCCGATGACTCTGTGATGGGTGCAGATGAGGTTTGGTCAGATGATGAAAGCCTTGTTGTGTTGCTCGTGAGAGATCACGTGACGCAGTCGCCCAATAGAGTAGTCTGAGTTCGAAGGGAAACCCTATCAATCTTTCCTTCGAACTCAGTCCTGCGCGCGACAGGTTATGGGCCCCACGCTACAATCGAAGGAAAAGAACTCAGTATGTTCAAATCAGAAGCTGAAGGTCGCGCGAAAAGCGTCAGACTCACGGGCACGAATTACGATATCTGGGCAATTGAAATGCAGGAGAAGCTCATGAAAATAGGTGCATGGCGAATAGTCATCGAAGACCTCAAAAGACTGATGGACACGAGAGAAGCGGAAAAATGGATCCTGAAGAGGGAGGAGGCTGCCGGCACCATACTCGAATCCCTAACTCCAACACAATACATCCATGTCGAGAACATCATGGAAAATCCCATTGAAATGTGGAAAAGGCTAAAAAGCAAGAATCTGGATGGAAACGCTATCGCTACAGGAAACAGAGACCTGAAGCGATGAGGATCCCTTGCGCCACTTGCAGAGACGCTATCTGCACCCCGGAAAAAGAAGAGAAGTACATCGAGCGATATCACAGAGGAACTCGCTGGGAATGCGAACCTACGACCTTCGCCTTCATCATCAATCAACGGAGACGCCGATCTGTGCTGGAACACGGACACGGGAGCGACCAGCCACATGACTCCTCATTGTCATTGGCTGTGGAATTACGAGTACTACAGAGTACCTATCAGACTAGCAACAAACGAGGTAGTGTACTCGGCTGGGCGGGGGCAAGTATTGTTTTCCCCCATGATCGACGGGAAGCCGGCACAAGACATTTTGTTCTTGAAAGTTCTACATGTTCCCGCACTCCAGAACAACTTATTCGCAGTCCTCCACCTTACCACACACCACAATTTCACCGTCTGCATTGTGAAGGACCGCTTATCATTTATCCAAGGCAACAAATTGCGCTTCTGTGCCGCCATGCGAAATGGGACGGGTTTCTTGACTGGGAACACAGTCCCAAATCAAGAACTTGCACTCGCCATCTCTTCGCAAATAGTAGACCGACCATTACTCCACAGACGACTCGCGCACATTGGACAGGCGCGACTGGAGAAGCTCCTAGAAAATAACATGGTCGACGGGATACAGGTAAACTCAAATGGGACTGTTCCCCATATCTGCGAACCATGTATTGCTGCGAAGCAACACCGCAACCCTTTCCCCAAAAGGAGCACCAACCGCACGTCCAGCCCACTCGATCTTGTTGTCTCAGATGTCCATGGGCCTCTCCCAGTCCGCACACCATCAGGACACTGATACTGGATTACTTTCACGGATGACTGCACGAGGTACAGGACGGTTTATCTCCTGAAGACAAAGGATGAGGCATTTGATGCCTACCGAGCCTTTGAAGCACTGGCAGAAAATCAATTAAACTCGAGAGTGAAGCGTTTTAGGGATGACAAAGGTGGGGAGTATATTGGTCATAAGTGGGACCAACATTTCCAGCACCGTGGTATACTCCACGAACATACTATGAAGGGCACACCACAGCAGAATGGCATCTCAGAACGGACGAATCGGACCTTCATGGAAGGAATGATCGCACTACTACAGCAAGCCCATCTACCAGCGTTGATGTGGGGAGATGCCCTAAAATTACTAGTTCGAATTGTCAATGCCACCCCAACCTCTGCACTCATAGACAAAACTCCCTACGAGGCCTGGTTTGGCCACAAACCGAACCTTGGAATGCTGCGTACCTTTGGCTGCACTGCCTATGTCCATGTGCAAAAGGACGAAAGAACTGGACTGCAACCCAGATCTCGCAAATGCATTTACCTCGGCTTTGAGGATGGTTATAAGGGTTGGTGCTGCTTGGACCCCATCACAAGACGCACCATCATATCTCAAGACGTCATCTTTGATGAATCTGAATTCCCAGGTCTTACCATGGCTAACAATATTACTGAATCGCTCTTACCATCCGCCATACTTCCCGACAAGATCGCAGCTCCACTGGAAGGGCAACCGGACCAAGGCGTTGAAATCCCAGAAGCCGCCCCTCCAGAAAATCCCAGACCACCAGCCAAACCCGACCCACCAGTTGCTCCCAACCCTCCTGCCGACCCTGACCCACCAGCCGACCCCGACCCACCAGCTGACCTCGACCCACCAGCCCCACCCGCACCTATCGCACCCCTCCGCCAGTCCAGCAGGACTACTGCCCGGATTGATTATCGCCATCTCCATGACCCATTCCTCCGACCTTGTCCACATGACGATCCAGGCCCTGAGGGGGGTGCAGCAGCCAGTGCTTCAATCATTCAGGCCCTGGAATTCATCTATGATGAATCAGACACCATGGATGCAAACGCGATCTCACCGAGTATCATCAGAGCTGCACTGAATGCAACGATAAAAGATGGTCGCGTTCCCAAGACGTTTGCTGAAGCAATGCGACGCTCCGATGCACCAATATGGAAGGACTCGACCGACGCAGAGATCTGAGCCCTCCTAGACAATGGGACATGGGAATTAGTGAAATTACCGCCTGGAGAGAAAGCTATCGGCTCTTGATGGGTCTTCCGAATCAAGCTCCATTCGGATGGCTCTCTAGATAAATACAAGAGCCGCCTGGTAGCGAAGGGATATACCCAACGAGCAGGCATTGATTACGACGAAGTCTTTGCTCCTACCACACGATGGGCAGTCCTGCGCACAATATTAGCTCAGGGAGCACTACAGGGAGCACACATCGAATCTGTAGACATATCAAACGCTTACCTGAATGGAGTACTTGACGATGACGCGAATATATATATGCAGCAACCGGAAGGCTATCATCAAGGGGGATCAGAGTGGGTATGCAAACTGAAGAGAGGACTGTACAGACTAAAGCAGAGCAGAAGATTGTGGTACGAACGACTTGGGACTGCATTGGAGAGCATGGGATTCAAGCGGCTCCAATCTGCGCCAAGCGTCTATATCTGGATGAGCGATACCACCAAGGTCATCATACCTGTTTTCATCGATGATTTGACCCTAGTATCAGACTCAAAGCCGGAACTGGACCAGGTCAAAAGCAAACTAGGCGAAATCTTCAAATTGAAGGATCTGGGCCCGACAACATCGCTACTAGGCGTAGAAGTGGAGTATGATCGCGTACAGAAAACACTAAGGCTCTCACAAAAGCAATATATTCAAGAACTTCTTGATCGGTTCCAGATGTCGGATTGCCGACCCGTATTCACGCCTATGGCCCCAGGTCCGAATTTGAGCTCTGCCATGGGACCGTCAACACTGGAAGAGATGCAGGAAATGAAGGATGTGCCCTACCTAAACGCGGTTGGAGCACTGAATTACTTAGCTATCGCAACCCGTCCTGATATCGCTTACACCGTCGGACGCCTCGCATGATTTAACTCAAACCCAGGCCCAACACACTGGATGGCAGTAAAACACCTCTTGCGCTACCTAAAAGGGACAATCGACCTAGCACTCACGTACGCGCCCGATCTATCAGCCAGGTCATTCCAAACGTGGACTGATGCTGACCACGGAGGAAATCCGGACAACGGTCGGTCGACCTCCGGATTCCTCACAAAGATTGGGACCGGAGCCGTTAGCTGGGCCAGCAAATTGCAGAATATCGTTACCTTGTCCACAACCGAGGCTGAATTCATCGCATCGGTCCTAGCGGGAACCGAGATCGCCTGGTTATGGAGCCTATTAGACGAGCTTAACGCAAAAGTTGAAGGACCGTCTCACCTATTCATTGACAATCAGTCTGCTCTCTCTGTTGCCAAAAATCCTGAACATCATGGACGTATGAAACACCTAGATATCCGGTACTTCTGGCTGCGAGAGAAAGTCACTCATAAAGTCATTCAGATCGGCTACGTACCCACGAATAGCATGCCAGCGGATCTGCTGACCAAAGCACTGCCTCGCGAGTCAGTAGAATGGCATAGACGAGCCATGGGACTCTTCTGAGGTTGACCGCGTCAGGGGGGTGTGTTGCTCGTGAGAGATCACGTGATGCAGTCGCCCAATAGAGTAGTCTGAGTTCGAAGGGAAACCCTATCAATCTTCCCTTCAAACTCAGGTGCGTAGTGCTAGGTACTCACCGAGTAGATAGTAATCTTATCAATCTTCCCTTTGAACTCAGTCCTGCGCGCGACATGTTGAGCTTGAGGGTGATGAATTGGAGGCTAATCTCTCTGCTCTGCACAAGAAGGCTGTATCTCAGGATGCTCCCAATGCATTCAAGTATATGATGAGTCACCAGAATTCGAAAGAGTGGAAGAAAATTGAGGCAAACTGAGCATTGGGATACATGAAAGGCTCAACTCACACACAGGAGTGAAGACGGAAGGAGCTCGAGAATGAGAAGCATCCCGAGAAGAAGCCAAAACCTCATGAGCATTACTTCTTGTGACTTTCAGAACATTGAATTACTCACCCATAAATCAGTGCCAATCCACAAATGGCCATGATGTGAAACAGGTTTGTGAAAAGCAAAGATGCCGAACAGGAAATGGGCTATGTTGAACAGGCTCCAGATGTGCAGTCATGGGCTGAGGAAGTCAGGTATTCATCTGATGAGGGTGGTTCCAGTGTTGATTCTGAATCAGACAGCGGTGATGATGAACCACCACCCAATATCACATCACATTGTCTCCCTGTTGTCCTTCCCAGAAAACACCAATGTCTTGAGATCCCATATCAAACCGAGAGGGTTGTGAGGAGGGAAAGAAGGCAGAAAGAATTTGAAGAGGCACTGAGAGATTTGCAGAAGCTAATGAAGTCTAAAAAGACGCATTATGTGGCTGGTCCAAATGGCTTGCAAGCTCGTTGAACTACTGCCACGGAAACCCACATGAGGCTTGTTATTGAAAGGGGATGGGGATTGATTGATGGCTCAGAGCATGCAGCTGAAAGTTGTGGTTTTTCTGCCAAATGGGGTGGTCGACAGGTTTGCAAATGGACTTGCCATTATGTCCAGACTCAAGACTTGCCAAAATTTTCTTTATTGTCAGATCCTGCAATTGCCACTGAGCTCAGAGCATATGTTTGCTCAAATAAATGGGCTATGGATCCTGAAAAGCTGTCCAAATTCTCACAGGACAAGCTTGTTCCCAAGGCAGCTCATGAATACCTGGAACATCTCACATAGAATGAAATGCCACATGGATTGAAAAGATATATGGAATTGGAGTTGTTTCCATGAATTCATCTGCAAGTTGGCCATGGGGTATCCTTGAATACTGCTCAACGATGGCTTCACGAGGAGGGGTTCAAATACATCAATCACAAGAAGGATCTATACTTCGATGGACATGATAGACCTGATGTGGTTGAATACCGACAAAATCACTTTTTGACAGCTATGAAAACATATGAGGCATGATTGGTTCGATATATTGTTGGCAATGTGGACCAGGAGCTAATTATTCCATGCAAGAATTATATTGAGCATTGTTTGGTGCTCCTTGCTCAAGATGAAATGACAGCCCAAGCAAATGACATAATTTCCAAAACATGGGTTTTTGAAGATCAACATCGACTTTGAAAAAAGGGTGTTGGATGTGGTTTGCACAAAAGTGACACCTTGTGCTCTACAGCTGGATGGCTTCAAGAAGGTACTCAAACCCTTGAGTACAGCAAAAACTATGAAAGATATTGGACTGGGGAGCTTTTTGTCAAGTAGGTGAATAATTATAATTGCTTTTTATGTGAATAAATTTTGATTTTTTATGCTAAGATCAAGGAAAAAATTATTCCTGCTTTTGAGCATGTGCATGGGGCTGATTACCAGGCACTCATAATGGTTGATAACTCCCACGGTCATTCTGCTTACTCAGAGGATGCATTATTGGTTTCATGAATGAATGTCCATCCTGGTGGCAAGCAGGCATGGATGCATGACACATGGTTTATTTGTGATGGTTCAAAAATCATGCAGCCAATGGTATATCACTGACCACCCGACACACCCAAATGCTGCAAAAGGCATTAAGGCAGTTCTTATGGAGTGTGGCCTTTTTTCAGACAGTTTGTGAGGCAAATGCAAGAAATGCATGTCAGATTCTTGTTGCGGCAAGCACATTCTTGAATTGCAGCCTGATTTCCAGCAGCAGAAATCACTGATTGAAGCTGCTGGTCACTTGTGCATTCTCTTGCCAGAGTTTCATTGTGAACTCAATTTCATTGAGTTCATTTGGGGTGCTGTCAAGAAATATCTTTGTGACAATTGTGATTACACATTTGACACATTAAAGGAGAAGATGCCAAAACCATTGGCATCTGTGCAAATGCAAACAATCTGATGGGTACACCAGACATTTCGGTGGATGGATGCATACAGAGCAGGGATGGGAACAACAGAGGCTCAGAAACAGGTGAAGCAATTCAGTTCCATGAAATACAAGTCACACAGGCATGTTCCAGAGGCTGTTGCTTGTTCTTTTGACCAGTAATTATTAGTTTTTGCCCTTCACACCATGGGGTTAATCCCAAAAACAAACTTTCTCTTCCAATTTTAATGATATCTTGATTCTGTCAATACAATCTGTCCAAAATACACCAAAGAGTGTTTCTGCAAGAGGGATAAGTGCCAGCTTTTTTTTTTGACGGCTGTAGAGGCCAATATGTACCACCTGCCAATCTGCGATGTGTTCACAAAATTTTCTCACTCAAAATTGAAGCTAGTTGAAATCCCTCAATACAATATATTCTTACTACTAAAGGGAGTGTTTCTAGAAAAGGAATAAGAATTTGGCGGTTTGCACAAAAGTGGTGGTGCCTAAGTGAGCGGCATCAAACATGGGCCTTCCATCCCACATCAAGGATGAAATTGCCTGCGTTGGAAAACCCGCCACTCTGACGGACCTATGCAACCTCGCTCAATCCATTGATGTGCGCTACTGGGAATGACACTCTGAGATTGCTCGCGAAACCTCCACCCAGAACAAGCACGACAAGTCTTCCAACAAGAAGTCTGATAAGGACAAGAAGAAGACCAACTCTGGAAATAACAACAACAACAGTTCTGGCTCCAATTCTGGCAACCGGAACTCCACTTCCCCACCTTGCAACAACAACCAGGCTTCCGGCTCCAACACCAATACCAATGCCTGGAAGACCACTCCCAACCTTTCCGACAAACTTGGGAAGGATGGAAAACTAACCCCTGCAGAACGCCAGCGTCACATGGACAACAACCTTTGCCTCTTCTGTGGCAAAGGCGGTCACGTCATCTGTGAATGCACCTGAGCCACCTCTTTTGCTGCAAAAGCCAAGGGCCATGCAGCAAAGACGGAGGAAAAATCCGAAGCGACTCCTGGTATGGATGCAAAAAAATCGTCAGCAGTCCTCTGGCCTCTGCAGGAGCTGAGGGCTGTGTTGACCCCATTTGTGTGACTAATGAGGTTTGACTCAACACGTCCGCTCTTTTGTCCTCCGAGTCCCTCTCGATTCCACTAACCTCCAACACAATGTCCACACCTCCTTTTACTGCATTGATCAACTCTGGTTCAACTCTTAGCCAACGCAAGCACCACAGTCACGGTCTTTCTACCGGAGCCACTACACTCGTTCAAGGCACGTGTGCTACGAGATTGTAATATCCCTAGGAGCTACCAGGTTGAATTACTGCAAGTGGTCGATAGTCCGGCTCATGATTGAGGTTGGGGAACACTACAAATTCTGACAGTACCAGGGGTATTTCGTGGAGCCAGCGGGTTCTGTCCTAACGTACCCATCCTTGATCGTTGACCTCAATTAGGTAAGGGCATCTGACCCGATCGTATTGTGGCAAGCAGCCTTTATCGTGAACTCGCCAGCCTGTATCACGTAAGAGCAGTTTCTAATATCGTTGGGCTTCCTGGTTTTAGTGAGAACAGTTTCGCCAAATCACCAAGATGGCACGTTTTCTTTGTGGGTGAGAATCTCAATTTACAACAATTACCTATCAAACCCATCTATCCATCCATCACAAATCAACACAAGGAAACGCAAGCAGCCTTAAGGCTCCAAATCTATGACCTCGGGGTAGAACTGGCTGCTTTGAGATGCTCAACAAACTCCACTAGGAAGCGCACCTGCTCATACGTCTCTATCGCTTTGACACTCCGTCTTCGCCTCACAACGCCGATGGCTCTTTCGACGAGCTCTAATGTGCCCCTCCGCACCTTAGCAACAGCGTCGCCGCGCTCAGTCACAGGATAGGCAATATAATCATCCACAGTAGGGTCTATCCGTCCACATAATCCGAGTTTCAACATCCAGCAACACGCTACGAGTCCCGCACGACCTGTCGAGGACGTTAGCGTATCGGCTGGTCAGAATTAAAAAGTGCGCTAACCAACTCCTCCACGACAATGGACAAGTACTGGGATGCCTTGTAGGGTATAGAAATGAATGATATATGACAAATGCTGATCAAACAGTGAAGGGCTGGGGGGACTGAGTCCCTCGGGTATCGGTACGCTGGGAGCAGTGAGCATGCCGCTTAATGGCCACGCCGAGAAAGATCGCATACCGCAAAACGTCCAGCCCTACCGCTTGTGCTATTTCAGAATACTGCGGCCAAGAAGCACCAAGAAATTCAAGTTCCTCATCATCCAAACAGCTGCAGAAGACTGGGTGAGCATATGGTAACGATACTCCAAGCAATACGTGCCATATGATGCATCCAACCCCTAGTGCCTTGACGCGTCGCAAGTCATGGCCCAGGTCACGACTAACGTACATAGCATGTGATGAGTCGTATGATGGAAAAAATTAACCTGACCATACCATATAGCACCCCGGCCTTTGACAGGGCCTGTTAAACGCACTGTAAATGATAGCATTAGGTCAGTAGACTCGGAAACAATGGAACTGTCCTGACCTTTTTTGCCAGGGCAGGAAGACAAAAGCATGTTCCCGAGGGCTGGCCGAAGAGAGGGCACGAAACTAGGTGCAGCATCCATGGCCCATGGGGATGAGATGTCCCTTACCACCGGATGTGACACTGCAGCCCTTTCTATGGCTTTAGCATTGTCGATGCCGGCAAGTATGTCAGACGACATCGCGCAGACAACTTCTGGTAATGGCGGGGGCGATGTAATGACCTTTGAGGTGCTTTCCGGTAGGATCAGGGACGAGGGTAGCAATGAAGGAGGGGCAGAGTGACAACGATCCTGGAGAGATGGTGGACTAAGTGCTGATATGGGAGGTGAAATTAAAGTGCTTGTCTGGCCAGGCCCTGGGGCTAGACTTTCAGAGGGTTGGGTGACGTCAGGTTCGCCATATCGTTGTAACCAGTTACTGGAATGGCGAACATTGCCATCTTGAGCAGCAGGCGAGCTTCCCGTTGTGATAAACACTGGTTCATGCATGCCGTACGCGCCCAGCGGGAATTGGTTTGGAGCAGGCGGCGTGACACCATTCATCGGGAATGGTAGACTACTATTGGTCACACGCATTAACGGATGGGAGCGGACCAATTCGGTGGAAGAAGAGGAAGAATGGGCTATAAGATGGTGGAGCAGAAGGGAAGGTGGGAGATCGAACATTTGCGAGGAGTGTTGTGGGGCGCAGGCCAAATGGGACGTGATTAATGGTAGAAGTTCAAAGGGAACGATGGGCGAGATACTGGAAACGAAAAATAATGAATCATTGGATCGATTCGGGGAGGAACGTGCTTACTTGATTGGATGCGATTCAGATGTCTTAGCATACGAATTTAAATTAGGTTGCTGAAAAGCGACTCGAGGGGATAATTGAGGGATAGTGATAATTGACAGCGGGGAAGACATGGCCACAGAGAGTTCACGTTGCAAATTAAGTGTCGGGAGGTGGTTGAGTGTTGGGCAGGGTTTACCGTGGTGCGCAGCTGGAGACTGGTGTTCAGGACCAGTTGTGTGCACTGGTATGAGGGACGGTACAACATTCTCCTGCTGGACTTGGATCGAATCTGCGAGGTATTTCGATATGTGATTCCGAAGTGGATCCACACCCATGAAATCACTCGGGGACTCCCTAGGTGTTTTTGCTGGCCACCAGAGTCTCTGTTGGCTATGCTGGACTTGACGTGCCTGTAGTTCCCGCACGTGGTCCGGCAACTGAATCGACAACGGGATGTACATTATCGGGGCGCCTGGATACTCGAACTTAGTCCCACCAACAATGGCACACGCTGCGCCGAGAGCCGAATACGCACCACTAGGACCAAACTTCAGCCTGTTATATTCCGAAGCGTGGTGCTGACTTGCGAGATATGCAAGCTATACCAAAAACGCGTGAATACGCCTGAATAATCCATCAACGACCTATATACCTGGGACGCCATCCTCTTCTCCTCCATGCACACAGGGCTCGCGCTCAGTTGGAGTTGTTGCTGAGGGAGCGAACGGCCCACCTCCTCGGGAGGAGGCGATACCAGAGGCATGGGCAGGGAGGAGACCAACACTTGGGTCATGGTGTGGATGATCTGGGTCTCGTGACCTCAATGCCATACCTTAGCGAGTACGTGAAATCGTCGGAGTTTCTTACACCGAACCCAAGCTCTTGTTAGTCCTCGTATACTGCAAGTAAGAATACCATTTCGTGGCCTTTTGTTTTCATCGGATGTTCTTTCAGCGAAATTAAAGAAGTATGAAGGAAGTCACTAGAAACGAACGCTCCATACTAGTAACTGTGCGTTCGGATGCCTCGGGGTAATTATTTTATTCTTCAGGAATGTCTTTATATAGGTTGAACGTTGAAACGTTGAACGTCCGATCCCGGTTCATGCAGGCAACATGCCAGCAGTTGGGGATTTGTCTCCATCTGCATCTCCGTTCTATTTGGGTATGATGTGTATGATCAGTATATGTTTCTATAGCTTTTATCATCCCCTGATTATTGCGTGAACTTCCATTACTTACACGCAGCCTAATCGCGCGACATAGTACAGGGTGCCTAGCTAGCTAGTGTTTCCTACCCATCTGGTTCTAGTCGTTTGTCCGATGGCGTCCGCTCCGTCTGCATGTGATCCTCTCAGACTTCTATCATCAATCGAGTCCTTCGGCTCGTGAAAAGTATCGTCTTCCGTACCGTATGGTCATTTATCATACTGGTGCGATGTTGCCCATTGCCAAATCATTCCCACCTTGATGCTGGAGGCATAAAACTAAAAATGCTACCTGTCATTTTCCTTTAGCCAAGGGCTCATGTTGTCCTCTTGCTTCTTACACTATTCACTGCCAGTGCCAGACTTTCTTCGTGTAGTCAGACTCACGACAGCTTACCTTCGATCTTCCCCCCGCATCTCAAGGTAAAGCCCAAAAAATATGCATACCTTTAGTGATCACAAAACCATGTGGAAGACGACAATGTGAGCTAACACATCATTCACCATCACTCTCACCATATAACCACTCACCCCTTTCCAATGCCGTAATGTGCCACTATCCCCATCATCCATTGCCTCTGGCCCCACACTGATGCTTGCATGATCGGAAAGTATTTGCGCTATGCCTCACCCGCCTTTCACACAGGGTTGAGCCCTTGGACAAGAGAAGTAGTGTGGGTTAGAACACATGCAACTCCCAAGGTGTGGTAACCCATTTCACTTTACTAAACCACCTCCCTGCCATTTCATGTTTGTATCAAACCACTACTTCCATTGTATATGTGTCCTCCCTATTATATATTCCACCTCACACCTCCTGTATCATTCCAACCCATCATGGCCCCTCTCTTATTTGCTGCTACCATGCATCCCTTCGGTATAAGTAGCCTGCATTCACATGTACATTCTCTAGTTCAATTATCATATGTCTTCCTTGTGTGCTACCTTGCCACAATGTGATTATCATCCTGAACCTCCCCTTCTAGGTTACCACCTTAGGAAGGAGTGGGACTTCACTCATGAGTCCTCACCTCTCATCTTCACTACTTTTCCCTTCGGGGTCACCCCCTGCTGTTGGCGAAGGCCTCAGCAGGAGAGCCTTTGCCAATGAAGGGATCGTTCAAACTTGAATGACCTTTCGGCTGAGCCTTGCACATTATATCATTGAAGCTACATGAGCCATTCACTTTGACTGTAGACCAGGGTCCTTTATACAGATTACCCTACACCTCACACACCTTTATGGGTTCAGCCCTCTTCACCGAACCACATCCTTCACTTCTCAAGGCTTCAGGCATTCGCCGTGTCCACCTATCCATGATTCACTGACACACGATATTAAACACCCAAAATGTAAATACATATAGTTACCTGTATTGCCTTGCGGCAATACATAATGACTGGTTGCTTACATAGCACCAGTGGGTCCTCATGGACCCACTGTATAGTTCTTGCATGGGAATCCCCCGGGAATCCCCAGATTAACCTTACTACTTGTAAACCATTACTACATCATATTAGAATCACCATTATTTGGTCAAGTTCTGCTACCTTGTGATACCACAAGTACTAAGCCATCTCTCTTACACTTTTTTGAACTTCCAACAGCTGTTTTCCCAGCAAACAGTTGAAAAGTGGTTCCTGCAGCATCTTAGACAAGATCACTGTGCTGACGATTGAAAAATCATCAGAAAATGAACGTAGTACAACATACTACAATCAACTGCGCACCTGTGATGTACCCGCTCAGTCAAACGACACGATCAAGCAGTTCGCGCAACAAAAACCCGGTGCAGCCTAGTGACACCATGGCTGATGCTACCTTGAGTTCAGGGCCCAAGGAAGTAGAAGATGGCGAAGTCATAGACCTCGCCGCACCCGTCCTAGTACCAGAGGACATGGATACCATCAACCACATGTCTCCGAGCGTGGATGAAGTGGAAGAACAAGACGGGGACAAGTCACAATCCCCATCCCGCTCGCCCCCGCCTCGTTACAAGGGCAAGGGTCGAGCCAGATCGCCCGTCAGCAATGACGAAGGCTCAGCATCGGACCGGATGTGGTGACAAGTCAAGAGCCGCGACGCAGCCCCCCAGTCAAAAGATCAGACAACCATTGCCCCTCCCAAGGAACAACGTCAAAAATGACGAGCGCCTGATGACAGTCAGGACTTGGAATACTTGAGCTCAAGCTGTGGCTTGGCCATATTATAGATGGCCAAGGAGTGCACATGGATGGTGATAAAATGCAATGCATCCCGAGTGGAGGAGGCCTCGTATGTTTAACGACGTATAGAGGTTCCTTGGCCTCGTCCAATACCTGGCACACTACATGCCAGACCTCAGCGCATACACCACCCCTTATCAGGATGCGTGCACAATGTGGAAAGTATTGCCGGCGGGTTGTGTACGCAGTGAGGGTTCGTGAGGTCGTAAAAGCGTGTAGAGAGAATAAGATGAGAACAACTTCGGTTGTTTGCACTAACACCGCGTGCAGTGACAACTACGCTAGACACCGACTGATATTGCTCCATCCAGTCAAAGGAAAAACTAGCCTCTGTGGGCTTCAATCAATAGTGCAAGGTTGGAGTTTAACTGCCTAGTGTTTCTATCATACATTGCTAGCTATTTATGTGTTTGGAGCGAGCCCGTACTAAACTAGATATGATAGGGGTTTATGGAGCAGCGAGTGCCGCCGGTGCGCAATGCATGCACCGGTGCCAAGGCTGTACCTGATCATATGTAGCCTAATATATGCGTCAGAAACGATGGTGCGCTTCCCATGCTCCATCTCGGATCTAGCCCTCGGTCGGCCCTGGAACCGGGCTCAGGGTCGAAGCCACCGGTTAGAGGCACGCGTGAGTGACAGCGCGCGTGCATGCCCTAGAGTGCGCCGGCATTGCATATGGATGTAGATATGGAGTCAGAAGGTCGTTAGGGGTTTGTTAGTGATGAATATGAATGTATAGCTTGATTTTCCTATTCATAACACACAACAACCATCCATTTCAATGGACGCTGTTGCTGGACAAATGCTTCCAAAGCATAAGGGCATTGGCCTGCAAGGCCCCGATCCTGCGTCCAATCAACGCATGGAACGCGGACCCGATATGGGTCATCATTGACGGTTCAAAGTCTGGTGTCAGAGCCGTCTACGGCCAGGGATCAGACTGGAGAATGTGTTGACCAGCTGGCTTCTTGTCAAAGAAGTTCGGTGTTGTGCAGCAACACTACAGAACACACGAGCACGAAACCATCACCGTGATTGGGGCCCTCATGAAATGGAGGACAAACTCCTAGGGCAAAAGTTCACCCTAGTCACGGACCACAAGGGTCTCGAGTACTTAGAGACCTAAAAGAACCTGTCTGATAGACAGGTCTGGTGGTGGGAGTTCCTATCCCGCTTCAATTACAACACCATCCACGTTGACGACGTTGAGAACAAAGCTTATCCTGCTACTATGAAAGCGATACGGGTGATGAGAAGCACCCAGACCATGTCTTTGTCAACACAGATGGGCGACTAGACCCAGATGGTGAGCTAATGCCCACCGACCGATACATGGAGCTGCGTACAGCAGCTATGAGGTGATCAACTCGCCTTGCGGAGAAAACAGAGCCGCGAACATTAGAAGCAGCGGCCATGAACGAAGGCTCCGCCAAGGAACCTCACCACAACGTGTTGTTGCCAGACAATGACAATGACGACAACGTCCGCGTCCTTGCCGCAAGCAATGACGGAGCCTCCCTATGCGTAAGTGTAGAAGGAAACATGGACCTACCAGAGGTCCTATGCGACTCCTACCATAAGGAGCCCATGTTCGCGAAGATCATAGAGAACCCGGATGCACATCCAAGATTCGGCATCCGGGATGGGCTGGTTTGGACAAAGAATCAGCTCAAGAGGGATGTCATAACCATCCCTCGGAACGTATTTCAAGGGGGAAGGAAGCTGATTGAAATTATAATCGATCATGCCCACCAGACAATTGGCCACTATGGTCAACTGAGAACTTCAAATTACATTTGAAGAATGTACTGGTGGCCCAGTATGGCCTCAGACATCGAGGCATTCTGCACTTTGTGCGCGAAGTGTCAGACTACCAAGACAGGCACACAGTGGCCCGCAGGACTACTGCATAGCCTGCCCATACCCGATAGACCGTGGCAATCTATCAGTATCGATTTCATGGGCCCACTGCCCAAATCGATGACTGTGATTACCTCATGGTAATCATAGATAGACTCATGTCTCACGTACACCTCGTCCCAACAACGACGAGCGCGACAGCCAAAGGAATAGCCTGGCTATTCCTGAAAGAGGTCGTAAGACTTCATGGAGCCCCAGACTCCATAGTCTCAGATCAAGACTTGAAATTCACGTCCATATTCTGGCGTGAGCTTCAACGGCTCATGGGGACAAAACTCCTCATGTCCACCATGTTCCATCCTCAAACGGATGGCACGACCGAATGGGCAAACTGTTCAATAGGCTAGGTCCTTCGATCAGTCATCAAGGATGATCAAAAGGACTGGGCCAACAAGTGCCCAATGGTCGAAGTTGCATTAAACAGCAACATCAGCTCGATGACAGGTGTCATGACGCGTTTATTTCCCATACTCAGATGCCCTGTTCTCCCATTTCTCGCCCCACCTCCGTGTTCTTTCAGATCGCCCTTGCCGTGTTCAGCAACTGATCTTTGCTGTTCGCGCCATTTACCATAGCCACGCCGTCAAAGCAGGATCGACGTCTTTGGACTGACTTGGCAGTCATCGCTGGGCCTATCACCTCCTCTGCTCAACCCTCTTTCGATGGTGTTCCTATGATTGGATTGTCATGACTTGTGTATTTCCTGCACCTTGTTATCCCCATTTCCCCTTTTGCCACTCCTCCCCCGTGTTCGCTCGGCTTCGCCCTCCACCTCGACCACTCCTGCCCTGTCATCTCCATTTGCCCTTCCTCGAATTTCGCCGAACAGCCATTCGCTGCTCACATCATTCGCCAGCAGGCACACCATTAAATCACGATCAACATCCCTATCCGGCATGATGGATCATCAGTAGCTCCATCAGCTTCTTGGTCCAACCCCCTTTTGGTGTTCATATGAGCAGGGTGCGTTCGCGGGACGTTCTACCCGTAGGTCGTGTGGGATCAACCCAGCAGATGAAGAACCCGTGCAGGGCGGTGTATATGCGGGCCCCAAGACATGATTTCGTACATAGGTGCCTTCGCCACCTTTACTCTCTGTCGTTTCATGTTCGCACTCTTCCCTCACTCTATTGTATGTTTATTCCATCTACTTAGTATCATGACTGCGCACCCCTATCCAACCCTGACTCACGACGGCCTCTTTCCTATTTGCTGATACCTTACGAGCATTCAATATAAGTAGTTTACATTCACATGTATATTCTCCAGTTCAATTATCATACGTCGTCCATCTTGTGCAAACTTGACCTCACTGTGATCATCGTTTTGAGCCTTCTCCTGGAGATTTCTATCTTCAACCAGAAGAGGACTTAGGCATCACTGGTGAGTTCTCATACTTCATCTTCGTTACCTTAGCCTTTGAACTATTTTCTGTGCTGATGGCGAAGGGCTCCGAAGGAGCACCTTCACCGGCGAAGGGATTGTTGCTACTTAGACAACCCTTCCGTGACACCTTGTACGTTACATCGTCAAGTGCCACGGGCTATTTCGCTATGACTGTAGATAGGGCGAGCTCCGCTCGGGCAGCCCTCTTATCTTGTGAACATTTATTGGTTCACCTATTCGCCGAATGGCATACTTATTCGCACAAGTCATTCGGGCATTCGCTGTGTTCACTAATACACGATATTAACGCCTAAAAACCAATCTTGACAACAGGGTTTGCACCCTTCAAGCTGAACCACGGATATATGCCACGGATCGACCTGCCAATGGCCACAGACACTCCCTTCAAGGGAGTGATGAAATTTGCACATCAGGCTCGATGGAATCTGATGGCAGCACATGATGCAATCATAGAGCATTGCGTGACGCAGACGTTTCACGCAAATAAGAAACATTGCGAAGGGACATGTATGCGGTGGGAGACCGTGTATACTTGTCAACCCAAAACCTGACCATACCAAAAGGAAGGGCCAGGAAGCCAGTACCATGATATATTGGACCATATCGCGTGAAGGAGGCCCACAATGACACCTCAATGGTAACCCTCGAATTACCAGAGGAATTGACAAACTGGCACATTGTGCCAACATTTCATACCAACCTCATACGAAGGTATGAAGCAAATAACGACAATCTATTCCCTCGTCGAGAAGCAAAGTCATTTTATGACTTTGGAGCGAATGACGAGGAAGAGTGGCTCATCGACGAGATCTTATCCCACCAATGGATAAACTCGAAGGACCTACAGTTCCAAATCAGGTGGACTCTAGGAGATGTGACATGGGAGCCCATGTCATTGTGTAAGGACCTTGAAGCCCTAGATATCTATCTAGAACTTCGAGGAGTGGCCAAACCTCGCGACCTCCCTAAATGGCATTAGGTTGTGTCGGTCATGTGTGATCACCTGACGCGCCAAGCCACCACGCTATAAACTTTCACCTCGGATCTCTCTGAGGGCGCTTCGCTCCTTAAGAAGCAACCACCACCATCTTCTAATGAAAATGGATGGGATCAAAGAACCCATGGACGTTGAGCCATCAACATCCACGCCACAGCCAGCGGTCCCAAAGAAGGGGGGCCACCACGATATTCTCACAGAAGCTAGCTCCCGAGAACTGGGAAATAGCATTGTGGAACGATGGGTTTGTTATTATCCATTCGGATAAATGTGAATGTTGCGAGTCATATGCAACCCACTTAGTGGAGTCATCCAACTCCGGTAAGATATGAATTGTAGATGATGATATTGCCTACGCAGTCGAAGACACCTGGCCCTGGATCACCAAAGGGGCCAGGTGTCACAACCCATCTATTTCCCTTATCCAGCCATCCCTATTTCCCCTTCGCCGCTCCTCCTGCATGTTCGCCCTTTCCTTTCACTACTCCTCCTCTATGTTCGCTGCATTCGCCGAACGACCATTTGCTACTCGCATCATTCGCCAACAGGCACACCATCAAACACGATTGACCTCCTTTACCCAGCCTGATGGTTCATCACTGGTCCCATCATCTTCTCGACTCAACCCCCTTAGGTGTTCGCATGGCCAGAATGTATTCGCGGGACGTCCTACCTGTGGATCGTGTGGGATCAACCCAGCAGACGAAGACTCCGTGCAGGGTAGCGTGTATGCGGGTCTCAAGGCGTGTTTTCGTACATAGTACATTCGCTCTATTTCCTCCCTGTCATTTCACATTCGCACTCCTCCTTCTTTCTATTGTATATGTGTCTCACTTATTTGTATCCTGACTGCACACCCCTATCCAACCCTGACTCATGATGGCCTCTTTCCTATTCACTGATATCATATGAGCATTCAATATAAGTAGTTTACATTTACATGTATATTCCCCAGTTCAATTATCATACGTCTATCTTGTGCAAAACTTGACCTCACTGTGACCATCGTCTTGAGCCCTCTCCTATAGATTTCTATCTTTGACCAGAGGAGGACTTAAGCACCACTGGTGAGTTTTTGTACTTCACCTTCGCTACCTTAGTCTTCATACTATTATCTGCACTGTCAGTGAAGGGCTCCGAAGGAGCACCTTTGCTGGCGAAAGGATTGTTGACAACCTTTCTGTGACACCTTACACGTTACATTGTCAAGTGTCACGGGCTACTTCGCTATGACTGTAGATAGGGCGAGCTCTGTTTCGGGGTGCCCTCTTACCTTCTGAACATTTATTGGTTCACCTTATTTGCCAAACAGCACACTCCCTCACACAAGCTATTCAGGCATTTGCTGTGTTCACTAATACACAATATTAACACCTAAAAACCAATCTTGACACCAGGCGGATGGCAGTCGAGGACGCTCAGGCAGAGATTGAGTGCCTCAAGCGGGACCTGGTGTCTGAACGTGAGCGAGTCTCACATTGGGACGACAAAATCCACGAGTTGAAACAACAACTCGAAGGAGCCAGGCAGATGCGCCCCGCCCTGCCATGGCCAAAGGCTCAGCCTGCGGCCGGTCCATCATCCCACCGGATGGCTCCACTGCCATAGCACGAAAAAGGGGCGACACTAGGCCCAGGGGCCATGCCCCTCTCACTGCAGGCATATAAAAGTTTTCTTGTCTGAAAAACTGTTGAAAAAACTGTAAAGATTTTCCAAATATTTTTAGTGTTTTTTTATGTAAAAAAAAAAATAGTAAAATTTTGTGTTTTTATTAGAATTTGTTGAGCAAGAAAATTGTAAAAAAATTCAAAGTTTTTTTCAGGATTTTTTATGGGTTTCTCTGTGTTTTCACAAAGAAACTTATAAAAAGACATAAAAAACCCTGCAAAAAACTTTAAACTTTTTTTACAATTTTCTTACTCAACAAATTCTAACAAAAACACAAAATTTTGTTAAAGATTTTTTACATTAAAAACACTAAAAAAATTTGGAATATCTTTACAGTTTTTTGAACAGTTTTTCAGACCAGAAAGCTTTTATATGCCTGCAGTGTCTTGACAGGCCTGGCTCTGGCCAGCTGAATCACAGAGCCCTGCGCTGCACCTGTTGAGGACGCCTGTGCAGTGTCCAGACAGCGACAGTCACGATGCTGTCGACTGTGACAGTGCCGTTTGAGTCGTTCGACCCTGACATCCCAGATGGATGGCTGTCCAATATGTCAGTCTGGGACGATTATGACCCAGACCTTGCCGAACACATTTCCAAACGAACGCAGAAAATACCTCCCGCCACCAGTCATAGAAAACGGACTGGCGGATGAACTAGAGCACGTCAAGAACGTGTGTCTAACAGAGTCGTCGGCGCACCCCCGGCTGCAACAGGCGCTAGCCACAGCCCAGGCTCAGTACATAGGGCCTCACGTTGTACTGCCACCGCCGGGGGTGGGAGTTCTCCAATGCTACCTGGGGGAAGGGGAGCCATTGAGACACGGAGATCCACCAATCTCCATGACAGCCCGCTTGCCACAGCCCCTAGGCAGATTGGCCCCTTGGGTTGCCGAGTGGTACCATGTCTGCCCCATAACCGAGCAGAGGTTTCAAGACCTCCTCGCGCTTGCCAGGGACACCCTGGTTGACCAGCGCATGCCGGAAATGAACACTACATTCTGGCGCCTCCGCAAGGAGGGCCCCCATAAGCCCCGTCCAAATTACATAAATATTCTGGACGGCACACCGGATGACATAGTCACGGTGCTCAACGGCTGGCGGTCAAATGCCGAAGGTGTCCCTCCCGCCATCCGCGATGATGTGGAGGGCGGGCTCAACACAACAGATATTGATATCTGGATGTGGATATGGATCCTGGCTCCCAAAGGCAAGCCATGGTCCCCCCTCAAGTCGCGTTTAAGCAACTTGTTTGGTATGCTAAGCCAGTGGCAGGAGCTTGTGGCCGACGTCACGATCCCTTCTCCCACCGTGGACACCCTTCGGGCCTCGCTCACCAGGACATTCCCACTTGGGAACAGACTCACACACAAGATCCCACTGAAGGAGCTTGCACCATGGCTAGCCCTCCATGGCGGTGTGAACCACAAACCTATCCCTTGGATCAAGAGATACTTTCAATGACTTCGAGACAAGGAAGTTGCAAACACCGCTGTGCACACAGGGCAGCGGCAGCACAAACAGGGACTGAAGATGTCTCAGCATGCCCACAAGAAAGCGGCTGCGAGCACCTCAGAACAGCTCGATAAGGAGCTGCTCGCATCCCGTCCCCCGGATCTGCAACCTGATCCGGTCGTGGATGCCGCCTTCATACAGGAGATGGGGATTGACCCATCTCTTGAAATGGGTCCGTATCAGCTCCGAGCCGGACCCGGACCATCCACATCCGCTCATGCGGATGCGATGCATGTGGATCCCCAGCCCCTGCTGGCTCCATACGAGGACATCCCAATGGACGATGTTCCTCACCCGAGTACAAGGACCTCAACGCTGAGATCTATGGGGGTTAGAGTTCTCCATAGTGGGGGAGGGTGTAAATACATATATTTACCTGTATTGCCTCACGGCAATACATAATGACTGGTAGCTTACATAGCACCAGTGGGTCCTCATGGACCCACTGTATAGTTCTTGCGTGGGAATCCCCCGGGATTCCCCAGCTTAACCTTACTTGTAAACTGTCACTACATCATATTAGAATCACCATTATTTGGTCGAGTTCTGCTACCTTGTGATACCACAAGTACTAAGCCATCTCTCTTACACAAAATCCAATCATGACAGCATGGTCCCATTTTTGTCATGCACATGCAATATAATATATGTGCATTTTGACCGCTATACTGGAAGCGCTCCCCAACATGATGGATCAGCAGACCAGTGACACAGGTGTACAAGAAGATTGTGAGCTGCTCCTCCAGCTTGACTCCCTGACATGAGTCCATATGGCCCATGCCTTGCAGAGGCTTGATGAGAGCTAGAAACACATGCTGGTACACCCCAAGCTTGTTGCAGATATGCACCAGATGCCCATCAAGTAGTTCCTGTACCCAGCCCTAGCCAGCGAGAATAGAAGTGTGATAGGGGATTTTGAAGTAATTGGTCTCTATATACTGAGTGGCTACAATTGCAGCCAGCTGGCCTATGAGTGCTGCTGCCTGTACCACCTTAGAATGCTAACATGCACACAGAACACAAGCTGAACCAGGACCTTTCATTCCTTACAATGCTGCTAATGCTAACAGGCATGCAGAACATATGTGTTAACCCGACCCAGGACCTTTCATCTTGTAATATCTGTATATTTATCTGGTTTTATCGATAGACAAATGGGTACTCTAAATGTATTGAGATTGCCCTTTTGATGAGTGTGACAGTCCTGGGTGCCTAGACAAGATAAGATGCTCTGGTGGCTATCATCAAGTATCTAATCAGTGATGGGTAGCTGTTGTCGATTAGAGTACTCTGCTCAGTGATGGAGGTGATCGTTGAATGGACATAGCTAGTTGTCCATAGGGCTTGTAAATCTGTAGAACCAGATAATAAAACAAGTAACTAATCTCTAGTTAGTATATGAGTTTTGAAGCTGTTTGAAACAGCGAGTACGACCAGCTTCTAAGCTGATTTGAATGTATGCAAGATGAGCGCAAAGGTATTTTTCTGGCTAGAGTATCATACAGTGAAGTTACCATATTTATAGAGAAAAGAAAATAATTTTCTATCTATTATTTCTAAGTGGAAGAGTCTGTGATTGCATTTGGACAGGGTAGAGGGTAGTTACAAATTATGGTAAAAACAAGAAAGTGGGGATTATCCTACAGGGGATTCGAGAGGTAAGGATTATGTGGACATACATAATGCCCATCTCAATATGTAATAGCCCATGATTGACTGTCCTTTCCCTGCAGACAGTCATCATGATCAGCTTTTCCCTTGAGATCCAATGTATATATGCCTGCAGATATTCTTGATCTCCGTGTCCCTTCCAAGGGACCGTCAAATAACTTTGACACATTACTCTACTCACATTCTGTGTCCAATGCCTCCATACAGCATTTGTGGTTCCATACAATCTTTTCTTTTCTTTTGCCCCCACTCGAGCTGTCTCCCCAATCTGGCGCCTGATCAAGACACAGGTGCTTTATTCAGCTAGACCTGTCAGCTTATGGAAAGGCGCCAACTGATGCATATGACATCATGACATCATCAGCATATACATGGTCTCTTTAACCAGTGGCATTAGGCAATTCTTTCTAGAAACTTTGGATAGTATTTTCAACATGTTCTTGTTTTAAGGAATGTGAACATTGGACTTAAAAGGGAGTCCAACCATGGAATATTTATCACAACATTTCATTCCTTAGGATGCTAACAAGCACGCAGAACACAACCCAAACAGAACCTTTCATTCCTCAAAATGCTGCTAACTGTAAGGCCCAGCCTTTGGCTGGTTATTTATTGGCACTACCTTTCTGCCAACCCAAGCCCTGTGATACTTGTGCCCAAGCCTTGTGATAACATGCCCAACCCCGAGCTTAACCACATGACCTTATCCCCTTAGTTATCTGTTCTGTTCCATCACACATCAATTAGCTATATTTACCTCGCCTGTATCCTGGCATATGCTCGCCCCTGATCCCTATCTTGCCCATATATAAACCCCCCTGTACACACACTTATTCCTCAATCTGAATATCAATTATCATACTCCTCTTATCCTTAGTTAGTTTCTAAGTACTTGCCTCTTAAAATCAAACCTCACCTCTTATTTGTTTACCTATGAAATTGGGACTCATACATAGGGCAGGCGCAGCACACAAGCTGAAGCCAAGTCCCTCTCCGACTTCCCTATTCAAACCTTGCTCAGTAACCTTGGACCTTACCTTGGGTTTCACTCCCGAGCTCAGTCAACCCCCCTCTGAAGGATCGTGTCATAACACTAACCCACATGTGGGTGAACCTGAACCAGGTCCTTTACTTGCATTCCTTAAAATGCTAACACACATGCAGAACACATGTGTGAACGCAAACCAGGTACCTTTCATTCCTTAGAATGCTAACACACTCAGAGCATGTGTGTGAACCTGACCCAGGACCTTTCATTCCTTAGAATGCTAACGTGCATGCAGAACACAACCTGAACCAGGACTTTTTCCTTAAAATAGGATCCCAAATGAGGTCTTTTCAACTCATGGACACAGGATCAAACACAAACAAGGTCTTTTCTGTGATAGAGTGAATGTTCTCCTGATAGTTCAAGTCTTGCAAGTTGCACACTGAGGAAAAGATGTGAGCTCCCACACAAAAGGTGTGAACTGCAACTCACAAGCATAAGCACTGTATACAAGCATGCTCACTGAGTACACATATCATTGACACTTGCAAGTTCAACAAATGCTCCTCTTGGCTGGCTTGATGTCAAGCGGAGTGTACTCTTTGGCTTGCAAACACAAGGTCAAGTATTTTTTTCAGCACGCATTTATAAAGCACACCATGGGAACTATTTGCAAACTCACAAACAGATGACCTAATTGAACTTGGTTGACTTGGTAGCAAGTAATTAAGACCATTAGCCAAGCAGCCTGCGAGCGAAGCCGCAACGCCGCCACATCCAGCAGAGCGCCGCTGGGCAGACCACAACCGTTGCACCTGCTGCAAGCAGCTGTCTCCGAAGTTTGGGCTCTGTTAGCTAGGGAAGAGGGTTGCTAGGGGAGGCGGATGTGCAGCGGTTTTGAGCCGACGAAAGCTCTCGTCAGGGGGATACCACTACCCCTACCGCTCGCCCTTCCAGTTCTGTTTAGGGTTCGCTACCTCTGAGCCTTATGGCACTAGCTGGAGTAAATGGTCCATGTGCATGAACAGTGCCTTTAGCTACTTGAACAGAGGCCACTAAGGAGCTCATGACCTGCTAGCGGGAGGTGGACGGGTTGGTGGGTATGCTAGTCAGAGGACGGAAGATTCGTCCCAAGCTCAGCTCAAGCTGACTAACCATGTTACTGCGTCTGGTAGTTTCCAGTCCGGAGACATACATTCTCGCGTCCATGCAGCAAGACGATGAGTACGAGTCGCGCGTTCTTACCGTGATCACGTGACACATCCAAGCTGTGTGTCACGCTGAAGTGACCACGCGACCGGCCGCTGCCAAGCTCACGACCTGATCTCATGATTTAGGGATCGCCGAGCATTCCTGATTCACTGGTTGGACACTGCACTGTAGTATTGTATTTTACGGTGCTCCGGTGCTCCGGTGCTCCGGCATCAATTGTGGAGTCCACGGTCACGACGTCCAATTATGGAGTCCGCGGTCACGACGCTTTCCCTGGAGACGCCGCGACGATTTTAAATTTTAGAGCCTACCGCGCAGTGTCTCAACCTCGAGTTGGTTAGACAGCGAGTTGAGGCACTAGCACCAGACTGTTAACACTAGTGCTTCTATCACAACCGCGCCAAATGACTATAGCTCTACAGCATAAACTACGTATAAAACATAGGAAAGCAATACGTTCATGGTCGTACCGGTGCCACAGCGAACGCCGAAAAGCGCTGCATTCGGAGGCACTTCCCTTTGGGGCGAACCTCCCGTCTCTCCGCAGTCTCTACTAGGGTCGTACGTGAGTATATAATGCGCAGAATCTGCATCTGCACCACAGTCTGCTGTTGAATACCACCCGAAGATGCCAGGGAATCTTAATATTGCTGATCACAAAGCTCGCGCTGGATCACCATCGAGGTGGGCGGGGGCGGGGTCTTCCACGTCGGAACGGAAGCTCTCGGTCGAGCTCCCTTGGCCGAAGCAGATATACACGGTTGGCTCGTTTGTGTCGGGACTGGTTCATCTGGGAACGAAGGACCGAGATGCTATTCAGGACGTGCAAGTGTCCCTGGTATGCGTGGTGCACTCAATGTGTGCGTACTTGTCACTTACAGGCACGTACCCTACACATATGCTTATTCGCGTGGTGAATGCATGCAGACGACGTTTATTATGGCGGAAGGTACGCGCTGCTATATAGTGTGATTCGCCGCTCATCGTTGCTCCCTCCTCAGCACCAATGATTACCGTGTTGAGACTAGCAAGCTGCTGCACCAGGACCAGGTGCTGTGGGCTCGCACGGACGGGGACGCAAGCGAGCCGCCTGCGGAGCTTCACTTCCGGTTCGCCATTCCGGAGTTTGGGAACGATATGAAGGGTAAGAATCCTAATACGCCTCTGCCACCGTCGTTCCATGCTGGCAAATACATGGGATGGGGGAAATCCCAGGCATTCGGCGTGAGTGTGCATGTGCACACACACACTTGCATATATTTTCATGTCTGACGGAATACATAGATACCGATTGGTTTTGTTAGATATCACATCAAAGCGTCTGTGGTGCGCAAAGGCATATTCAAACACAAAGAAAGGCACGGCTTTCCTTGTCTTACATCGCACTTGCACTGAACTCAACTGCAGAGCATATTCCCCGTTCATGTTCCTCCCCCCTTCCCCCCCGCCCCCTTTATTGCCCACCCTGCCCGAGGTCCTTTCTGTGCGAGATTTAGACCACCTGGGTCACCTGTGGCACTGCGACAGCGCAAGCACAACCGTGCGCAACGGCATCTTCGGCTCTCGCGGCGAAGCCGTGCTCACACTGTGGATGCCGGACGTCCCGCGCTTCCCTCGCACCCTCCGCATTCCATTCATTCTATGTCTGGTCTTCCGCACGCACACCGTGAAGGGCGTATACGGTGCCCCCCCCAGCCATGTGCTGCCGCCGCCCGCCCAGCTGGACAAGGCGGCGCTGCACCTTCGACGGAGCATCCGGAGCTGTGCGAAAGGCGGCGTGCAGGAACACAAACAAGTGATTGAGAAGGACAATTTCTTGCACGAGATCACGCCGCAGACGGACGCCTGGGCCTTGAAGCAAACGGAAGGCAAGTCGTACTGGGAGCAGGGGCACATATGGCGCGGGCTATTCACGATCAAGGAGGTCCCGAACTTTGCCAACCGTCAGCTCACGTGCAAGGTACGTACGCGTGTGGTTCTTTTTTTCGTGGATTTTGTTCATGGGTGTATCCAGTATGCGCTTGTCTGTGAGGTGCCCATCAAGGGCGTCGGGAATGGCGCGAAGCTGGTTTCTTGGGATGTAGAGGTGAGCAGCGGTGTTGCCGAGGGCACGAGTGTCGCTCCGACGTCTGAGGGGGTCATGTTGGACCTGCCTCCGGATTACTTCGAGGACATCAAGGATGGGTACGACGAAGACGATGAAGACGGGTACGATATGAAAAAGAAAACTTGAGGTCTACTGAGGGTCACGTACAAGTGTATTTATTGTATACAACGAGGCTAATGAGCACGTCTGTCTCGGGATGCACTGCGCGCTGGTATTTTGGCGCTGCTTTCGGTATCGCGCTGCTTGAGGATTGTTTTCATGGATTAAGCAAACCATGGCATGGGTGTGTAGTTTCACATGTTGGTCCAAGCTTGCAGGTTCCGACGATCTACCTTTGCTGGTCACACTTCCAGGTGTCCTTAAGTGAAGTTGAACACCAACCATTCCAGTAAGGCTATAAACTCCTGTTGGTTCACCAGGCGCCATATATAGGGTCGGAAGGATGGCGGTCAAACAAGGCTAGGGGCTCATGTATTACAGGCACCCAGCTTTGCCTTAGAGATGAGGTGTGATCTGCCCTATTCCTGAAACGCGAAACGCATATGAAGCTGACCAGCTGCATCGGTGTGTCGAAGCATGGATATATAGTCCAGCATTTCTACACACAGAACGCGCAAGGGTCACAGGCGAGCCTAGTGCGCCAATATCCCCGCAAACGTTGGCACAACGCGCAAGGCAAGAGAGGGCATGCATGGGCTGCTTGTTGGGCGTGATCCAGCCTCTTCCGTAGCAAGGCACCAAGCAAGGTGGATGCAGATAGCCGCAGTGGGGCCGTAGCGGGACATGCGTACACACGGGAGGTGTGCATTGGACCGCGGAGGTGCTCAATCAGAGGCTGAGAATACACTGACTGGGGGTCTAGCTCAGCCCAGCCAAGTGGCTCATCATCCAGGCAGCCTCCACGGTGACGGTGAGGGACGTGTGCATCAACGCAGCTGCTGGAGCTTGCACGGGTTATAAGTGTTCTGCCATTCCTATAGGTGAAAGTAGCACGGTGGGAGGTTGTGGGCGCGCTGACCAATGCTGACCAATGCTTGGTCATCAGTTTGTCAGCGGAGCGCGCGAGCCCCACCAGCGGTTCCGGCTCCAGCACTGCGCAGCGTTCTGGAGCGTGCGAGCGGCGCAGCCGCGAGCGGTTTAGGCCGGTCTGCTCAGGCGCTCAAAGCAGCGCTGCGCTGGCAGATCGCTGCGCAGCCAGCCGCTTTGCGCACTCTACCACCACCCTCCTCTCCTCTCCTCTCTGCCCACTACTAGATAGAATAAAAATTGCGTGAGAGTGAATTAATAGATAGCCTATAGTGTAGTACACAAAAGATCTCTTCCCAGGGAGATCTCTGCAGTGAACTATTGGGGTTGACCTCTTCAGTGGGGCAGCTTTTTCTCTGCTAAGGAGCCAGGTAGTCATCCCAGGCTGCCTTAGAGGGAGCCACAATTGCATTGCAGTTCTTTCAGTGTTGACTTGCACTACTGGTGGCTGAAGAAGACATCTCCCCAGGACCAGGACCAGGACCAGGACCTTTTACTGGAATTATTCCAGTTGGATAGCCGAAGAAGACTTGGATATTTTCATCAAAAAAATTTCCCATCCCTTCCTTGGTACATATATTTCTCTGTGGTCTGGTGTGAGCCATCTGACATTTTTTTATTTTATTTTTTAAATAGAAATTAATAAATTCCCGTGACTTTGCCTAACAAACAGACTCCCTGTCCCTTCCTTGGTATGTATGTATTTCTCTGTGGTCTGGTGTGAGCTGTCTGACATTGATTTAATTAGAAATTAATAAATTCCCCTGACTTTGCCCAAGAAAAATTAACAACAACAGCATCTGCTTGCAAATGTAAGTTGAAGTGGGGTAGCTTGATTGTTCCTCTAAGCTTATGCCTGCATTTCTCAGGGATCCTTCTACTCCAGAGAGAAATCGTCAGCAGGAGCGTGAAAGGGCGAGGGAGGAGCAGGAGGGTCGTATGACGTCGCCTACTGATCGGAGAGCGCGTGCCCTTGCTGTGGCTGCTGCCAGAGCTCGGAACCAGCCACCCCCTCCACCACCTCCTTTTGCCATCCCTCACCCTCCTCCTAGAAGCAATGTGGCTGATCCTTTTCAACAACCTGCTGCAGAGCCATTACGTCCTCCTGATCCCAGTCCTGGACAGCAGGTGGCAGCCCTTCGTGCTCAGTTAGCAGCAATCCCAGCAGCACAGCCCTTGAGAAGATACAGGCAGGAGCCGATACAGCCACCTCCTAATCTTCCTGTGGTTGGTTCTGCAGGAATTGCACAGTTGCGTGCTCAGGCTGCTGAGCCAGCACAGCCCTTGAGAAGATACAGGCAGGAGCCAATACAGCCACCTCCCAATCTTCCTGTGGTTGGTTCTGCAGGAATTGCACAGTTGCGTGCTCAGGCTGCTGAGCAGTCTGCTATATTGCAGCAATTGGGAAGGGGTAGACAGGCAGCTAATCCTCCTGTAGTAGGTTCTGCAGGAGTGGCAGCATTGCGTGCTCAGGCCAATGCAATAAGACCAATGCCACCGCTACTCCCTGCACTTTTGCGGCCTCTTCAGCGACTCCCTGCACCTCCTCAGCTGCTCCCTGCACCTCCGCAGCCTCCCCAGCCACTCCCTGAACCTCCTCAGCCGCTCCCTGCACCTCCTCAGCCGCTCCCTGCACCTCCTCAGCCGCTCCCTGCACCTCCTCAGCCGCTCCCTGCACCTCCTCAGCCGCTCCCTGTACCTCGGCAGCGTCCTCAGCGACCTCATCCTCCTCTTCCACTGGGTCGCTCTAGAATAATTGAGGCAGATGTGCAGCGTCATGATTTGGGTCCCATGGTTATTCCCTGCCCTGACTGTGGAGCATTACACTGGAGGGCAGAACGTCTGCAGAAATCCTCAAATGTGCGGCCCAGATTTGGTGATTGCTGTATGGAAGGAAAGGTGCAGCTGGAAGACCTGCCAGAGCCCCCTCAGCCATTGAAACAGCTCTTAGAAGGCCAGGACCCTGAGGCAAAAGGATTTCGCCAGAATATCAGGCAGTATAATGCTGCGTTTGCATTCACTTCTGTGGGGGCCGACTTTGACCAAGATTTGCTTCGGGAGGGTCGTGGTCCATATGTGCTCAAGCTACAGGGTGAACTGTATCATCTCCATGGCTCTCTCCTCCCTGACAATGAAGACGATCCAAAGTATGCCCAGCTTTACATATATGATCCTGCACTGGCTTTGGCAAAGAGAAAAAATCGTAATGAGCGTCTGTCTCCAACTATCATGGGAGACTTGCAGGAAATGCTCCTGCTATGCAATCCTCATGTGCGCACATATAAACAAGCAGCTGAGAGGCTCAGAGCTCAAGAATAGAATGGTGACATCCAGGCAAGGCTCACATACAGGGCACACAGGGATCCTAGGAGATATAATGTCCCAACTGCAGATGAGATTGCAGTCGTTCTTCCTGGAGATGGCATCGACCCTGAACCTAGGGATATTATTGTCCAGCTCAGAGGTGGACCTTTCAGAAGGGTATTGGATACCAATGCAAACTATGCCTCTCTGCACTATGTCTTGCTCTTTCCCAAGGGAGAGTTGGGATGGGAACCAGGTATTCCTTATCATGAGCCAGAGCGTGCTCGGCAGGCCAATCCCAATCCAAACAGACGGACACAGGTCACCCAAATACAGTACCATGCGTATCGTCTGTTCCAGAGAGCGAGAGAACCTACAACACTCCTGCGTGGTGGCAAATTGTTCCAGCAGTACATTGTAGACTCCTGGGCTGCTGCAGAGCAAAGCAGACTGAGGTGGATCAGGGCCAATCAACACACTCTGCGCTGAGCAGTATAACCAGATGGTAGATTCATATGGAGGCTTGGACAATGACATTGGAGATGCAAACAGCTTGGGCATAAAAGTCATTCTGCCTGCGACATTTCAAGGAAGTACACGGGACATGAATCAAAACTGCCAGAACTCCCTGGCCATTGCAACAAAGAAGGGTCCCCCTGATTTATTTATTACCATGACTGCCAATCCAAAGTGGGATGAGATAGTGGCCGAGTTGCTCCCTGGACAAACTGCTCAGGACAGACCTGACCTGGTGTCGCGGGTGTTTCACCTCAAAAAGAAATACCTCATTGACTTGACCGTCAAGGACAAGATCTTTGGAGAAACTGTCGCTCGCGTTCACACTATTGAATTCCAGAAGAGGGGGCTCCCACACATGCACCTGCTTACCTGGTTCGATAGGGAGTCCAAGGTCAAACATCCACATGAGGTGGATTCTATGATTTCAGCAGAGTTCCCTGATCCAGAGACACTTCCTGTCCTCTACCAGTTGGTCTGTGAGCTGATGACACATGGTCCCTGTGGACAAATGAATCCAAACGCACCCTGCATGGAAAATGGCAAGTGCAAGAAAGGCTTCCCAAAGCCATTCTGTGAGGAGACCGTTGTGAATGTAGATGGATATCCAAAATATCATCGCCGCAATGATGGAAGGCTGCACAATGTCAGAGGTGACATGCTGGACAACAGATGGGTTGTGCCATACTCTCCTCTGCTCTTGCTCAAACTCCGGTGTCACATCAACCTTGAATTCACCTTCAGTGTGAGGTGCGTCAAGTATATCCACAAGTATCTATACAAGGGCCACGATCGGACCACCATGGAGTTTGGTGTCGACCATGATGAGATAAAGAAGTACCTGGACGCTCGCTATGTCAGTGCTCATGAGGCCTGTTGGAGGTTGCTGGAGCAGGAAATCCACACCCAGGTGCCTGCAGTCATGGCACTCCCAGTCCATGAAAAAGACCAGCAATCAGTCGTTTTCAACCCTTTTTCAATCCTGATGCTGATCCGCTCACCATCATGAACAGGGTCGAGGGGTCAAAGACAGCGCTCATGGCTTACTTTGAGGCCAATGCTGCCTACCCTCATGCACGCGATGTGCTCTATGTGGATTTTCCTGAGCATTTTACCTGGAAAAAAGAGGAAAGGGTATGGACACCACGTCAAAGGGGATATAGCATTGGACGCCTTCACTTTGCAAGCCCAAAATCAGGAGAGATTTTATTTGCGCACTCTCCTCACGGTGGTCAAGGGGGCCAGATCCTTTGAGGAGCTTAGGACGGTGGATGGCATACAATGTGCTACTTACAAGGAGGCCTGTCTTGCCAGGGGACTTCTGGAGGATGATCAGGAGTGGAGGTTGTGTCTCCAGGAAGCCAGTGGCATGAAAACAGGCGCTCAGCTCAGACATCTCTTTGCCACCATCCTTGGTCATTGCATTCCCTCACAACCTGACAGACTATGGGATGCCTTCAAGGAGCACATATGTGATGATCTCAGACATCGGCTCCAAATCAGGCACAATATCCAGGAGCCATGGGATGATCAGGTCTACGATTTTGGCCTCTTTCTCTTGGATAAACTCCTTCAGCGTAATGGAATGTCCTTGAGCAGCTTTAAAGATATGCCTCGGGTGGTAGGCGAGTGGGAGGTCCGGATTGGAAACAGGTTCATAGCTGAGCAGAGGGACTATGACCCTGTTCAAGAGAGGCAGATGGCTGATGAGGAGGTTCCCAAGCTGAATGAGGGGCAAAGGTCTGCCCATGATCAGATGTTACGGTCGGCACTGGACATAGATGCTCAGGGGAAACCTAACGGACAAATGTTTTTCGTCACTGGCTCAGGGGGCGCTGGGAAATCATTCACATGGAACACCCTAATCCACTCCTGTAGAGCGGAGAGTCTCATTGTGCTTGCTGTAGCCTCATCTGCAATGGCTGCTCTTATCCTCACTAATGGGACAACCTCTCACAGCATGCTTGGAATTCCAATTCCTGTCCATGAGGGCTCTCTCTCCTCCATCAAAAAGAACTCTGACCAGGCTGATATGCTGAGACTGGCCAGGCTCATCGTTTGGGATGAGGCTGCAATGCAGCATCGCCATGCCGTAGAGGCCATTGACAGGACACTGAGGGATTTCCTTGACCAGCCTGACAGACCCTTTGGTGGCATCACGGTTGCCTTTGGAGGTGACTTTCAGCAGACTCTCCCAATTGTCCCCAAAGGCTCCAAGGAGGATATCGTGGGAGCTACCCTTCAGAAGTCATATCTGTGGCCAAAGATCAAGGTCCTCCATCTGACAGAGAACATGCGGGTGAGAAATGACCCTGACAGAGCCAGGTTTGCAGAATGGCTGCAGAATGTGGGTCAGGGAAAGGATCTCCCACTAGATCATACGTTCTCACTCCCTCAACACATGGTTTGTGGCCCTGGAATTGCAGAGCTGATCCAGGAAATATACCCTGGCATTGGCAATGCAATCCCTGCCCAGGACAATTATTTCTTGGAGCGGGCCATCCTCTGTCCCAGAAATATTGAGGTCAATGAGATCAATTCCATGGTGTTGAGGCAGTTTCCAGGTGATGCTCAGGTCTTCCACTGTGCAGATTCTGTCAAGGAAACCGACTTTGCAGAGCAGTATCCTGTTGAGTATCTGAATTCCATAGAGATGGGCAGTCTTCCTCCTGCTCACTTGGAAGTCAAGCCTGGAGTGCCTCTGATGATGTTGCGCAATTTGGATAAGAAGCAAGGACTATGCAATGGGACAAGGTTGCGGTTGGTGAGGATGAGGAATAGAGTGTTGGAGGTCAGGATCATCTCAGGTCCACGTGCAGGAAATACTGCTTTCATCCCCAGGATCACCATTTCACCATCAGAGGGAGAATTACCATTTGTGCTGCAGAGGAGACAGTTTCCAGTGCGTGTGGCATTTGCAATGACCATCAACAAGTCTCAGGGACAGTCTTTGGGTACGGTTGGGCTGGACCTGAGATATCCAGTGTTTGGACATGGTCAGTTGTATGTTGGTGTTTCAAGGGGAACAAGCTGGAACAAAGTGAAGGTATTGCTTGAGGAGGGTTTGAACACAACCAACATTGTATATAAAGATGTATTACTTAGAGCTCCTTGATTTCTGATATCTACTTGATGCAAATTGATTACTTTGATTTTCCCCAATGCACTTGACCTTACTGATATGTTAGACTTACCGATGCATTAGACTTACCGATGCATTAGACTTACTGATGCGTTTGACCTTACCGAGGCGTTTGACTTGCACCCCCGCGCCAAGCGCGGGTACCCACCTAGTCCTATAGGTGAAAGCAGCACGGTGGGAGGTTGTGGGCGCGCTGACAAATGCTGACCAATGCTTGGTCATTAGTTTGTCAGCGGAGCGCGCGAGCGGCGCAGCCGTGAGCCAAGAACGCTGCGCAGCATGGTCACGTGACCGTTTGCGTTCCAAATTAGGTCAGCGGCGAGCGGCGCAGCCGCGAGAGAACGCTGCGCAGTGGTCACATGACCCGTTCGCGACCAGAGCGCGCATACGCGAGTGTGGTCCGTGCACGACACGCGCACACGGTATAAAGGCCGAACGGTAAGGACATAACGCCAGGAACCTGCCCAACCGGCGATTCCTCTGTCTGCTGTCCGCTATGTGCTCTGTGCCCTGTGCTCTGTGCCCTGTGCTCTGTGCTCTGCGCTGTCTGCTCTGTCCGCTGTCTGCTCTGTGCTCTGTCTGATCTGGGTGCTGTCAGCTCTGTCTGCTGTCTCCTCCTTTAGCTGGCTGGCTGTCTATGGCTTTGGTTGGCTGACTATCTATTGGCTTGGCTGGCTATCTATTGGTAAGTAATATCTCTTTTTTAATGCATTCCAATGTATTTTATTTGATTTGTGTTTATAATTTTATTGGTTCCTTTTTTTTTATCATATTGCATTCACATGTGCTTTATATTTTTGTTATTTTTTTTCGAAAATAGATTTAAATGAAATCCAAACACTGCTGAAAAAAAAGTATTTTAATATCAATATTTTTCAGGTTTTTTTTCAAAAATAGACATCAATAAGTTCCCTCTAAAATTAATGAGATTCTGCTTTTAAATGTGGTTTGTTTTATTGTTTTATTTACTGTAAAGCCACTTACCAGCCACTCCTCTCTGGCTATACTGGTGGCTGGCTTACTATGGCTTTGGCTGGGCTCTGGGTTTCTCTGTCAGTCTCTGGGCTTCTCTGGCTTTGGCTGGGCATTAATAACAGCTTCTGCTTCAATGTACTGTACTTTTTTGACATTTTTTCGCAAATAGATATCAATAAATTATCCTGACTTTGTGAAAATTGACAACAGCTCCAGGTTAAATGTACAGTGCATTTTCTTGACATTTTTCGAAAAATAGATAATCCTAACTTTGCTAAAATTAATAACAGCTTCAGCTTACATGTACTGGACATTTTCTTGACATTTTTTCGAAAAATAGATAATCCTGACTTTGCTAAAAATTAATGACAGGAGCTGCTTAAATATAGATTCCTTGACTATTTTATTTATGTCTGTATATGTCACAAAATAGATATTGATACATGTCCCTGAGCTTGCTAAAAGTTAATAAGTAGTAACAGCCTCTGCTTGCTTCACTTTGAGGCCCTTGGGGATATGCTATTGAGACATGCTATGCATGCTATACTTGAGGGGCATGCTACACACACTATGCATGGGGACATGCATATGCGTGGAGACATGCATGGGATGCGACACACACGCTATGCTTGGGGACACCCATGCTATGTGTGGAGACACTCATGGTATGCATGGAGACACTCATGTTATGCGTGGGGACACGCACACTATGCTTGGGGACACGCACGCTATGCGTGGGGACATGCACGCTATGCTTGGGGACACGCACACTATGCTTGGGGACACCCATGTTATGCGTGGAGACACACACACTATACTTGGGGACACTCATGTTATGCGTGGAGACACGCATGTTATGCATGGGGACACACATGCTATGCATGGGGATGTGCACACTATATGTGGGGACACACTATGCTTGGGGGACATGGTACAAACAAGGGACACACTACAGGGGAAAACACTACAAACAAGGGACATTCTACACAAGCTATACTTGGGGGACACGCTACACACACTACATGTAGGGACATGCTACACATGTGGACACGCTATGCATGGGGGACACACATGCTATAATTTAGGGACACACTATGTTTGGGCACATGCTACAAACCAGGGACATGCTACACACAAAATACTTGAGGGACATGTTATGCATGTGGGACATGCCATGCACACTGTACTGCATGTGGGGACACACTACATATGGAGACATGCTACATGTGGAGACACACTACGCACACTATGCTTTGGGACACACTACGTGTGGGGACATGCCACATGTGAGGATGCAATACGTGTGAGGACAGATGAAGTGTGATGACACACTACAGGCAAGGACACACTACATGTGAGGTAGGGGACATGAGACATGGGAGAAATGTGTAGAGTCATTACCTGTTATGTATCAGGTTTGGATCTAAAAGGACTGCAGCTCCAACTTATATGTTGCACCCCCAACTATCATCCTAAGTATTCTGGAGATCTGAGATTGGAAGTTGGAAGAGGTTGAGTATTGTAACTGAAGTAGTAAGGGTTCAAGAATTGAGTTAAGTTGGATATGAGAAATCAAGTTGGAAGACGGAGGTCAGAGAGACAGAGGCCTTGCAGGTCTAATAACCGGAGACAGTGCAAAGGGAGTGACATATCAAAGTCGATTATCTGATTGCTGAACAGAGGCACACATGACTGGGTTTTATACAAAGAGCTGAGACAACATGTCAGAAGGTAGAGGTAAGCAATTCCAGTGCAAGTAACTAGAATAAAAGTACCTAATGCGAAACAAGAGGAACTACAAGGGGGTGCAGTGTAGAACTAAGAACAATAGGCAAAAGACCAAGGGTCTAATTGGTAGCGGAACAAATGGAACTCCTGACGCTCTGGACTTGCTGTGCTGAGGGTCAAGTATGGAATGCTGGTGAAAAGAGTCATTAGGGGAAATATGTGAAGAACAAGGGGATCACAAGGTTGAAGTGCAGACATTGTGGAATAGAGTCAGAGGTGCGGGGGTACCGGAGTTGGTTGAGCATGGTCATAACATTACCTACCTTGATGTGTTATTTAGAGTTACTTTCAATCAATAAGAAGGGTTTTACTTATCTGAATGAAATTTTCTTATCCGAATGTGTTTGACTTATCCCAAGTTTGATTCACCCAATGCGTTTGACCTTACCGATGCATTTGACTTGCACCCCCATGTGAAGTGTGGGTACCCACCTAGGGAATTGATAGCGGAACAAATGGAACTCCTGATGCTCCGGAATTGCTATGTTAAGGGTTAAGTAAGGAAGGCTGGTGAATAGAGTCATAAGGGGAAGTATGTGAATAGGAAAGAACAAGGAGATCAAAAGGTCGAAGTGTGGACATTGCGGAATAGAGTCAGAGGAGGTGCAGAGGTACCAGAGTTGGTCAAGCAGCATGGTCATAACATTACCTACCTCAATGTGTTACTTAGAGCTACTTTTAATCAATAAGATGCATTTTACTTATCTGAATGTGTTTGACTTATCCCAAGTTTGATTTACCCAAGGTGTTTGACTTTGCTGATGTGTTTGACCTTACCGAGGCATTTGACTTCCACCCCCGCGCGAAGCGCGGGTATCCACCTAGTTAATAGAACAATATCACATGCAAGCGATGAAAGGAATGATAGCTTACGCGTGCGGACACGCGTCAAATGTCACGTGATAACGCTTCTCCCAGAGCATGACAGAGGATGTTTGCACATTTCAAGTTTTTAGTTTCGTTCTGTTCTTGACTGGTACCAGCTAGGTGATCAGCTGGGATATTGACGAGCAAAGCTCATTAATATTTTGCCTCCCCCGTCTTGTACGTCTCCCTTGTTCAATTCTACATAATGATTCACCATAACATCACGCGACACGTGTAGACTTGACGAGCATAGCACTGCATGGGAACTGACAAATCGTCACATATCATATAGCTTTTGCAACTGGAGGTACAGCCGAGCTCTCAACTACATTCTGGTTGATCTGCCGCCCTCTGACCCTGGGTGCGATCCAGCGCACTGTGAAGTCTTGGACGAGGCGCCTGACAACGTCTCATTTGTTTCAACGACGGCACCAAGCCCCCATATTCGATTGTCCTCCCACCATCTTCACCACTGCAGTCCGGAAACGAGCGTGAGGGCCCTGGCCAGTAGGCTACCACAAGAACTGATCGATGCCGTGACCGATAATCTCCATGAAGGTCTTGAGGATTTACTCGCGTGTTCGCTGGTTTGCCGTTCATGGCTTCCTTCGAGCCAGCGCCATCTTTTCAGGCGGGTAACTTTTGTTCTGGACGAGGATCGCTGCCACAAACTGGCTCAAGCTTTACTCAAATCCCCTCATCTTGCCAATTACATCTGAGAGCTGGAGGCGCGCGTGCATACAGACCATTGGGGGGCCAGGGAACGGGCATACCTGGATACAGATCAACCACTCCCCGCGGCGGCGTTACGCAAGCTCAGCAAGCTCCAGAGCATACAGCTATGCAATCTGGAAATGGGTAAATTGACAGTAGATCTCCGCCAATCGCTTCGATGGGTACTCCTGCTACCCTCGCTCACGTCGCTACCGCACGGTATTGGTAAGGATGAAAACATCAACTTCGTGAGCCTTGCATGTCACGCTAAAGTCTAATGGGTTCATTGAGAACAGTGTCATTTTGCCGCCATGGCACCTCTTGACGCGAGAGGATGATGGGCCGCGGGGCGGAGTTACCTTTCTCACCAGAATTTAGAATTGGCGATGGAAGGCAACGTTGACCTATACGTTGGCTGGTTTCTTGGACCTCGATCGCCTTTTGAGATATCGCACATACGGAATTTGCGCGTAGATCTTCTCAAGGACAAGGACGAGAAAGCTTTAAACCGCCTGCTTCGCGCCATTGGCAGCTCACTCATACAAGTGGAATTCCACCTGCCATTCAATGAGTGAGTAACTGCCTATTTTGAACTCAAATATATTTATAGGTTGGCGTTTTTTGCTAGATCTAATAGGCTAGGGTTCGACATCAAACTGGAATATAATTCGAATATTGGCTTCCTTTCATTGACCAATATCGATATTGATGAAGTCGGCGCAGTGGGATCGTTCGGGACGGCCTGGCTTCAACGGTTCCTTTCTAATATTGACACCTCTAACAAATTAGAACTGATCGAACTCGGACTGGCATTTGACAGTCATACGTTTGAGGAGGCGTACTCAGCTCCTGGATGGGGCCAAATTGACTGCATTCTGTCAGGAAAGTTTCTAAAACTGGAGCAGCTGAACATGGAGCTTTTGCTCTCCACGGACCCTGAGGTGTATAATGAGTTTGAGCAGTGTATGCTTGACGCGCTTCCATTGTTAGTAAAGCGAGGTGTGTCTGTGGATGTTTGGTGCAAAGAACGTCCATGGTAGATACATATGTATAAGCTCCACACTTGCGTACCCTCGAATCTCAAGCCTGCTTGATCTCGGGGGCTAACTGGATTTCAATTCGGCGCCGTACAGGTTGATGCGGGAACGAGAGTTTGATCACTCGGCTTACATAACACTCCAACATCAAACATTTTTTTGTTCCGTTCTTGACTGGTATCAGTGACAGCGGAGCTATCGACGAAGCTCATTAATATTTTGGCTCCCCCTTTGTAGCTCCCTCCCTTGTACGTGTGCCTCACCCCTTGTACGTCCCCCCTTGTACGTCCCCTGTAATTCCCCTCCTTATACTTCCCCCCCTTGTACCTCTCCCCTTGTTCAGTTATACATCATGACTGTAAACTTGTCGAACATATAAGGCTCACTGGGAACAGACAAATCGTCAGTTATCGTATAGCTCTTGCCACTGGAGGTGACTGGGAACAGACCTTTTGCCACTGAAGGTGAAGCCGGGCTCGCATCTACATTCTGGCCGATCTGCAGCCTTCTGACCCTTGGTGCGATCGAGCGCACTGTGAAGTTTTGGACGAGGCACCTGACAACGTGTCATTTGTTTTGACGACCGCACCAAGCCCCCATTATCGATTATCCTCCCAACATCGTCACTACTGCAATCTGTACACGAGCATGGGGGCCAGTAGCCCACCACAAGAGCTGATCGATGCTGTTATCGATAATCTCCATGAGGACCATGGTGCATTACTCGCGTGTTCGCTAGTTTGCCGTTCATGGCTTCCCTCGAGCCAACGCCATCTTTTCCGGCGGGTAACATTTGGTCTAGACGAGGATGACTGCGACAAACTGGCTCAAGCTTTACTCAACTCTCCTCACCTTTCCAATTACATCCAAGAGCTGGAGGTGCGCGTGCGTGCAGACTTTTGGCAGGCCGGAGAAAGAGATCAGTCACTCCCTGCGGCGGTGATACGCAAGCTCAGCAAGCTCCGGGGCATACACCTATGCCATCTGGTAATGGATCATTTGACAGTAGATCTCCGCCAATCGCTTCAATGGGTACTCCTGCTACCCTCGCTCACGTCCCTAACATTCCGTATGCGTAACTCTGATGACACCAACCTAGTGAGCCTTGCATATCACGCTGAGAGTCTAATGGGTTTATTGAGAACTTGTGTCATTTTGCCATCGTGGCAGTTTCAGGACCTCTTGACGCAAGGGGATCAAGAGGATGATGAACCACGGGAGCGGAGTCACCTTTCTCACCTGAATTTAGAGTTGGCGGGGGAAGCGGAAGCCAACCTTGGCTTATACGTTGACTGGTTTCTTGGGCCTCGATCGCCTTTTGAGATATCGCACATACAGAATTTGCGCATAGATCTTCTCGACAACGAGGACGAGAAAGCTTTAAACCGTCTGCTTCGCGCCATTGGCAGCTCACTCGTAGAAGTGGGATTCTACGTGCCAAATCCAATGGGTGAGTGACCACCTATTTTGAATACATTTGTTTAACTTGGGCGTTTCTAGATGTAGAGTTAGCGTTCAACATCAAACTGGAATATAACTCGAATATTCGCGTCCTATCTTTGACCAATATCAATATTGAGGATGTCGACGCAGTGGACTCGGGATTCGGGACGGCCTGGCTCCTACGGTTCCTTTCTAATTTTGACGCTTCTAACAAAATAGAACGGATCCGTCTCCAAGTGATAATTTTTGACACTTATACGTTTGAGGAGGCGTACTCAGCTGCTGGTTGGGGCCAAGTAGACTGCATTCTTGCGGAAAAGTTTCGGAAACTGGAGGAGCTGGACATACAGGCGTTGGTGGCCTCCACGGACCCGGAGGTGTATAGTGAGATTGACGAATGTATGCTTGACGCGCATCCAATGTTACACGAGCGAGGTGTGCCTGTGGCTGTTTGGTGCACAGAACGTTCATAGTAGATACATATTTATAAGCTCCACACTTGTGTACCTCGAATCTCATGCATCTACCTTGCCCGTTATAACAAGGCAAACCTACTGTAATTCTCTCTACCATTCTCATCATCTGCTGTGCTCTCCTGGTCAGGTCAGCTTCTGCCACTGCAGGCTAACTGGATTTCAATTTGGCGTGATGCAGGAACGGAGTTTGACTCGTATCACTCGGCTTACATAACACTCCAACGTCAAACATTTTTGTTTCGTTCTGCTCTTGACTGGTATCAGCCAGGTGTCAGCTGGGATATTGACGAGGAAAGCTTATTAATACTTTGGTTCCCGTCCTTGTACGTCTCCCCCCTTTCCCTTGGATGTCTTCCCCCTTGTACGTCTCCTCTCATTTGCATCCCCCCCCCCCCCCCCCCCCTCTTGTGCGTCTTTCCTTGTTCATAATGACCTGTAGACTTGACGAGCATATAAGACTCACTGGGAGCAGACCTGTTGCCATTGGAGGTGAAGCCGGGCTCGCATCCGTACATTCTGGTCGATCTGCCGCCTTCTGACCCTTGGTGCGATCGAGCGCACTGTGAAGTCTTGGAAAAGGCACCTGATTGCGTGTCATTTGTTTCGACGACGGCACCAAGCCCCAATTATCCATTATCCTCCCAACATCGTCACTACTACAGTCTGTACACGAGCATGGGGGCCAGTAGAGCTGATTGATGCTGTTACCCATAATATCCATGAGGGCCATGGTGCTTTACTCGCATGTTCGCTGGTTTGCCGTTCATGGCTTCCGTAGGAAAGAAGCTCGGCTCGGCTCGGCTCTTTGTCATGATTCGACTGTGCTTGACTCCTTTTCATGCTGAGACACGCATATGTGTATGCCGTATGTACAGTAGTATAGTCTTCCCAGTGACTATTTTCTGCCACTGGGAAGTAAGTCTGTAACCTGTATAATGAGATTCACAGCTAACTAGCTTGTAGTTAACAATTAACTTTAGGTAGCTTATACTAGTGACTGTTTGCTGCCACTGGGAATTAACAATTGTCTTTAGGTTATGGGCCCCGTCCCTACCTTCTGAATGCACAATTTAACTTGACCATACCTATGATGTCTCTCAATTGAATGAACAACTACCAGACTAGTTCTGGTAGTGCCTATGCTGTATTCCCAAAGTTAAGAAATGTCAATTACTTTTCATGGAGCACAAGTATGGAGTTGAAATTGAGATCCTCAATCAATGGGAGGTTGTGATAGGCCAATTACCCAGTCCAATGTGAGCTGATTCTAAGGCTCCCGCCAATGCGGAGCTAGGCTGGAAGAAGCTTGACTCTGGAAGGAGCACACATACACAGAGATAGATCTGCATATTGAAGATCAGCAGAGGGTACTGATTTGTGGTAATTGAGACCCACATTTGGCCTGGAATACACTGCATATGGTGTATGGCTACTGTTTGGCAAACATGAGAGCATCGTTGCTTGGAGAGATCACTCATATCCAATATGACAGTTCAGGAATAATGAGCACAAATCCAGGATGGAATCATTGTTTTTGAAGCTTATTGAAGCCTGTTTTGGAACCCTTCAAGACTTTGGTGTTATTGCTAACACTTCAATCTATCAGAACGTGTCGTTTACGAGACTCAAAGACTATTAAACAATGCTGCAGCACAACTCCGGAAATAATTTAATATTTGTACCTTGGTTGCAATCCGCATAAAAACTAGTCCAAGTTAATACGGATGGAAGGCAATACGTTTCTTAGCAGCACTGAACAATAAACTAAAAGAATGTAGGTTCAAGGACTATTACGTATCGAGATTTCCGCTAAGTCGGAACTGGAAAGGACAGCGGCTTCAACTTGTAGGTTGCGCCCCCAATGAACTATTGTCCTAAGTATTTCGGAACTGAGTCGGAAGTCGGAAAGTACTGAACCAAAGGTTGGTCGGAACTTGAGTCGGAACTGAGGCGTAAGGCGGAAGACGGAAGGTGGGGAGAACTGAGGCCTTGCTAGACTTGCTGTACTAAGAACAGGAGATGGAGCGAAGGAAATCAAGTATCGAAGGTGATTATCTGATTGCAGAATAAGAGACATACATGACAGGCTCTTATACAAAGAGCTGAGGCAACAGGTAATGATATGGTACTAAGCAAAATCCGGGGGAAGCGGAAGTCGAGTAGACAATGTGTGGGAACTAACTATTGGGAACAATGGGACTACAAGGGGGGGTTCAGGGTAAGGTAGAACAATGGCAAAGAACAAGGGGTCGGAAAAACATATCTGACAACGAAACACAAGGAGGACCGGACGTATGATCTTGATGAACGGTGAGGTGGGTCCGGTGGGTCCAAGTAATAGAGTCGAAAGAACAATGGAAATGTACAAGGGGCGGAATGTCGGAAATATCGGAGGGGCGGAGAGTGTTGCGGAAATATCGGAAGGGCGGAAGGTGTGGTGGAACTGAGGGTCAGAAGTCGGAAATGAATGGTCGTAACAGTATCTCCCTTCTAAGGTCGAGCCCCGCGAGACCACAAGTTGGAATCACGTGACCTGTGAACAAACACGTCGGAGTTCGAAAGATAGGCGGGAAACAAGACGCGTCTTCGTTTTGATCCATCATGAGCACTCCAGTTGACTTCTCCAAAATGACCAGTGCCGAGATGAAGCAGCACTTTGTTGACATGCTTGCGCAGAAGGAACTGGCCGAGAAGCGCGAGGCCAAGGAAGCCGCGTGGAAAGAGAGGGAGCGTCTGGAGGAGGAGCGCAAGGAGAAAGAGTGCAAGGAACGGGAGCGGAAGGAGAGGGAAGAAAAGGACTGTAAACGCCGCGATGAAGAGTCGCGCCTCTGCGAGGAGCAGCGGAAACGGGACGCGGCGAAAAAGGCTGCGGAAGACAAGGCCGCGGCGGAAAAGGCAGGCAAATCCCGGGTGAGTCGGAAATGTCATGTGGGGTGTTCCGGAGCTCACGGAAAAACTGCCAGAGGGTTATAGAATCCGAGGGGGAGTCGGAAGCAGAGAGCAGTGCGGAAAGCACGCCGCCTCCAGAGAGTAAGGGGAAGCAGAAGGAAGGTGCTCCCATGCCGAACGTTGTTGCGGAGCGGAAACGGAGGGCGGACGTGTTCCAGAAGGCTCGGAAAGAGAAGATGGCCCGGATACTGGAGTTGCGGGAGTTGGGGCCGGAAAATCCCGCTACAAGGAAACGGAAAATGAGGGATGATGATGAAGAAGAGAAGGCCCCGTGCGACCCATGCGAAACCAAGGGGCGGGATTGCGTGTGGTCCAAGAATCTGTGGGAAACCTCCTGCAAACAGTGTTGGGACAAGAAGAGGCGCTGTGTCGTGGACGGTTGTGCCGCGAGGGTGGAAAGGAAAAGGCGCAGGGTTGAGACTGAGGGGCCTGAAACCCTTAAGTCGAAACCGGGACCGGGCGGAAAAAAGGTGGCGGAAGGCTTTCCGGTAACTGGAAACTCGGAGACAGCGGTACTCAACCGCTTCTCCATGGTGTCGCCGCTGTTTGACATCGCCGATTCGTTGAGGGGCATCCGGAAAACCCAACGCGGGATCCGGAACCTCCTTGCGGAGATGGCGGTGGTCCAGGAACAGCAGTTGCTGTCGTTCCAAAACCAAATGACCGTCATGTCAACGGTTTTGGAACAATTAAAGCGGGAATTCTGGTGGTGCAACGACTTGCTCTGGGATCGCATGGAGGTGCGCATGCAGGAGCAGGAGAACGAGGCGGAAGCGGGTACGAGCCAAAGGGCGGAAGTGAGGGTGGAGACTGAGTTGACGAACGTGGAGATAGGTCATGCAGAAGAGGGTGCGGAAGCGGAGAACGAGGGTGAGGCGGAAACGATGAGGGAGGAGTGAGTGTCGAAGTGACTTGTAAAATATTTCTTGAGGTGTCGGAAATTAGCGTAGCAGAATATTAATCGGATTTGACCAATGACTTGAGAACTGTAAGAAAAATGGGGTATCGGAAATGAGGTCGGAAATGACTAGGGTGCGGAAATGGGGCCACGCTTATCAGGATAAGACTTGTGGAAATCAGAGATGAGGTCAGAGGTGTGGTCTAGTTCCATGGCGGAAATCCACGAGGTCTCTTCATCGGTGTTTTCATAGCCTGCCCACTTGACTAGGTACTGGAGTTGGCAGCGGTATCGTCTGTCGAGCTTGGAGTTGAGAACTTCCGAGATCTCATATTCCGGTTCTCCATCGATGACGACTGGCGGAGGCGGAGGTTGTTCTTGATTCGGAATTGTATTTGGAACTGCGGGCTCAAGCATGGAGACGTGGAATACCGGGTGTACTGCACGCATATCGTCAGGAAGTCTGAGGGTGAAAGAACGACTGCTGGCCTTAGCAATGATCTCGTAAGGTCCAAGGTATTTCTCAGAGAGCTTCTTCGAGGGGCGAGTGGTGTGGAAGTTTTCAGCTTTGACAAAGACTTTGTCGCCAATCTCGAATGCCGGTTGCGGAAGTCGTTTCTGATCGGCGGAAGTCTGGTATCTCTTCTGGGCGGCGGAAATGTTCTCTCGGAGGTGCTGGTGAAGGTCGTCAAGTTCCACAACCAAATCTCGGGCTCTTGCAGAGGCGAGGTTGCGTTCAGGGTGGATGGCGAGATTCGGGTGGTAGCCCTTATTGGCGTAAAAGGGTGAAATTCTTGTGGTGGCGGAAGGCGCATTGTTGTAAGCAAATTCCGTGAGCAGAAGGAGGTCGGACCAATTGCTATGTTGGTAGTTGCAATAGATGCGGAGATACTGCTCAAGGGTCTGATTAGTACGTTCCGTCTGTCCGTCTCCTTCGGGGTGATAACCGGAAGTGAAGTGGAGTTTCATGTCGAGAGCCTTGCCGAGTGTGCGGAAAAAGGATGACACGAATTCTGATCCACGGTCGGAAGTGACATGGGAAGGGATTCCGTGCTTGGAAAAGACGTGGAGCACGAAGAGCTGTGCGAGTTGGGCGGAAGTGATGGTGTCGTAGGTCAGAATAAAGATGGACTGCTTTGTAAGGCGGTCAACTATCACTAGAATGGTATCATATCCAGATGACTTAGGAAGTTTCTCAATGAAATCCATGGATATCGAATTCCACGGTTGTTCCGGGATCGGGAGTTGCTTCAGGAGGCCGTAGGGTTTGTGACGTTGAGGCTTGGCTCGCATACAGGTGGTGCATGACTTGCAGTAGTCTTGGACCATCGTGTGGAGGAGAGGCCAAGTGTAGGTACGTCGGATTATGTCGAGGGTTTTGTTCTGGCCTTGGTGTCCTGAGAGCGGATGATCGTGGCTTTGCTGGAGTACACGAAGTCGTAGATCATTGGTATTCGGAACGTAAATCCGGGACTTGTACCGGAGAAATCCATCGGAATCGAGGGACCATCCAGGACTGGTGGGGTCATCGAGGTGGGCTGCGGAGATGGGGTCGGAACGGAGTGCAGAACGGATGTCGGAATGGAGAGACTCAGTGTCCATAATGATTGAGGCGCGGAGTAGCGGAAACTGCAATGCTGTGGCACGCAGGGACGATGCCAGTTGCTCAGTGGAAAATACTGGGCGGAAGTTGTGCGGATTAACGCTGGCATAGTCGCTACTTCCCTCGTTTGGGTAGACGTCCCAACGTCTTGTGAGCGCGTCGGGTTTTGCTCCGAGCTTTCCGGGGCAGAAATGGATCACCATGTTGAACTGTGAGAGATATTCAGACCAGCGGACTTGACGGCGAGTCAAAATCTTAGTAGTCGCGAAATACTCAAGGTTCTTATGATCCGTTACAACGTCGATCGGATAGGTTGGACCTTCGAGGTAGTGTCTCCAAATTTTTAAGGCTTCAAAAATCGCAAGTAGTTCCTTATCGTGGATGTTGTAGTTGAGTTCCGGGGCGGAAAAGGTGCGGGAATGAAAAGCGATTGGATGAATTTCTCCGTCGTCGGGGGAAATGATGGAAAGAATGGCGGCTAGCGCGTAGTCGGAAGCGTCGGTTTCGAGTACAAGTTGGGCATCAGGAATCCAGAAACCAAGTATAGGAGCCGTAGTGAAGGCCGATTTGAGGGCTTCAAATGCGGAACAGCATTCCGGAGTAAAATTCCATGGGGCACCCCTTCCTGGTGAGACACGTGAGTGGAACAGTAATGTCGGAAAAGTTATAAATGAAACGTCGGTAAAAATTGGCGAAGCCAAGGAAAGACTGCACATCCTTAACACGTCGGGGTTCCGGCATTCTTGAATTGCCTTGACCTTGTCCTCTGCCATGGTAAGACCTGTTGGAGAGAGGATGTAGCCGAGGTATTCGACCGTGTCACAATGCCATTCGCATTTCTCTGCTTTTGCGTAGAGATGGTGTTTGCGGAGACGGCGGAGTACTTCGCGGACATGTTCCAGAGGTTTTTCCGGTGTGTCGGAATAGATGAGGATGTCATCATGTAGACTAGGACGCATACGTCGAGGAGGTCGGAAATACGTCGTTCATGAATCGCTGAAAAGCGGCGGGAGCATTGGTTAGACCGAAAGGCATGACAACTCACTCAAAAGCGCCGTAGCGGGTGCAGAAAGTGGTTTTCCACTCGTCACCTTCCCGGATGCGGACAAGGTGATAAGCGTGCCGGAGGTCAATTTTGGTGTAGATCTTCGCCCTGCGGGGAGTGTCGAGTAAGTCGGAAATGCGCGGAAGCGGATATTTGTCCTTTTTAGTGAGGGCATTGAGTCCGCGGAAATCGACGCAGAGGCGGAGAGATCCATCCTTCTTCTTGACGAAAGGACCGGAGCGCCGTGCGGAGACAGCGAAGGGCGGATAAAGCCCATGTTGAGTGTTCATCGACGAACTCCGGAGAGTTGGAGTTCACTTTGCGAAAGAGAGTAGATCGGTCCAAGGGGCGGAGATGCTCCTTCTTCCAAATCTATCTTCAAGTCGTAAGGTCGATGTTCAGCAGGTTTGTCGGCTTTGGCCTTATTGAACACGTCCGGGAAGTCACGATATTCTTCCGGAACTGAGCTCATGTCGACCGGAGCGGAAGTCGGCGAAGAGCCTTGACTGAAGCCGAATCGGAGAGGTGAAGCTGGAAAACGGTCGTATTTCTTGCCGTTGCAATACGCGGAAAGCGGTGGCGGAAACGAGCGCAATTCGAGGAGCTTCGAGGGGCGGAGGTGCTAAAGCGGGACCGCCTTGGAATCCATACTTTGCTTATCCTTTCACCTACCCTCAGGCCATCCCTGAAGGTGACTCAGATGCTGTGAAACCTGACAAATTCACAGGGAAAGAACCATGACTCCTTCGAACGTTCATCACCAGCTGTATCATGGTCTTCAACAACAAGCTGTGAAAATTCTGGAACAAATGACAGCATGTATCCTATGCAGCCTCCTACCTCAGCGACATTGCCTTGATCTGGTGGCAACCTTTCTTACCCTCACTCCCGAGCCTCCCATTTGGAGCAGTTGGGGAATATTCTGTGATGAATTAAATTGCCTTTTTGGTCAGGCCAACATCATCTAGGTGTCTGAGCGAGCCATTTGAAAGCTCAAGATGCTCAACACCATGTCAATAGCCACATGACCAATTTCACTGAGTTATCCTCTTACATTGGAAACATGGGCTTCCTGTTATGTGAAGTCCTAATATCATCATTCGCACTAGACCAATTGTACGTACTCCTTTGTTGACCATGCGCTCGAGCTGATGGCCCGGACAGCGGACAGCCATTTGATGACGAATATCTATAACAAAGTCAATGAGATCACCTCAGATATCTGGGACATTCAAACCACCAGAAAGGCCCGGCTTCTCACACCCAGTCTATGACATCTATGCCTAAAAGATAAAGTCATGTGACCTCAATGCCCACTGAACCCCACGAACCATGCCCACCCATGAACCACCAGAATGTGTCCATATTTGCCATATATAGACAGATGAGTATCCAGCAGCTGAACTAAAATATTTTCATATGCACCCTTCTCACCCCAAGGATACTACTGTGTCTACCATATCTCCATGTCCATATCTGGACCAATTGTGTAATACTACTCTCTGGATCTAAAAAATTGTCTTTCCCTCCCCTTTGACTGCGGTCATTTGGATGCAAGTGAACCACCATGTCATCCCATTCAACATTTGAACCGATAAACGACAACTGAGTCCCAGTAACCGGTTACGATGAATAGCTGTGAGAACAATTTGCAGAGCCTCTAGCTGTGTGGGTGAGTATGGCAAGCCGAACAATATTAAGTGTGAAGACATTGAAGAGAAATAATGTGGGCAAATCATACCAAAGGTATGATCTTTGATTCTCCTCATGCATCTAAGCTACTACAGATATCTACAGTGTATTCGTTGCAGTGGTATCTTTATCCACCGCCAAAAGGCTGCCATTCCACCAAATATCCACCCCCAAAAGGCTGCCATTCCACCAAATACTGACCAGCCAGCACCATGCTATGGGAGCTTGCATGGAAACAAGGATTGCTTGTTATTATTATTGATGACTGAGTGTGGCCTTTATCTTTCTATCACTCATTATTTCTTATCATCGTAGAAGCCGATTCACTCAATACTGCGTGCATGTCATTATTGCTCAAATATTCATCATTATTGCCCAACTCTGTAACCATTGCTAAACGCTATCGCGCATTGTTGAGAAAAGATATTATGATGCTTAGACTGGTGGCAAAACCTTTTAAGATGGTGTCAGAATACTTTTATGATGACAACCGTCACAAGTCCTCCGAACACTTGCACAGAGACCATGGCCCATGCCCAAATCATGGAACAGGTCCCAGAACCAGCCAACTGAATTGGTAGGGTGACTAGAAAACACGATAGGAACAAGGGCGGGGAGAAGAGAAAATAAAGAATTGGACGTTACGGATCCAAATATCTGCTTTTGAGCCTTTGAGAACCATCTCGAAGTACACACCTGCTAGCCCGGACGTAGAGCATGCGGCTGTGACCGCGAGGAAACCTTAAGAGGCTGCATGGAATGCACACCAGGGTCTTCAAACGGGGGCACAAGCTGCGACCC